>CAJHNH020000913.1:305000-631887 GCA_905116865.2 Candidula unifasciata
AGCAGCCAACGCCACGGCAACTTCTTAAATAGAATATGTATAATATATATTTTTATAATGAAACCATTTGATTGGAAGATTTACTTTAATTAGTTTCTCTGAATAATGTCAGTGAGCACACTGTAATGGGTTCAGAAGGGGATTTTAAAAAAACCCAGACAGGACTGGTGTCATTGGCTGCTACATGCTACAGGATTTACTGAGCAGGGAGGGAATCTGAACACTTATGGGCTGACATGGATTGATGTGCACTGACTCAGGATTGTAAAGAGAAATTTTCTGTCATGTCTATGTTTGTTCTCACAACATTTTGGCTATTGAAATATGTACATTTACCTGTGTTTACTAGATGCTGGCTAACTCCATAGGCCCTTCGTGTTTCCCAAAGTAATTGATGATTGACTTGATCTGTGTATGCAAGATATAGCGCATGCATTATCATATTCTGTTTTCTCTGCTGCCTGTCACAGTGTAAAGCTGGCATTAGTACAGCTTTTTTTTTTTAGATGAAATCTTGGTTAATGGAAGTTTGACAAAGATAAGGTTCATTTTCATTTCCCTGACAAACTAAATAGCAGAGCAAATCTGTGTTGACAAAATAGACAGCTAATATGGTTCAATATTTAGCTGGTGATTATTTAATTAAAGAATACCTTTATTTATATTTATTGTTTCAAATGTTTCCCCTTCTTTCTGTCAGAAAATGGAAGTTGATGAAAATAATCATCAAGGTATCAAACAGTACTATATCAGCAAAATTGAAGAGCTCCAGGTTAGTGCTACAATCTAGAAACGTTTAGATGTCATATCTCAAAATATAAAATGCTTGTAATGTGTTAGCTGAAAATTATATATAACTTAAAGTGGCTCTGTTAAGTCTGTTTAGTCGTGTGTTTCATTGACATTTTAGTTAGATGACTGTCTCCCTCTTTTCTTCTTTGTTATCAGTGCATGTTGGTTTTACATACTGTTCAAATAGTGTTAAGGTGGTAGGGTGCATCTGAAAAAAGCTTTAACAACATTTCTGCAGTTTTTATATTTTTGCTCTAAATCATCTTGAACAAATCCCTGTGTGTTTCTTTTTCTGCTATGCCGAAAGTTCTGGTTGTTCATCCACTTCTGGTCTTAAGTCTTGTTTCAGAACCCGTGGTGTCTAGTTATTGGTTCAGATGCCTAGCTAGCACATTTAAACACTGCCTTACACTTGAAGAGAGAAGAGGAAATCCAATTAATGAGAAAAGGGCTGAGACTTAGATCAAGAAGCTGACCTGTCAAGATGTCAAATGATACTTTTGTTGTTGTACGCATCTTCAAGATCACTGCAGCAGAACAAGTTTTCATGCCTGTGCATATTAAAAGCTCATATAGAAAGAACACAAACAAAAAGTAAGCCATAGCCCTGCTTGAATTCCAGAAAACATAAAAAAAATTTTTTACAAAGGTCACTAATAAATTTATTTAAAATACATTGTCTAGGAAGAGGTTGGACATGTCTTTTCCTCTTCAAATATTGAATTGAGTAATCAGTAAACATGAACAGTGTGCAGCATTGAATGGAATTCACCCCCCAGTGCCAAAAAAAAACCACACGTAAATCAGGTGACTCGTGCTGTGACCTCTGAGGCTAATGAAAGAAAACTTTTCTAAATGCTATTGTTAGTTAATGTAATCATGTTCTGGTCTCCTGAAAGTTTGCGCAAACTAAGCCAATATCATTTGCTCTCATTAACAGGTCACTATAGACAAGCATTTCCTGCTTATGACATTTACAGGGCATTGGGCCCTACCGAAAGCATCAGTTTTTATGCTTTTTGGGACAAAGGGGTTTTTAAAAAAAAGTTGAAGTACTTTGAACATGTAAAAATGTAAAAAACAAATGACAAGGGGGGAGGGGGCATTCTGGAAAAGATGCGGAAGACCACAGTGCAAATTTATTCCAGGATGTGATATGATTGGTGTTTTGCACATGAAAACACCAGAAGTAGGTCACCTGGCTAATGATAGTCATTTGGAACGATTGTAATGTGAGAAAATTCCTGAACAGGACAAGCTACTAGATGATGATGTTAACTTTCTGAATTACTTGAAGAATTCTATGTTAGTTAACTAGATCACTACACACTGTTGTGCGTCAGCTATTTATTTCCCTTGTAGACATACTTCTAGTGTTGTCCAGCTCAATTTGTTTAAACAATTTCAGCTTGTGGTTACTGAAAGAACCCAGAATTTGAGACGACTTGAAGCCCAAAGAAATGAGCTCAACGCTAAAGGTAATTTAAATGCAATCTTTTATTGAAATCTTAAATTTGGATATGAGACGTTTGCGAGAACAAGTTGACTATGAATCAGCAACCATGACCAGACTGCAAGAACAGCATATTAAAAGGTGTGTGGCTAGAGAAGAAGACTATGCAGGAAGCCAAAGAAGAATAAGAAACCAAACATAGGACTGGTGTCATCAGCCGTTGCATGCTTCGTGATTTACTGAGAAGGGAATCTGGGCATTTATGTACTGAATGGTTTGACGTGCTGTTCTGTTAATCTGTCAACTAACTAACTATAAACTGGGTTATAAGAGAATATCTTTTGGTTCCACCTACAGTATTATAACGTGAATTGGGAAGACAGAGAAGTCACAGCTCCTGTCTGTTAGTGTGACTAGCAAGACTTGTGTTTAGAAAATTCTTCCACAATTTGAGCATGGGATTTTAGGACCAGTGTTGGCATCATGTATTATTTCACGTGTTTCTCGGATACTTAGCTACTAACCTGTTTACAGTCATTTTCTCCTTTATCCCTATTCTTATTCTGATTTTTCCATTGCATGCCACATGGTTTGTGGCATCTTGCTTCCACAATTTCACCTCACTGTCTATATCATTGATATTCTATTGCTGACACACATTTAAATATCATAGTAGAGGCAAAGCTCTACATCTGCCCATCTGTAATTCAATTTATAGGAAGTCCTTGTCATCCACCAGGTGTGTTCCTAGCTATCTGGACCTTCGAAGATTGAGTACTGAGGCAACTATTATTGATGCCAGCTCTTTCCTATACCTCAGGGTTTTTTTCTAGTGTTGCCACTTAATGCCATATTCTTTATAATCATGTTACTACCATAAAGGAGAGTGCTAACAACCCAGATTTCATAGACAGTAGTTTTTATTTTAACTGTGAGCTTTTTTTTTTTTTTTTGTCTGCTTATTGTTGTTGCTTCCTTACCTATCCTGATATTATTTCTTGGTCCAGTGATTGTTATTTACTGGGTATCCCAGATATGTAAAATGATCAACTGATTTCAGCTCTTCACCATCAAATGAAGATTACCGGTTTATCTTTAGCATCTTTTACCATAATCTCTGTCTTCTTTTTGCTGATTGTTTTAGTTGAATTCCAAATCAGGCTTGAACGAATGCAGATAGTAAACTTTGCAGTTTCTCCTCTGTGGGGGCTGTAGTTGAGTTGGAGCATCTTCTTCAGAGCGCAGTTTTCTGATGAGTGCTTTCTTAATCCTAATCTTGGCTTTCAGTCTACGGGCATTGTAGAGGATGCTGTTAGAGTCAGCATGGATGAATATACCACCCTCCTGATCTACAGAAGCATATTTCAAAAGGAGTGAGAAGTATAATCCAATAATGGTTTGGGCAAGTACACATCCCTGCTTTACTCTATCCTTGATTCCTCAGGTGTTACACTGTCACACATGATTATGTCTCTCGTCTGATTGCAGAAAAATAGCTTGTATTTCATGTAAACAATAAGCTAATATAGAGATTATAAAAAGAGAGTTGTTGAGTAAAAAATTGACATCAGAGCACTCCAGGCATTCCCATGTGTGCTCTGTCCTCATCCTCAGCAGCCAATGCAGAGTTCCAATACTGATGGTACCGGTCGCATTCTGGTTATATGTCTGTCTTGCCTTCTGAGTGTAGTGAGCCGGCCAGACCCTCTGGTTACACCCAGGTGCCTCATTCTCTCCAGGCCATAATAATCTTGTTTCTCTACTGATTCCGTTGCTTGTTCTCAAAAGGCCTTGACCACATCTGCCTTGTCATGTATCAATTCACCACCCTGTGGTGCAGATCCATCTAATCATTACCCACTACACCGACATAGCCTAGAGAAAAGATCCAAAGTATGCTCACTACCTGTGACCTTCCCAGTTAAACTTGCCACTCTGCTCAAAGCATCCCTGTCTTCACCTTTCTAAGCATGCTTTCGGGGTCTGTTACAAATACGACATGTATATCCATCATGTTCTCTAGCCATCAAAGTGCTGCAGTTACCGCCTCCACCTCCATTCTCATGCTAGATGTTGTGGTGTCCTATGCTAAGGTGTCTTGCACTAAAGATTTTCCATTGGCTTTCGCTACGAACCACCAGGTACTTCTCTTTCCTTTCAACACCGAACCATCTGTATAGATAATCAGATCACCTGGGCGTGAATTGTTGTGAATCAACTGTTGGACTTCCATCTCCGTAACACCCGCTGGCCCACTCTCTGCACTCCCAGCCCAGTGTGATCATAACCCTACACAAATCAGACTTATTCTCTAGTACTCTGACCCACTCCTCTCCTCGCCCAGTGTTCTCCAGCATGCATACTTGTCTTATTGTGTCTCTGCTTCAGCCATCCACGATTTTCCCCCTTTCAGCCTCTGACCATTACCTGCAACCAAAGCCTCATGCGGAAGGTTGCTTTGTCTGCAGCTACTCTGAGGTATGACCTAGCCTGCAGCACCTTTAGCCTATCTACAATAGTCGGCAGTGCAAGGTTGTATTGCATGCACACAATCAGGGTGTCTCTTGTACATTCCTGGATCACCTTCATAGCTTCATTCTGTATGCACTCCAGTTTCTCTAGCTGACTCTTCGAGACAATGAGTAACCCCAATCCATATTCAGTCACTGAGATGATTAAGAGCTGGTAAAGTGTGAACAGCATTCTCTACTCCATGTCCATCGCTGCCATAATCTTTAGTGCATTATACCTTTTTGATCCTTTGTCACAACCCCCTCTATGTGATCCTTGAAAGACAAACTTGTGTCAAAGGTGATTCCCAGGTGTGGCAGTCTGCTGTCTCTTTTGATGTCCCTGCCATTTTCTTTGAGTCTGGGAACATCAGCTCTAACAATCCTGTTGTCCAAAGAACACCATACGACGGTTGCCTTTTCTGGGTTGATTACAGCACTCATCTCTGTACACCAGTCGACCACCTTATCTATTGTTGCCTGTAACTTTTCAGCTATTTGATTCCGATCTATCCCCTTCCAAATATGAGTACATCATCTGCATATGTCAATGAACCCAGGCAGAGAGCTACCCGGCGAGTATACAAAATGGCTGCTATGGTGAAAAAAAGTGAAAAGATTTAAGTGAAATGTTTCTGCCACATAAAAGACACAGCATACTTTTTAAGCCCATACTGGTGTTAAAACTTACAGGCTAGATATAGACAGTGATAAAAGGGGGAGGATAGCATCAAGAGATTGGCCAACAGCAGTCTTGGAGAGAGTACAACCAGGTTGAGAGATGGAGAATGTTGGAGATCAGTTGTATCCAGCATTGTGGAGGAGCAGCATCTGGTTGATTGATGACTGTTTAGTGTGAATGCTGGGAGAAGCCGTCCAAAGTGGATGAAGTTAGTAATCTATATAGTTTTATTGTTTAGTTCGAATGCTGCGTGAGGAACTTCAACTTCTTCAGGAGCAAGGCTCATATGTCGGAGAGGTAGTGAAACCCATGGACAAGAAAAAGGTGCTTGTAAAGGTATGTTACTTGTGTCTTCTCTGGATGCCTTGTCTGGAGTAGACAGTGGCAGTCTCCACCGTTAAATATAATCTGAAATTTAAGTGAAGTTAATGTTGCTTATATTATTATGTGTTGCTGGCTGTTGAAACTTTCCATGTACATCTTTCTCTGTCTTCATCTGTTTCTCTTTCCACATATTTCAAACATGCATTTTTTTTTTCATCTCTTCTATTGATATTCCCCATTAATTTTGTCTTTTTCTTGGCCTTGATGAGTAATCTAGTAGTGCTTGCAGCTGTCAGAGAGTTGGCATTTGTTTTCTTATCTTTCAGCAATATTCTCAACATGTTTCTTTAAAAAAAAGTTCTGAAATATTGTTTTAGAAAGATGTTATTCTATTCATTAACTGCTAAACAGGGAAGGGATGGGGATATTTTTTTCAACTCTAGTGTGTGCCAGCTTGCCACTTGTCTCTGCTCTGTTCCATTCTTCTGTGCTTGAATGAGTATGTGTTTTATTAAATAAATCCTGTTTTAAAACCATGGTTCCCTAGCTGTTAGCCTGCTGGTTTATTAACATTGTTATCCAAGTATTTGACAGTATTATCTTTATTCTGTTGGAAAAGTACAGTGTGAAGTCAAAAGTCAACACAGCCTGGTAAAATGATGTACCAGAAGATTTTAATGGAAGAAAAATGGTTAAAGAAAGAGCTATGCAGTCTCAACTCATAATGCTACTGTTTAGTACCACCTCACAGCTAATGATATTTGAGGTTGTTTTTAACGATATCGTTATAAATATAGGGGAGGGGGGGGGGGGTGATTGAGAATGAAGATATCAATATAATGGCTGATATGTGTCAAGAGATTTTCTTTGCGGTTTACGGGTTAACACTTCTTTAATGTGGTATATGAAGCATGCTTCCTCATAGTCTGGTGATACTTTATATATCTGGTGATGCTTTAGCTAAAATATTTCATGCTTGATCATTTTCAGGTGCATCCAGAAGGAAAATTTGTGGTAGACATAGATAAAAATATTGACATGAACAGCGTCACTCCCAATTGCAGAGTCGCCCTGAGAAATGACAGTTATGTCCTGCATAAAATTCTCCCAAATAAGGTACGTATGTCACAGACTTGTCTGTTTAGATAGTTCATTGTAAACTTTTTCTCCGATGACCCTTGGGTAACATATTGTGGTGTACAGCTAGGCTTCTGTATCAGCACCTTTCAGCCCAACATTCTTCTTCTTATTCGCATTTACTGGTTGCAAACTGTAACTGAAAGTTCTGTTTGTTTATCCATTTCTGGAATTTGGTCGTGTTCCAGGACTGTAGTGTTGCGTGCACATTCAATTTTTAGATCTGGTTTATTATATGTAGATGTTGGTTCCTCATCTTTCAGGCAGATGCACTCCGACTTTAAAGGAAAACTCCAAATGCTTGTTAAGAGTTGATCTGTGTTGTCTTGTTCCTTGTCCTAATGGGCCTGAAACCTACACGAGGTGCCCAGCATTTGATTTAAGCAGACTTATAATTAGTCACCTTCATGACATGCTTGTAAGGAGACAGTGGGTCTCTCTTTCCCCCCCCCCCCCCCCCAAAAAAAATTTGGCTTTTGGAACCCACACGGGGTATTCTTTGTTCACAACACATTTATTACGACCTTATTTAATGTTTGTCGATTTTCCAGTCATTAGTTATAAACATCATCAAGTGCATTGTTAACTGGTAGGAGTGAGTATGTTTTCTCATAATGTAGCCAGAAATTTAGTGGTACTACTTTTCCTTTTGAGTTAACAAAGCAGTTCAATAGAAGGATCGGGCTGCAGGGCAACACATGATCTCTAAAATACTGCCCAGACTTTGTGCTATGGAGAGAAGGCACTTCACTCCAAGCCTTAATTAGTATCCCCATGGGCTTTGAGTTTCATGCCTCAATTGTTCGTCCATCACAGGGGATGAGGACCACTCTTTCTTTCATCTGTCCTGAAACCTTAGTTGAATTCTGTGTCTATAAGTGACTTATAAGCCCAATGCGGACTGGGAAGGATCTAGGACAGTGAGGGCAGGGAACAATGTCTGTCTGTGTGAAGTGATGAAAGAGTGAGAGTGACTTGCAAGATTAATTGGTTTAAAGTGAGGAAGAATTGTGCAGTATCATTGACCTCGCTCTCTTACCTGTGTCCATCCAGTGGTAGGAGAAGTCGAGGCGACAGGAGATGTCTCCCTTTAGCACAGTAAAACAGTGTCAAAGGCAGAAAATTGCCAACAATTTCAACAGAAAAACTGCAACTTTTTGATGTTTTTTATGTTGTCTTTGTGCATTGGCCTCTTTCAAAACATTTGTCACTGTCTTTTGTTTTATTAAATACTTTCTTAGTTGTAAACTTTTTATTAGGCCTAGGAAATTATATGTCTTTTCCACAGCACAATTCTCTTCTCAGATAAATGAGAAGAAGAAGAAGATATTACTTCTCTGTGATTAGGATTTGTTTTTAAATTGTTTTTGTTGCCTTGTTCTTGTGGTTTCTGAATGTTCAGAACCTAACAGTTAACATTCATTTTATGCTTAGGTCGACCCTCTTGTGAGCCTCATGATGGTTGAGAAGGTTCCAGATTCAACTTATGAAATGGTTGGTGGTCTAGACAAACAGATCAAGGAGATCAAAGAAGTGATTGAGTTGCCTGTAAAGCACCCAGAGCTGTTTGAAGCACTGGGAATTGCTCAGCCTAAGGTAATGCTGTTTTTTTTTAAAATATATAATTTTGGTGCTCGCCTTATTTTTATATTTAAAAAAATTTACAAGCATATGTTTTAAAAGTTACTTAAACATTTAGATTATTTTATACAGTATGTAAGTCATATAGCATGGACCAAGAAGAAAGAAAATATTGACATCTTAAAAGATGTGAACATCAAGGACAATTAGCTCGTTAACAGCATCTTGTCTCAGAAAATGAAATACTTTGGCCGTATAAAATACCATTGTGCATTGGAAAGTACAGTAGTGGAGAGCTTGGTATTGGGTAAGATAGGCAGTTTTTTTGGTGGTGTTTGGATATTTTCTCCAGGCAGACATATTGGCTGACCTATACAGATGTCTTTTGGTTGAAAGATGAAAGAAGTGCATGAAGGTTCATTGCGAAAGCGAATGGATGACACTTGGTGCAGCAAAGTCTAGTCTGAATGATACTATAATATCATGTTTAAGGGTGGAGGCAGTTACAGCACAGCAGCTTTCTGCTGGCTTTAGAATCAGCTGCACACGCATGTTATGATTTTAACCAACTCGCAAGGCATGTCAAGAAAGGTGGAGACAGGAATGCTGCATGCAGGTTAGCAAGCATCGCTTGGGGGTGGAAGGAAAGGGGGCGGCATTCTTTAGATATTTTCTCCGGGCAGTGATTTTGGCTGATTCAGCACCAGTAGGTGGTGAATTTATTAATGATTAATTATATGTGGTCAAGGCACTTTGGGAGTGAATGAACAGTGAGGAAGCACGAATAGATCATTATGGAATGGAGAGAATGTTACAGCTAGGAGTGACAGGGATCTGATCAACATTCTACACTCGAGAAGAAAAGCAAGACGAAATATAATCAAACTGCTACTAGCACCATCAGAAATTAGAACTCTTCGTTGGCTGCCGAAGATGGGGACAAAGTGCTTATGGGAATATCCTGAGTGCTGTTTCAGTTCTGAACTAAACACTGGGCAGGAGAGTTAGTGAAGGGTTGAGTTTCTTTCAGGTATGTAGTGATGGGAGTGATGTTCTGTAAAGGACCTGCTACATGATGATGCTGTAGGTCATAGGTTACTAAAATAAGTGACTGAGTCGTATCAGAGATGTTGAGTTAGGAACTCGTTTAAAATGCAATTAATTTTTTTTTTAAGTATATATGAATAATTCATTCTCTAACTACTGACTGCATGCAGAACAGTGACTTGACCAAGTCTCCCCCCCCCCCCCCCCCCCTTTCCCATCACATTATGAAGTCAAGAAACTGAAGTAGACGAATCAATGCCACCCCACAAAAAAGCTTTACATTTTCTGAACTAAGTCATCACATAGATGAACTTTCCATAATAACTTGAATGGAAAATACATTCCCTGAAAATGTTTTTTCCTAAAGATTGTTGGTATATCCTACAGAGACCACAGAACAAATCTTGGTTGATCTTACATTAGCCAGTCCAACAAAGGGATCACAAGAGGTTCTGGACTGTGTGGCATGTGACCATGGCTCGTAAACTCAGCAAACGCAATATATTATCAGCTTGTGTTATACCCCTGTTTGTATTGACAATATTTGCTGTGATATAAATTATTGCTTTTTGGTAAAAGTCATGGTCAACTCTTTCGCCGGGATAATGCTAAAAATGGCCAGTACTCCCCTTGGGAATTCTTCCTAAAAAAATCCCTCAAAAATAATTTTGCATTGGTAAGTACATTTTTTTTTTTTTTTTTTTTTTTTTATTTGGTTATGTAAATTTTTCACTTTTTTCCCCTTAAAATATAAAGATATATGTAGGGAGTATTCAATAAACATGAACAGAGCGAAGCATTAAATGGAATATATTTCCTTGGGTCTAAAACATATATGTATTCGATGACTCATGCCGTGACCCACTGAGTTCTTTTACTGAGGCTTACGGGAAATGTTGACGTAAACTTGGTTTTAAAAAAACTTTTTATTTTGAAGTGAAGCCTCTCTTTCCCCAGTGCTGTTTTTAGTTAACACATTCCCATCCTGACCTCATAAACCTTTCACATGCGTAAACACAACCAGTACCATTTGTTAAACGTCTTGTAAACAGGTCATTATAGACAAAATAGGAAAACTAAAATTTTTGATGAACTGGCCTCTACTGGCAGTGACAGTTTTGTGACTTCTCTACTATGGTTAATTGTTGTTTGTCATTTCTGTGACCAGGGAGTGCTGCTTTATGGACCTCCAGGCACAGGAAAGACTCTGTTAGCTCGTGCTGTGGCCCATCACACAGAGTGTACCTTCATTCGTGTCTCTGGCTCGGAGCTGGTGCAGAAGTTCATTGGTGAAGGTTCCAGGATGGTTCGAGAGCTGTTTGTTATGGCCAGGTAAGATACTAAAGAAGCCTTATCATTGTTTCCCCCCCCCCCCCCCCCAAATCCGAGAGACATTTTCTTGGAAATAAGGTCAGTTTATAGGACCCTTTTAAAGCTGTTGGCACATTATTCTTTTAGTGCTTGACCCATTTTTTTTATATATGTCAGTGCTCAATGAGAGATGTGGTCAACATGACACCAGCCACTTTTACTTCCATAGACATTTCTGGTTTAACTTGTAGGCTGAGTTGCACTACTTAAAAGTTAGTTGCGTATCCTTTACAGGATGTTTCAGAACCAACCCCAGCATTTTTTGGCTGTTGTGGTTTTTCCAGGCAAGTTTAAGACCAAGAAGCAGAACCTTATATCCGCCACGACACCTAGTGCAGTAAAAGTGGAGGTGAAGAAGAAGAAAGTTAATTATTATTGTTTGTAGAACTGTGACCACTATTGGTCTTCGTCTCTCTCTCTCTCTCTCTCTCTCTCTCTCTCTCTCTCTCTCTCTCTCTCTCTCTCTCTCTCTCTCTCTCTCTCTCTCTCTCTCTCTCTCTCTCTCTCTCTCTCTCTCTCTCTCTCTCTCTCTCTCAAACACACACATATTAGTTGCTGTTACTTAGTTACTTTTTGTTATTTGAAAATGTGTGTTTATGTGTGTGTATATATGTGTATGTGTTTATTTTCAGAGAGCATGCACCATCTATCATCTTTATGGATGAGATTGACTCCATAGGCTCTTCACGTTTAGAAAGTGGATCTGGTGGTATGAAATGTGTTAAATTCTATTGGTTTACAGTTGTTAGATTTGCTGAACTTAAATATGTATAAGTGGCAATGCTATGTTGTTGTTGTTTTTTTTTAATTGTAGATGTTACTCTCCAATAGGTGGTCACTTATGGATTTATAGATTGGTAATTAGATAGATCATTTGCTGATATCAATAAAAAAAGATATAGTAATCTATTTTGCATAAATGGTCACTGAAATCAGAAACAAATGGATTGTTGCAGTGACATCCAAAAGAAACCCTAAGATGAACATTGATGAGAGAGGCCAAAGGCACTGGACTGAATTTGATTAATGATATTGAAATAATTAATAATAATAATACTCTCTCATTTCCTGTCCCCCCTCCCCCATTTTCCTATTTTATTTCTTGTTTAAATGTTTAGTAAAAATAAATCTTCTTAGCAACTCAAGTACACAGGAAGTTGTATTGGAAGGGGGGGGGGGGGGGTCGTTCTGCGTGAACATGGTGGATATTTTCTTTTGATGTGTTTGTTTTCTTAGCCGGCCTTAATCTCTGTCCATCTCCCTTCCTGCCCCCTCACATTTTGTCCTACCTGTTCCTCACTCTCTGCCTGTCTGTGTCACTGCTTTCCTCTCTCTTTCTCTTTGTATTTGCCGCTCTCCCTCACTCCCCACCCCCCTCCCCCACTCTCTCCCCCCCCCCTCTCTCTCTCTCTCTCTCTTTCTCAGTACCTTCAGTTGGCGTAGAAGGTTATGTGTTGCCTAGTGCAGAACATTTCATGTCTACCACTCCCCCTCCCTCACACACACATTAAATATATGTGTACTTTTAAAAACACATTTGCCGTCACCCCCCCCCCCCCCCCCCCTCCTTTCTCCTCCCACATTGATGACACCTAGGGGAGGGAGTGCACCCCTTCCTGCTACCTTCTTCCCTCTATATCTCATCTTATTTCTTACTCCCTTCTTTCTCTCCCTGTCTCATTCCCACTTTATTTTCTTAAACTTTATTCTCTCACCTCCTCTGTCTCACCCTTACCACCTCAGCCTTCTACACCACTTTCCACCACCTCCTCTCTCCCCTCCTTTCTGCAATTGGAAAACAAGAAATAATAATAAGTCCACTGCTGCCCTGACCTATTTATGTGTGTGGGTAAACTTCTCTATTTTCCACCAGTGGTGGGTTGGGATCCCCTGGACTTTTCTTTTCTTTTCTTCATAAAATGACCTTGGCTCTCAGGTCACCAGTTTTAAGTGTAAGAAATTGAATTATTGTTGTCACACACAGATAGGACAAGCATGGGGCAGTAGGGGTTAGCACTGTTGTTTATGGACCACAGCCACATTCACATTGGGAGAGGGTAGGAACCGGAAAAGTGGCCTCACTTAGAGATTTCCTAATTCTATTTTTAGCACTCAGTGTTCTTACACCCCCCCCCCCCCTTTTCCACAACCGTGTCTTACCTCTCTTCTCTCACCCCTTCTCTTTCCTTTGATCTTCTACTATTCTCCTTTCTCTCTCCATTCTTCCTCTCTTCCTTTCCTTGCCCTTTCTCCTGTCCCATCTCTTCTTTGTCTCCTCTCCATCCTGTCTTTTCATTTTCTCTAGATTTCCTTACCGGCTCCCCTCTCTCATTCTCCCCCCCCCCCCTCTCCCATTTTTTCTGGTTCATCTACATATTTTTTTGCCCCATAACTATCTTTTCCTAGTGGTTGTGTCCACTACACTTGAAATTGTGTGGGGGGAGTAGGTGGGGTTTCAGCAGGAGGCTGTTTTTTTTTCTTTGATGTATCTTGTCTCCCTTCCTGCCCCTCTTTCTTAATCTGTGTTTGTCACTGCCTTCCTTACCCACCTCTCTCTCTCTGTTTGCCTCCCTTCATCACTTCCTCTTTGTATACCTCCCTCCCATTCTCCTGCTCTGCCTTTTTTCTCTTTCTTTGGTTCTCTCCCTCTGTCTGTTGCCTCTCTGTGCTGTCCCTTTGTCTCTCTCTCCTTTGTCTACATTTCTCTCTGCTTGCATCTGCTTCTCTCCCTGTCCGTTCTCTCTCCCTCTGTCTCCCTTCTTTCAACTCTTTGTCATATTTTCCTCCTTCCATATCTCTGTTTTGTTCCCTTTTTCCTTCTCTTTTCATCTGCCCATCTCTGTATCTGCATTCCCTCTTTCTGTATTTGTCTCCCTCTCTGTCTTTCGCTGTCCCTTCCCCACTTTTCCTCATCATGTCTCCATCCCTCCCTCTCATTTTTCCCCCTTCCCCAGACTTCTTTTCCTTCTTTTCTCTACCTTCATCTGTCCATCTTTACACTGTCTCTCCCAGCCTACCTCAGCATGTGTCTTCCTCCATCTCTGCATGACTCTCTCTCTCTCTCCCCCTACCCCTTTCAGGTACCAGGTCCAGAACAGACAGGACTTCAGTTTGCTGCCCTTTACCACCAAGCCCTAAAAAAAAAATTTCAAACACTATATCAAGCTCAGGGGCCGACCAACACGAAGATGGGCACAGGATATAAGTGACTCCTTGAATATAAAAAAGTACATGAGACGGGAGAGCTGGTGAGAGCCGAGTTTTTTTTGACAGGACAAAGAAAATGCTACATGATGATGATATATGTGCTGGTATACCAACACATGTGGCACAAATGAAGTACATTGTGTGCTCAGTTCACCCTTAAACAAGGCAAAAATCTTGTTTCAGTATTACACCGAGACAACCTTGAAAAAAACTAAGGAGACCTTGAAAAGACTTGAAATTGATTGGTAAATTTGGCTATGAACCCTGAAATGTTACGTCTCTCCAAAACACTTCTCTGAGGTACAAGATGGAAGAGAAGAAGTAGATCTAGCACAGAGAATTTCATCCTTCGTTTCTAATAGCCATCTCAGTGCTTTTGTTATGTACCTAACAGTATTAATGGGCCATAATGCATTTTGGATCCTTTGTGGTATGCATTGTGTTCACATCATTCTGTACATATCTTTTATGTAGTTTTAAAATAGTTTATGAGTGTACTTAGGAAAATGTGGAGATCTTTGTGGCGAAGTGGTCAAGCTGTTTGCCTCGCAATGTGAAAGTCATAGGTTCATTTCATGGACTGTCGTTCCATACATGGGGGCAATTTTTGTTGAGATCCTGGGGATCATTACTGGAGTTATGGAGTTCATGCTTTGTGTGATGATTCGGCAGGAAGCTAGCCATTCTGTGATGAGAGACTGAACCGCAGGGGATAAAACCCATTGCAGTGAAGTCAGTCCTCTCGACTTCAACTTTCACTTAGAAAAATTTGAATTTGTTGTCTTACTAAGGTGACAGCGAGGTTCAGAGAACAATGTTGGAACTCTTAAACCAGCTGGATGGATTTGAACCAAAGCAGAATATTAAAGTAAGTAAATGAATGCACTTCTTGACTATGTGCATGATTTTTATTCATTAGAATTCATTATACACAACACTTGACTATTCTTGTGTTTACTATTTGTCTAAGTATTAAAATCTATTATATTTTCTTCTTCTTGTCATTTGTCCAAGTGACATAATTGCGTTATGCCTATTTACAACATAGCTGCGAAATTTGCTCCTTTCTGCTGACACATCTAGCATTTGTTGACTAGGTTAACCTAGGTTAACAGAAAAAGAGCTCAGCGAGATTTTATTTTATTTTTTTTTACTGCTCGCCCATTTGTTTCCTAGACTGATTCCAATATTTGTAACAATGTGCATCCTTTTTGCTCATTTATCAGATAAACTGATTGGGAAGCCATTTAGTCAGCATGCTTGAGACAAGAACTAATAAATGTTATGACTGCTACTAAGATGACAACAAATTCTAATGTGAACTTCCCAGTTAAATTCTACTAACTAATTGTGAGACAAACTAGGTGTTTATCACTAGCAAATGTTATTTTTGATTTCTGGCTCACCTTTCTCGATGTTTTCCACAACAGGTGATCATGGCCACCAACAGAATTGATATTTTGGATTCTGCTCTTCTGCGCCCTGGAAGAATTGACAGAAAGATTGAATTTCCTCCACCAAATGAAGAGGTGTGTTATTGAAAGTGTAGTTTTCTTTGTGTGTGTGTTTTGGGCCCCATTGTGGCTGACACAAGAATAGACCCCCTCGTTGAGAAGGAACACATAGGAGAGGAGGTCTGCCTCACTGAGCTTTCTAAATGATCTCCAGTGCTTGACCTTTTCAAAGCAAATTATATGTAGAAAAACACAGGCCAGCTGTGAAGCCAAAACAGCAGCTGGAGTAAAAATCAACCTTATAATGTATCTAGTTTTATAGTTTTTATATGTGTAAGTTTTTTCTTTGTTTGTTTCATACAGCTTTGAGTATGGTCTTGAGCAAATATTCTCTTCTTGATGGGTTGTTAGTTAGTTTTTATTCTCTTAGGCCTAGGGTGCTGTTTAGGGTAGAGGCCATAGCTCTCCATGTCTGGCAGTTCGTTGCCACCTGTTTTAAGTCCTGGATGTTTATTAGACCCATGGTTGAGCCCTCCCTGATGATGGTTCTGTGTAGGGTCTCTCTTGGTCTTCCCTGTTTTCTGTTCCCTTCCTGTGTCCATATAAGGGCTTGATGTGGGAGTCTGGTCTTATCCATTCTGAGTGCACGGCCGATGTAGTTCCATGTGCTGTACTAGGTTCATGATAGTGAGAGTTGTATAATCCTAAGAAGAGCTAATAAGTAACAACAGCAGCAGAAGAAGAGATTGCTGGTTATAATTATGCTAATAATTATGCATGATTTGATAGTTATATTATTTTTCAATTCGTTGATGGTGTTTATAAAAAGGTTTCACCGTCACTGAAAATATACTATTTGTTTTGATTAGGCTCGTCTTGATATTTTGAAAATCCATTCACGCAAAATGAATCTCACCCGAGGGATTAACCTGCGCAAAATTGCTGAGATGATGCCTGGAGCTTCAGGTGCTGAAGTCAAGGTAAGCAGTTGCAAGGCAAATTTTGGTTAAACTCATTTTGATCAGTAAATGTATTTGAATTTGCAGACAGATGGACTTTTGAGCAATTTGTGCTTATGCATGTTGCATATTTGTGCACATACAGAAGCAGTCCTTTTTTTTCTTAGTTTTTAAATGCATGGTTGCTCCTATCTTCGACATGTAATAATAGATTATGGCAGAAATTAAATAAGTCAAAAACAGTAAACATTTGGCCCAAAATATTTTCAGCAGCATGCAAAAACTACTGACATCTGAAGCTATGAACAACACATTAAAAATGAGAATTGTTGAATGTTATGTATACTGAACTCTACCGTATGGTGCAGAGGCCTTGACAGTGAATAAGCAATTAGAAAATTATTGAAACCGAACATGTTGATATACAGAAGACTATGTTGTGTTTCATGGGGAAAGTCAAATACAAATACTGAGGTTCTAAAAGGATTAGGAATGAAAAGAGAATTGTTGATGGGAAAATAAAGAGATAAGTGAAATATTTTAGACATAACATTTTTACAAAAACCATTCTAGATGGATTAGTTGAAGGCTGGTGAGGACGAGGTAGACAGCAATACAAGTGAGAGATTGATGAATAGAAGTGTAAGAGAACCTACATCCATGACGAAAGGCGGAGCATGTTGCAGATCTTTTAGAGCCAGCCTTCATAGTGGAGATGGCAGCTGATTGATTAATTGAAATTAATGGAAACACATAATGATTGCTGAAAAAGAGGCGTTTGCTTGTAGAACCATTTGTGTTATGTATTTTTTTTTTGTTAAGCATTGTAAGCATTGACTTATATTTTACTTCGCTTTCTGTCAATCTTTTTTTTTTTCAATTTGTTTGCGCAATTGTACTTTATTCAAAACAGTGTCTTCCTTTATGAATTCACACAGTTAGGACATGAACAAATAAATGAGATACAACAAAATATGCCAGGCAATATATTATGCTATCTATTGTTTGTGCCCTCTCATCTGAGAGTCAGATCACTTTTGTTCCTAGTGTGGTGCTGAAATTGTTCTATTGTTTTTCCAGGGTGTTTGTACTGAAGCAGGCATGTATGCTCTCAGAGAGCGCAGGGTTCATGTCACCCAGGAGGACTTTGAACTGGCAGTAGCAAAGGTTTGTGGGAGGCAGCATCTAATCTATTTTATTGTATTTTTAGTCTTTCTGAATTTTGAACAAGTATGAATGTATTAATTGAAATGCTTCATCTAGGGTATATAATATTCTTGTTAAAATATGGTACTATCAAAACTTTTTTTTTCTTGTCAAGAAGAAGTCTAGTGCAACAGAATGCTGCCTAGCAGCATTGGTCTGCTTTAAGACAATGTGCCAGCTCATGCAGCTGATGGCAGGCACTATAGTCCAAAAGTTAAAGTCGAGAGGATTGACTTCATTGCACTGAATTTTGTCCTATATAGCTGAGGGCATCACATAAAGCACTAGCTCTATAGCTGCAGCGATAATCCACAAAATCTCCATAAAATCTACACTGGTGAACTGAGCAACATGTTCTTGAAATGAACCAAAGACCTTCAGTGTGTGAGGCAAACTGTTTGACCATTTTGTTGTTCAGCCACCCCCTTCCCTCCTTTTCCACCCATGAAGAGAAGAGTGAAATGCATCACCTTGAGATGTTCACACCAAAATTCCAATTATGTGCCTTGACTGCTTCAGACTAAAGTTTTAACATCTTTAGCGGCTACTTATTATGAAGAAGACACTGGGCAGAAGATGGGCAATGTTAGGATCTCTTGGTATGATATGGTTTAAATAATCATCATTCTGTTGTGCAGTTTTATGTCATATAGGGCTCACAGCCTATTCCTCCATTCCATTCTATCCTGTGAAATCAATTCAATATCATAGGTGAAATACAGTCCAACACCTTTGGCCTCTTTCGTCAACGTCCATTTTAATGTTTCTGCTCGGCGCCCTCGCTTCCTCTATCACTTTTTTCCCATTTTAGAGCCTGTCTGGTGATTTTTCTGCTTGTTTCTTTTCAGGATGTGTCCAGTTTAGTGCCATCTTCCTTGTCCTATGGTGGTTGCCCAGACATTTCTCTTTTTTTAACCCCCACCCCTCTTGAATTCATCCCATTTTGTGTTCAATATTTTCCCCAGGTAAATGGTTGAATATCTAGCCTCTTATGAGAAGGAGGAGGAGAAGGCAAGGTAAAGAGAATGGCAGGAGAAGTAGAAAAAAAAAGCTAGCAGTTCATCACTTTCTTTTGCTTGTTTTGTTTCAGATCATGTTGAAAGACTCTGAAAAGAACATCTCCATCAAGAAACAATGGAAGTAGATGTTTACATCCGATAGTGTCAGCTGACAGTGAAGCGATGATGATGTTTCTTCTGAGAATGAGACTTTTTTCTTCAGATTTTTGTTTAATTGAATGAGTGTTATTATATGTTATAGTAATACGTCAGTAATGTATGGTGCATCTTCATAGACATGTTCGTTACATACTTTTCCTATGGAACTGTATTTGTTTCTGATTCACAAACATACTGATTCCCTTTAAATCTTGTGACAGAACTTGTAATGAAATATCTTTCATTACCTGCATAAGTAATCTTAGAAGCTGTACCTACAATTTAAAATGATCTTGCCAGTTTTGTTTGCTTTACAGTTTTTTGCCTCATAGTTGTTTTTCTAATCCCTGATTTAACTCCAAGAATCGATATCTTAATTAAATTCTGCAAACAAAATAATTTATGTTTTTTCCTGTGCTCAGTACTACCAACTGTAGTCATGAAGTCATCATATTTCTTTATGACAGTTTCGGCCTTTGGACCCTTCATCTCCAGCTAAAATTAAAATGCCATTTTTTAAGAAAATTATTGAGCTTTAGCTGTCTTTTTATTAGGCTTTTACCTAGACAGTTTGTAAAATATTGTTTCTGCTATTGATTCAAAAATAACATCTATATTATTAACTGTTACAGTCTTATAAAGATATAAGCGAACTTAAATCATGATTACAACAGCAATTTAAATGTCCTGATTTATTTTTCTTGCATTACAAGTCCGTGTTGAAATTCCTGTCCATGTTAAAGTCAGTTTGATGTTTTATTTTTCTTCTGGCTAATGAATATCATTGTCAGTTCCTTAGAAGTTGAAAAAAAAATTTAACAATCCAGATTTCTGACATGTTAACTCACAGAAATACAATATTTATAATTATGAACAGCATTTTGCAAATTAAAAGCAGTGTATAGTAAATAGGTCTGTATCAAACAAATATTTCAAGTGTACTGGGCAGCACTGTATATGTTTGACTTGCATGAATGTTGAGAACGTCATGAACAGATAAAAAGCATAATGATGCCTTGAAATCAGTTCACTCACAAAGAGAATAGCTGGCGACACGCATCAGCAGAAGATATTCTGCATTGTTTAGACACATTATCAGAAGGGTTAAAGCTGGAGTACAGAGTTAACCAGAGGAGTATTTGAGAGGAAGAGGCTTGAGACACCAAGAGAGCAGTTTGTCATTACAGCATGAGAGAACATCAATATCGAAGATGATGAGCAATGCACAAGGTAGACAGTTGATGACAGACATAAAGGCCAGCATTACACTGCATGGCCTGAGAAACAGAGGCTCAATATGATTTAGGATTCAGTCATTTTAAAATATTTAGCTTCAAAATTGTCTCCCTGTACTACTTGTTTTCATACATAAATCTGATTTGTATACTGTGAAACATGTAACATTTGTTCTCAAACAGTCTTTTCATGCCTGTTACACATATATGTGTGTCATGTTTACAACTTGTTTTGTCTTTTGGTTTGTAACTTAAAAAACTGTCAGCGTTTTTAATTGTAGACATGATTGTTTTTCATGGCTGCAGATTATATAATATCCTTTCACAGCATGATAATAACAGTAATGCCTAATATTAAGGATATTTAATCTGTTATGTTCTTGCCAATTACAGGCCCAAGTAAAATACAGAATTTTGAATGGCATTTTTGAAAGTGTTTGTTTGTAATTGGTGAGATTTACTCTTCAGTTTTAATTAGTCATTTGGGATTTTTTTTTTTTTGGCGGGGGGAAAAAGGGGGGGGGGGGCATCACCTCAAATCCGCGAATGTCGAATGTAAAACAAATAATTCTTGAGGCATGGTGTCCGCATCAAGTGCTAGGGGTTCCGGGTTCAGTCTACGGTAAGGGCTGGGCTTTTTTTACGTGGACTTGGTAATTCCCCCTGGTCTCTGGGTAGTGAGATCCGATGCCGCGCGCATTGTCACGCACTTTAAAAATTCCCTTAGCAGTTGGAAATTGAAAAGAGTAGCCTAATGGCACTGCCCAGGCAAAAATTTGGAGTTAAAAATCTACCCACAGTATTTCAGGATCCTCGCCGATGCTACATAGCCTTGCACTGTGCTGAGCTTCTTTGGACTCTGACTTGAGTAAGAAGAACTGAGCACTTATGGGTATATTACCTGTATGCCATGATGTTGATCTGTTGTTCAAACTTTAAACATGGAAATCGGTACTGAAAAGACAGAAGTAATGTCAATAGGAAGAAAGCAGCATATCCTAAATATAACAGTAGAGTGTAAAGGTAGTAAACAGGCATCTGAGTTTAAAATCTAGGAATAACAGAAGATATTAATTTGGATGAAACAAAATTTTTATCTGACATGGTAAAACAAAATGTTGGAAAAGCTTTATCAGCAACAGACAGTCCTGATGAGCACAAACATCTCATATAAAACATATTCATTCCCAACCCATGATCACTCACAACAAATCAGAAAAGAAAATTAGTAACCATGGAAATGAGATGTCTAAGGTCTGTAGGAGTGACCAGAAGAGATAAAATCAGGAATGATGTAATAAAAGTTGGCACAGAACCTATTCTAACTAACATACAAAGACAGCAAATCAAGTGGGGGGTAACATTGTTCTGTGGCCAATGGAGCTCAAAAGGGGACCAAAGAATGGGAAAATTCTTGAGAAACCATATATGCGTTATCACTAAGAGGTTCATCCCCTGTCCCGTGGGAGTACATCCTCAGCAGATGCGACTCCATTTCATCTCGACTGACAACGCGAGTACCTGATTTCGGCCTCGGGCAAACTGGAATGAGTCCCTAAAGAACTTTTCTTGTTCCCTCTTAGTTCTCTTCAAAAATGCTAGGCGCGACAGTGTCTGCTCTTTAAGTGCAGCTAGACCTCGTAATCCCTCCAGTTCGTTGTCCTTAGCGGTTTTGAACCGTTTGCGTAGTGCATTCTTGTCTGAGTCTTCACTTCTCAATATCTCTCCTGCTTTTCTCATACGTGACCCCCAGCTTCGTCTTCTCTACTGTTCCGAACTCGCGGGCACAATGAGCGCAAATTATGTCACCAAACCTTGTTAGTTTTTAGTCACGATTTCATAAATTCACCATCAGTAACCTCACATAAACCAGCTTCCAGCATGACACCCTTTCACTTGCGGGTGGGATCTTATTCTTCACACCTTGAGAAGGAATCTGCGGTGGCCTCCATAACTGTAGTGATGGATCTTTCCAGACGAATGCGGTCTTAAGTAGGTCATGGTTAAACTTTGCCTGTCGTTTCCTGACGATTTAACCACCGCGGGTGCTGGAACAAGCTGGCGACCACCACGTTGTGCACCCTAGCATATTATTCTTCCAGTATGAGTTTTCAGACCAAGCTTCCCCGTAAAGCTTCTCTCACTTACATAACCTGCCCGGTCGCTGGACAGAAGTCACGGCCCAGGAACATTAACATTAATATCATTGTTGGGTCCTTCATCCCACTCCCCTCTTTTTCGGAGGAACCGGGATGCACATTTCTATTTTCCATGTAACTTTCAAGGTATAGACAATACATATTGTCTTCTTCTAATGCCGATAATAAGGTTTCTTAATGAAGAACTTCACCCATAATCATGTGCAGTAATTGCCACAATATAACACTACCGGTTTGGACAGACGGCAAAGTGCCATCGTAAGGTAGTTCAATAAAAAAAAAAGCGCTGGTTGACTTCATTGGCATATACGACAGATGGCTATGTGTTAAGGGGCAGACGAAGTGCATGTGGGTTCAAAGGAAAGTTAAATGAACGTCGCTTAGTGCAGCAAAGCCCTGCATATGATAGCACAACGTCTAGTTTGAGAATGGAGGTGGAGGTAGTCTCTGCTGCCTTCAGCTGGCTTAAGAATCAGCCGCACACACCTGTCGTGATTGTAACTAACTCACAAAGTATGTTGAGAAAGGTGAAGACGGGCATGCTTCGTGCAGAGTGGCAAGCATCCGTTTCAAGGTCCCGGGTAGGCAGTATCCATGGGATATATTTTTACCAGGTCATGCCGGTGTGTTAGGAAATGAGCAGAGAGTAGACTGGCCGGCTCTGCACCACTTGGTGGTGAATTGATGTTTGACAAGCTAGATATTGTGAGGATCCTTTGAGAACGAGTGAACAGTGAGGAAGCGCAGTAGATCATTAAGAGTCTGAAGAGAATGGTGCTGCGATGAGTTACCAACGGATTTGACCGACGCTCAACACTCAAGGGAAGGATGAGACGGATATACAATCAGACGTCTACTGGTGCCATCAGAATTGGAACTCTTCGCTTGCTGCTTAAGATGGGGACGGAGCACTTATAGGAGTGTCCCGAGTGCTGTGATGTCGATTCTTAATTCAACACTCAACATTCAAATGGCATTTACCTCTGTAGCTCTCCATTAAAGGAAAATAGACTTTGGTGGTCACGAGACAAGTTTTGCAATGTCCAGAACGTAAACAAACCTGCAAAGGAACTTTAGATAAGTTGCTTGTCGCAGTCACTTTACTGAAGAATTAGAAGACGGCACCAACATGAAGAGTTTAATTGTCTTCACTCAGCGCAATGATACATTCTACATTGACTACGACGTCGAATTTGCAGACTATATAATTAAAAGAGCCAAAAGTGGAGGCCTTGTCGAGGTACCCATGATTGGATGCGGTCCGGTCTCAAATATGAAATATGTTACTTAGTTTCTGACTAGGCATGTCTTTAGTCTTAACCAGAAATGTACACTGTCCCTGAATATTTAATTCGATAACAACGGCACCCCTTTAGAATAACAGTGTCCTGTCGCTGCAGCTAAAGAAGTAAAACTGAATATTACATTATCTCGTAGCAGAAGATGCAACGTTTGTGAGGGGAGGGGACATATATATTAATAACATAGTGAACCTTAAGAATGATATGATAGCTTACGAAATCTCCGATATTTTAATAACCAACACTTTAAATCTAACAATAATGCAACTTTATTCTTCTTCATTCGCTCTCAAAAGGGCAGTTGACCCCTTGTGTTTTGGTTTACAACTATAGTGCAATATTTGCGCCTTTTGCCATAATATGTCCAAGCAAAACCCTAATTAGTCACCTTATAATGACACAATAGGTCTATTCCACACACACACAAAAGTAGGCCTCCAGAACCCATCAAAAAAAAAACACCCCGGGGGGGAAACCAAAAAAACCCCAAACCAAGGGGGCAAGGGCACCCAAAAGGAAAAACGGGACCAAAACCAGAAGGGGGGCGGGCCGGGCCCCACCCCACAACAAGGGAAAGGGGGGGGGGGGGGGAACCCAAAACTTTTTTAAGGCGGCCCGGGGCCCCCCCCGGGGGTTTTTTGGAGGGGCCGGGAGGGCCACCCCAGGCAACACCCAGGGAACAAGGGGAACAAGAGGGAAACAAGGGAAAAAGGGCGGGCCAAAAAAAAGGGGAGGGGGGGCCACAAAACGGGGGGAAAACCACCCACAACCCAAACCCACACTTGGGGCAGAGGGGGACGGGGGAAAGGGGGAAAGCCAACCCGGCAAGGGGGGCAGAGGGGGGTTGGGGGGGGGAAGGGGGGGGAGGGGAGCAAACAGGGGGCGGGGGGGGGCACCAGGGAAAACAAAAACGCCACAAAGGGGCCCAAAAATTTGGGGAAAACCCCGGGGCGGGGGGGTTGAAACCGCCAAAACCAAAAGGGGGGGAAGCGGGGAAACAAGGAAAGGAAAACCCGGGGGACCAGAGGGGACCGGAGCAGGGAAAGGAGGGGCCCCGGGGGGAACAAGGGGGCCACCACCACGGGGAAAGGGGGGGAAAAGGGGTTCGGGGGGCCCCCGGGCCAGGGGGGGCCAAAAACGGAGGGGGGGCACACCAAACAAAAGGGCGGGGGGACAAAGGGGGGGAGGCCCCAAAAGAAGACCCCGGCCGGGAGAACCAAAGGCAAACCCCCGGGGCGGGGGGAGGCAACCCCCCCCCCCAACCCCCCCCACCCCAAAGGGGCCCCAAAACCCACAAGGAAAGGGGGAAAACCCAAAAGGCGGGACACACGGAACAACCAAGGAACCTTTGGCCCCACCGGGGAAAAGAACGAAGCAGGCAGAAATTTCAAAGGAAGGGGGCCCGCCGGGGGGCGGGGGGGCAGGGAAAAGGAAGAAGGGCGGGGCCAGGGGCAAAAATTAACAAACCAGCACGGGGGAACGCGGCGGGAATTTGGCAGCAGACCGCATTGCACGTTTTCCAACAGGGGGCACCCAAAATTCGGGAGGGGCCCCCGAACAAGGGCAGACTTACACACAGCAGGGGGCAACAGGGGGCCCCACGGGGGCCCCCAAAAGGGCCCCCAACCAACCACCCCGGGGGCCAACCCGGGGCATCCAGGAACCCCCTTTTGGCAGGGGGCGGCCGCGGCCTTTTTTCCAAAAGCGGGACCACCTCACGCCCCCCCCCCCAAAGGCCCCTTTAACGGCCCCCAAAAAGCCCCCCCGGGAGAAGGGGGGGGGGAACCACCCCAGCCAACAGAAAGGAGGCGGGGGGCCCGGGGGAAAGGGGCCCACGGGGGCCCGGTGGGGACAGGGCTTTCGGGAAGAAAGGGGGAAAACGACACAGCAGGAACAAAAGGGGGGGGCGGGCACGGGAACGCCGGGGCGAAAACAACAGGCCCTGGCTCGACGGGCGGGGCAAAAGCGACCCGGGGGGACCCCCACACAAGAAAAGCACGCCCAACCCACCAAAACCCGGGGGGACCAACGGGACAACACGAGGGAAAAACGGCCGGCCCCAGGGAAAAAAATAGGGCCCAAAAAATAATTCCCAGGTTTTTCATTCACGCTTCCCCCGGGCCGGGGGCAGACAAAACGGCCACCGGCGCCGGTCAGGGCCCGGGCACACCCCGGGGGGAGGTTTCGGTGCCCATTTAAACCCAGAACACACAGCCCAAACCTCCCTTTTCCCCTCAGGGGGCCCTTTTCCCTTTTTTCACCCGGGGGGCCCGGGGGGGGGGCCCCGGGAAAAACAACAAAAACCCCCCCCTTTTTCGGGGAAAAAAAAAAACCAATTTTTTTTTCAACGGGCCCGGGGGGAAAAAGGGGGGGAAAACAAAAGGGGGGGGGGGGAACCAAAACAGGGGGGGAAGGGGACCCCGGGGGGGGGGACTTTACCCGGGGCACATTCCCGGGCAAACCAAAGGGACCAAGGGCAATGGAAAAAACCATGCACACCCCCAAGGGGGGAGAAAAAGGCCTGCGGTTTTAACCCCCAGGCCTCCCCGGCGGTAAAAACAAAACAAAAGGGGGGACCCCAAAAGGACGGAAGCCCCAAGAGGCTAGGGAACAAAAGGGGGAAAAAACCCCCAAGGGCCCACCCCCCGGGGCCCAAAGCGGGGGGCGGGGGGGAGGGCAAGGAAACGGGGGGGGCCAAAGGGGGGACAAACCCAAACCCTTGGAAGGGGTGAAAATTTACCCAACCCCAAAAAAAGGGAAGGGGGCCCCCAATAAAGGGGAAACCCAACAGGGGATAAACCAATTTTCCCAAAAAACGGAACAACAAGGAAAACCAAAAAACCCTTAACCCCGGGGGGGGGCACCTTTGGCCATAACACACTTTAGGGACACACACGGATCTCATCATCACCACACACTTTGGGGTTGGGGTCTTTTACAGCGGGGGGGTCACCTGCATCGGCATCACTTCCCCTTAAGGGGCACCAGGGCACAGGGAATTGTTGCATTTAAAAAATTAAAACATACATAAAAATCATCAGTTAACAAATTTTTCCATTTTCCACACAACAAATCTTTCCGGAATTGGGTTTCCCAGGTAATCCCTACAACAAATTTGGAATCTTTTAACTGGACATCAGTGGGGGAAGGGGGGAAAGGCCCAAGGGGGCCGGGAACCCTAAAATTGGGGAAAAAAACCCCCACTTTAACCGGGCTTTTGGGGGCACCTTGGTTAAAAATTTGGGCGGGCCAAAACATTCAAAAAGACCCCAAAAATTTTGGAAAAGGGGCGAAACAAGACGAGACCCCTTTTTAAAAAACCACGGGGGGGGAAAAGGGGCGGGGAAAGAAGGGGAACCCGGGAAGAAGAGTCCCCGGAATGCCTTTGGGGCCAACTCGCGGCTAGGGTATGACCACTAGGGGCGGGGTTTGTGGGGAAAAAGGTGTTTAGAGGGGTTTCCGGGTTTGGTTAGTATTGGTGGGGGACCCAAAGAAGATTTTTTTTTTGGGTAATGTTTTTCAGGATTTTTCTGCCCAAACCCCTTTTTCAAAAAGGGGGTCTTTTTAAAAATTTCCGATAGAGGGCGGGTATTTTCTGCTAATTTAGGGATGAATTTGCCGTAATAATTTAAAACCCCTTTAATAGGGGGGCCGGGAGTTGTTTGGGGGGTCGGGCCCTTTCAAAAATTTTAAAGAAATTGGGCTGTCACCCCAAAATCTCCCGGGAACCGGGAAGTCCAAAAAAGGGATTTGTGTAAAACAAAACCTGTTTTCGCGGGTTAACAGCTTTTTCCCCCTTTTTGGGAATGTTGCTGAACATTTCTTTCAAGTGTCATGGTTCCGGAAAATTTTTTTTGGTGTAGGCAAATATCACCCAGGTATGCTTTTACATTTTTAATACCTGTTTAATACCTTTCTTATGAGGGGGAAATTTTTGGGGGCCGGGGGTTTTATAAACCCAAAAAATGGAAAACCCGGAACCAAAGGGTTTTAAAACCGAGGGGGGGGGGGGGCGGGAACCCCTTTTGGCCGGGGGGTAAAGGGAAGGGGGCCGGGCCCCACAAAAAACAGGGGGAAAAAAGGGGAAAAACCGGGTTTAGGGCCCTGGGGGAAAAGGGGGCTGTTTCCCAAAGGGGGAAAGAAAGGGGGGGCCGGGAACCCCACAAACCAAACCCACCCAAAAGGCCAGGGGGAGGGGGGACCGACGGGGGGGCCGGGGGGGGAACCCGGGCGCGGGAATTTTTTCGGGGCCCCACGCCGGGAAAGAAGGGAAAGAAAGGGGGGCAGCCCCCCGGAAATGGGGGGGGAAACGGGGGCAAGGGGGAAAAGGGGGGCCCCGGGGGGGGAAAAAAGGGGGGGGGCAAACCCCCCACCCCCAGGGGAAAAGGGGGGGACCAGACCCCGGGGACCACCCAGACGGGGGGGAAACCGCAAAACGTCGGGGAGGGTGACTGCTGTTACCGACAAAGTTGTATGTGTAATCACAGAATGAGGAAAGTGTTTTAGAATAAAGCATGTGTAGAAGCAATAGTTTTAGTAGTAGCAATGCAAGTAATGTAACACTTTTGAGAAATTGACAGCTTTTGATAATCACAAGACTTGTGAATTGAAGTTTTTCCGACTAGGATAACTAGTCACTAAAAGTTGCACTATTTGAATAGCATAGATAGTACAGAATAACTCTAAGTTCTTTGTTTGGAATGTTGTCAAAATAATCTGCAATATAATTAAAAATGAAGTGTAGTATCCCACATCCAACTATGTGTGTAATGTGATGTACCATTCTGCTGTTTTTTGTACATGGTGTTTCTTTTGTGAAATGTCATGACACTTTTTTGTTAACATCTCATATCGATTCCTAGTTTCATGACCCAGCGATTTGCAATATTTTTTACAACAATCACAGAGAATAGGATGTTTCATTTGATACCTATCTACACTGTGTTTTGTTTCTGTGTTTTGAGTGTTTTCAGTTACCGTTGTTTTTGTAATCACACACTTTTCTCTGCCAAGCTTAGTTTCTGTCTTTGTATGCTGTTTATTCTTGCACACTTCGCTTTCATTCATTCCACTTTTCTTCTTTCTGTGTTGGGCTTTGTTACGACTGCTACTCTTCTTGCTTCTTTCTTCCATACTTTCTGATCCATTCTTTGGCCTTTTTCTTCTGTTTGTATTTTCATTTTTCCTTTCACTCTCCAAGCTTTCTCTGACACATTCTTCTTTGGGATATGGAGTATTAACTTTTGTATCTTCGCTCTCACTTGGGTTGACACTCTCACTGGGATTTGGAGGGTTGTCTTTCGTAACCTTACTCTCACTCACATTACAGCATTCTTTGGGATATGGGGAGTTGTCTTCCATACTTTCATTCTGACAATACTTTGGAATATTCTTTTGTTCCCAAGCTACAATGTCCCTGTCGGTTACTGTTCTTAAATCTTCCCTGTTTCCCAAAATCAAATCAGCACAAGGGGATGGTAATACTGCAACAGTTATGAACTTTTCTAAGTATGGTGATTTAACAAACACGTTAGCAAGTCGATATCTTTCGATGCTACCACCAAAGGTACGACAATTGATGTATTTGTCTGTTAAATCTTCTGGTCTAATCAGTCTTTGATGCACTCCGGAAATAGATGTACCAGTGTCCCTAAGGAGTGATATGGTTTGCCCATGGATCTGACCTTTTTGAAATTTCAGAGTACCGTGGCCGTGTGTTGCCAGATTAGCGTTCTGAATGGGTATCAGGTGTCCACACGGTAGGTTGCCTTCCTTATGGAATTTAGAACATATTTTACATTCTTCTTCTGTTTCGTACATGGTAGCTGAATTGGCTTCAGCTGAATCGCTTTCTGACTCATCATCTGATGTTACACATACTACATGTGCCTCCTTGAATCGTTTTATAGCAGGACAGTTACGTCTGGTGTGCAAATAACATCCACAAATATAACATTTTTACTGCATTTTCATACCTCTTTAACTTGTTTTTTTCTATGAGCAATCACCTGTTCGATTCTTTCATTAAATAGTGGGCTTTTATCACAAGGTGCGTCGTCACCATGTCTATCGTGACAGTGGTTGCAATTGATGGTCTTTACCTCTTTCTTGCCATATCTAAAGTTTTTGTTCTGAAATTTCTGTTGGTATGGTTTTGCATAGGCTGCTGCTCCCACTTCTATCAAATCAGAACTTGATAGCACGAAGATATCAGGGTGTGCTGCAAAATAATTTTCACCTACTTCTTCTAAAGAATCTAAATTTGTTGGCTTATTTTCCTTTAGGAAAGTTGCCATTGGCTGTGGAAGAGATTCTAACATTTTACATCTTAACAACAAATCAACCAATAACTTATAGTCATTTTTTACATTGGCTGCTTCAACCCATTTTTGGAATATGTTCTGCACTTCTGACAGATAGTCTGCAAATGTTTGACTACTTTTTGGTCTCAAATCGTTGAACTGTTTTCGGTAGCCAGCTTCGTGCAGGTTGTAATGCTTCATTAATCTTTCTTTGATATAGTTGTAATCTAGTCTTTTGGTTTCCGGAATTGTTTCCAGAATCTTTAGAGGTTCAAATGCCAGGTGTTTTTGAAAGATTAAAGCGTAGTCTTGCAATGGGACGTTATGCATGTGCATACCTAGTTCGAAATTGGCTATATACGCTCCGATATCGTCTTCCTTGCAGTAATTTCGGACTATTCCTGCATATTTTTTGAATTTGTTTTCTTCTGCTTTGATTCTCTCTTTTTCTATGGCTGCTTCTCTTTTTGACTCATTTTCCATTTCCTTTGTTCTGATCTGAGTTTCTGCTTTTTCTTTGTCCGCTTGTATTTGTGCCTCTAACCTCTGTTTTTCCAGCTGTAATTTTTTCTCTTCAATCTCTTTTTGTTGTAGTAGTTCCATATGTTTCAATTCAGCCTCTTTCTCTTTTAGATGTAGTTCATGTTCACGCACAAGTCTGCGTTCTTCTCGTTCTTCTGCTGCTTTTCTTAATTGTTCTTCTTTTTCTTCTGCTGTTCTTCTTTTTTGTTCTTCTTTTTCTTCTGCTGCTCTTCTTTTTTGTTCTTCTTTTTCTTCTGCTGCTCTTCTTTTTTGTTCTTTTTTTTCTTCTGCTGCCCTTCTCCTTTCCTCTTCTACCTTCTCTTTATGTTTTTCATCCACATACTTCCTTAACTCGTCGCCCTGAAGGCCCAATTCTTTACCAATGGCTACCCATTCCGCCATTTTTGACTTGTAGATGTATACGATATTCCTGTACAAATATAACAATTACAAATGCGTTCACAAATATTACGCTTAATAGCAATGCAATCACAACCAACAAAATCAATATGTGATATATAATCACTATGTTTAGCTGAGTAGTTTTCTACCTACTCAGAACAATAATATCAACTATGAACTTAATTACTCAACTTTTTAAAAAAAAATTACTATGGCTCCTATCGAGCTAAGACACAGTCTATTCTACGGATCCTTCTTTTCGCTATAGCACACTTCTCGGCTGTAACGGAAATATATTGAATGAGTCTCTTGTAGATCGTGTCGTGCAATTGAATCTTCCGGTTGGTAATGTCACTTCATTAATTGGCCACTACCCGTCTGAATTCATATTGCGGTTCATCATGGAAGTAGTGTACTTTTTTTGAAAAATAGCGGCACTCGTCTATAAGTTGAACATGGGTGTCAATCTGAATAATTCATGGAAACTGACTGTCTGTTCTAAAGACTTGAAGGAACTCACAGAAAACTGTTCTGCACGTGTACTTGTTCTACCTGTGCTACGGATGTTCGTTTAGCGGTGTTCCGCTAGCTGCATGTTAGATCGGATATGTGGATATAAGTTTGCTGTCCGCTTGACCAATGTCACTCAGCTAGATGCCTTGTCTTAACACACTTACGTTATGTTAGCATGTTTAGTGATCACTGTACTTGGTGGCTGTTGCCCTTTGCAACTACTGTTTCAAACACTGGACTGATTGATGACTACTTTGATGTTGTAATACACAGTATAGTTGTTACGATCACACTGTAACAATACGCAGTATAATTGTTACGATCACACTGTAACAATGTGTAGTATAGCTGTTACGATCACACTGTAACAATACGCAGTATAGTTGTTATGATAACACTGTAATAATACGCGGCATAGTTGTTATGATGACACTGTAACGATACGTGGTATAGTTGTTATGATGATACTGTAACGATACGTGGTATAGTTGTTATGATGATACTGTAACGATAACTAATTTCGACATGTTACCCAGTGGCGAATTTGGCCATCCTTACACAGGAAAACTGTACTTGAAATTTCTACACATTTTCTTGAGGTAAATTTCGACACAGCAACTGGTGTTACCACGGATGATGGCTGTATAGCGGCCTTGACCCAGTCCCCCACTTACGTCAACTCTGCAGCCCCGCTTTGAGCTTTGAAGTTTAACTGGTTCAACTGGCCGGGTTTTTGGTCACTACACTGACCATGTTTGTCGTTGCTTGTTCTGAACAAATAAATTTTGACTAACAACTGCTGTTACCTCAGACGATTACTGGAAATCGACCTTGACACAGAACGCCACTTACATTGACTGTTCAGCTCCGTTATTAGCTGTCGAGTCAATTGGTCCAATCCGCTGTGTTTTCAGTGATGTTCCGGTTAACTTCTGTCGTTGTTTTTTGTCCCGGATGTGTCCGTTTTCGAGCCCCCACTTGTAATGTGCTCATCTAGGGGCATGTGTTGTTTACATTGCTTTCAGACGAACAGTGAGTTGAAACGACACAGCATGAACGAATATTGAGTTCTTTGCTTTTATTCGTTGAATCGCCAGTTATCGCAAACATACATTCATGCTTCCTCGTGCTCGACTTGCTTGGCTGAATCTAGCGACCTGGTCGGACTTCCCACACACTCAGGAATTTATCAGCGTCTCTCGAACCATCCATCTATACTTCATGGACTCTGATATCTGACATTACGACGTATGGAAAAACATTCAGTCCTCCTATTGAAATATAACGTTCACTTCACAAATCATTTATTCTTCTCAGGCGTTCATTCACGCGTCCTCTCTCAGTCAGGGCAGAACTTCAACTGTCTTACTTCAGTCTCTCGGTTCACGTCTTCCGTTCACGTCTCATGCTTTTCTTGTGTCTCTCACTTCGTTTACCATGAGACACACGAGACTCACTTCTCCCGTTTTTCTCTTCTCTCACGGGTCCTCTGACCTTTTTCTCCCCATCGGGGACTCTCTGGGGTTTCCCCGGGAATTCACAACATTACATTTGGTCCATGGTATTCTTAGAATGTTTTTATAGCATTTCAGTTCAAAAGGGGGCTGGGTAGTCTTGAGGCATGGCTAGGATTTTTTCACTTGGACTTCTAGTAATTCCCTCGGTCTGTGGGTAGTGAGATGGGATGCCCGTGTGCATTGTTGCGCACGTAAAAAATCCCTTGGCTGTTGGAAATTGAAAAGAGTAGCCTAACGCCACTGCCAAGGCAAACATTTGGAGTTAAAATCTACCCAAAGTATTTCAGGATCCTCGCCGGTGCTACAGAGCCTGTGCACTGTGCTGAGCTTTTTTGGACTCAGACTTGAGTTAGAAGAAGAACGGAGCACTTATGGGTTACTGCCCATGTGCCATGATGTTGATCCGTTGTTCAAAAACCTCTAAAACCTCAAAAAAACCTTCAGTTCAAAAGCTTAAAATATGATTTTTTTTTCTGCAGTGATTGAGAAACAGTCCATGACTCACATACATAAGCTGCAGAATGACAGACTACTGAACATAAAATAGCCTGTTAGATCTACAGACAGATAACAAATGCTGGAGATTGTGACCTTTTTCAATCATATTTAAATGGAATGATCTAGAGTTTCTGAAATGCAGATCATTTATAATTTCAGGAAGATTCTGATATCACACAGCTGGATGCAAATCTTGTGATGCAGCTGTTTTCTCCATTGGTTTTGTCTCAGTTGCTCTTAATAGACCAGACTAAAGAGCCATGTTCAACAGTTCAGTGCTTAAGTGGCTTTATCTTTGCTTTCAGACATGTAAGTAATTAGTGGTATAGAAATTAGGAGTAACTCATTAAGGTGGAATTGTCCTGGAAAATAAAAGAGGATATAAATAATGTTGACCACATCACTTATTGAGGGCCACTTGAACTAAAGAAACATGGATCCAGCCCTATATGCCTAGTGCACCAGTGATGTAAACTGGGTCCATTACTTATTTTTTTTTTTAAACCTTCGAGTGGAATAAAAAAAATAAAAAACAACATAATGGAAATCTTAAGCTTTCAAGTTACTTTTAAATATCTGCTGTAAAAAATTATTCATGAAGAAGGCCTGATGATGTGAAAAGAGGTGCATTATTTTTATATATAAAAAAAATGGAGCAAAGAACGTGCAATTTAAATAATTGTCAGCTTTCTGCGTATTTGTGGAACTTCTTTTATTTTGTTTTCACTCAATCAAGTGCCATTTCCACAGTAAAGTTTGGCTGAAAGGGTCTTCACACTCTCTGTTTCTCTGTGACTGCTGTTATCCATCTTTTGATTTTACTTTGTTTTGTGAACATTTATAATTTATTTTCATGTTTTTGATAAAGCATTGTTTAATTTTTGCTCTTCTCTCCCATGTCATGTTGAAATTCATGCTTGTTTTTGATAAATTAATGTCTTGTTGACTGCATTGAGTCCACTCACACACACACACACTAGACTATATGTTCTTCTGCTTTTCTATCCCCCCAATGGAACATAGGCCCTCAACCAACTCACGCCAAGTCGTTCTATCTTTCGCCATTACATGGAGCTCTCCCCATGTCCTCCCTATCTTTCTAACTTTATTCTCCAGCTCTCTTCTCCATGTGTTTTTTGGTCTTCCTTTATCCCTATGCCCCTGTGGGTTCCAATACAGAGGCATTCTAGTTATGCTGTTCTCCGGTTTTCTCAATGTGTGTCCTATCCAGCATCTTTTCCTCACCTCTTGGTCTACTGGAGCTTTCTTAGTTCTCTCCCAAATCTCTACATTAGTTATTCTATCATACCATTTAATTCCCTCTATTCTGCACAGGCACCAGTTAATGAATGTCTGCAATTTATTAGTAGATGCCTTAGTTGTTCTCCATGTTTCAGACTATATGTTATTTCATAACAATTACGTGGTGCCCTAATATAACTGTGCTATAAGCGAGTGTGGTTGAATGTGGTTTTTAAAATTTGTAGTTGTATGATTCTAATCCTTTTTTTGTCAGTCATGCAGAAGGTAAACCTGGAAGGGAAAAACTTGAAAAAAAAAAAAACAGTCATGAACAAATCTATAGCAGATGAAAGAAGAATAAGTCAGCCAGTCAAGCTAAAAATAAGGCCAATCTCCTAGACAAAACATGGTGTGATGCTGAGAAAAGCTAAGTAGAAGTCTTGATCACTGACTTGCCTACTTTTGTCAAAGGAAATCTCCAGTAGAGGCACTTGGAATGTTAGAACTATGTATGAGTTAAAAAAGCCAGGAGCACATGTTGCTGGAAAAATAAAATAAAATAAAACTTCAACTTTTTGGTAGCAATATATCTATCTTGCTATTCCCCTTAGTGTTGGTTGTCGGCCAGATCCCCAAATCACTCCCCACTCCATTCTCTTTACACCCTAATTATCTGTTTGTGCCTCTGCACTGTGCTGTCACTCCCAGAGGGCTTTGATAACATCTCATTGCTACCTATATATTTGTATGATTCCACATATTAATAATTCATTAATTGTAACCTGTTCAATTACCAAATGAAGACAGATGATCTGCTCTACATTGCTGTGAATGGGGATGGAACAGAATCTGAAAAATTCCTTCATAGAAAGATTCAAGTTTTTATGACTGTCCTGAGGTTCATGTTTGGTCCTGCAGGTGAAGAGTAAGTAGTTTATTAAGAGTAATAATGTTATAAATGTAACAGACTTGCAGAGCCTGCTTCAGAAAATAGAAACTTGGGAGTTACATGGAGTTTGACTTGCATTGCTTGAAAAGACTTAGATCAGGAGTAATTTATCAGTTTTATCAGTCTTTGTGTGTGTGTGGTTCAGGATGTGTGGGGCAGTGAGTGCACTGACAGACTGGCTGCTGCCATTCCTATGGGTGATAAGCTACTTTATGATAAGGTGATATAGTTAAGAAAATTTGGATAATGTGACAGAACATAAAGAATATCCATTACTGATGAGACTTGATTCAGCGAGAAGTGAGTAGAGAGCCCAGACAGTTCTAAAATATACAGAAAAGAAGATAGATGTACTTTTAATCAGGCTGCTACCAGTGTGGGTTTCGATGCCTATGTGAAAATAAAAAGTAATAGATCCCCTATCATCATGTCATAAAATGGGACTAATTAGGGGTTTGCTGAAGTTGGATGTGTTTTGCTGAAATGTGCAGATATCACAGCATAGCTGTAAACCACAAAACAACATGCTAGCTGCCTTCTTAAGGGTGAGTTGAGAAGAAGAATAAGGTTGCCACCAGCATCCTTAGCGTGATGAGTGATGCTGTTTATAGGTCACACACTCAGCAAAAACATTATTAAAATGTTATTTGCGTAATTTATTGTGTTGTCTGACAATTCATCAACTGTATGAATTAGAGCTAAGAAAAAATAATTAATCTTAGCCTCTAACACTATCATCATCATCAAGTGCCTTGCCAGCTGGCATAGGCATTCATGCATCTCTATAGACCTTGGTCTTTGGTGTTCTGGATCAATTCCACTCATAATATTCCTCCATGTCACTGTCTTAGACCATCCACCATAATTTCTCTTGGTCTACCTCTGCCTCTTCTACCTATGTGTCTGTCTGTCTGTGCATGTCTATGTGTGTTTCTCTGTGTGTTGTTGTGTGTGCCCCTTTGTTGTCTGTATGTGTCTGCATGTCAGAGTATATGTCTGTGCGTGCTGAATATATGTGTCTGCGTGTGCATTTCTATGTGTTTGTATGTATATGCATTTCTGCGTGTTTGTCTCTGTGGGTGTCAGTATGTGTTTGTCTGCCTGTTTGTCTGTATTTGTGTGTGTGTGTGTTTGACTGCGTGTGTGTCTATGTGGCTGTATGTATGAGTCTGCATGTTTGTCTGCGTATGTGTGGTGTGTGTGTCAGTGTGTGAGCACGAATGTAAATATGTGTGCTGTGTGTTTCCCTGTGTGTGCTTATATGTAAGTGTCTGTGTGTGTGTCTGTATTTTTGTCTGAGTGTTTGTGTCTCTGTGGGAGTGTCCATGTGTGCATGTGTGTGTCTCCATGCATGACTGGATTTATGACTGTATGTGTGTATGCCTGTATTACGTATGTATGTATGAATGTATATATGTCTGCCTGTATGTTTGTATCTATGTATGTATGTTTGTGTGTATGTATGCCTGTGTGTATGTGTGTATGCATGTTTGTTTATATGTATCTGTGTATGTATGTAATGTATGCATGCAGGTTTGTGTGTGTAAGTGAGTGGGTGAGCGTGTGTATGCAGGTGTATGTATGCATGCCCGGGTTTTTGCATGCACTTTACAACTCATGCTTTTGTGTTCTTTTATAATATTCATAATATGCATAACATCATATGATCATAACATGCTTTATTAGTAAAATACAACTGCTGTGCGAAAGATGGTTGACTGGAAGGGCCGAATGTAAGACGGGCCTGCGTGCCCAATTTGTGACCCTTTGAAAATAAAGTTTGTTCGTTCGTTCGTTCTTTCGATCTTTCCAGTCGTCAAGATATGTTCCAGTGCTCCTTTTCTCATCCTATCACATGACCAAAGAACTTTGTTTGTCTCCTTCTCATTGTTGTATACAATGCTCATTGTTGTATTTAATGTTCTGCTTTCATTAGCCCTTTCCAGGCAATTATTGTTAGTTATTCTGCAGTCCAAGGTATTTGCAAAATTCTTCTCAAGAACCACATCTCAGTTGCCTCCAAACTCTTCTTAATTTGTTTGCTCACATTCCAAGGTTCACTAACATACACCAGAACAGGCTGGATATAACACTATATTGAATGTTTATAAAGTGTGAAGATAATCAAATCTGTATAAATCTGTCTTTCCAATTAAAATAGATGTCTCTGTAGATTTAAATGGACTATCATCTTTTCAAAGTCCCTGTGTGGGTTCCAGGGCCCTGTAATGGGAAAGATAAGAATAGACCCACTGCCTCCCTGACAAGTATGTAATAGGAGTCGGCTAAGTGGGGGCATCAAATTCAGAGTGTATCTGCCTGAGAAGCAAGGAACAAAGAGTCTGCATACAAATAAGCAAGATCTGTAAAAACTGATGTGCAAGCAACACTCAGGTTCTGAAAGAAGACTAAAGTCCAGGAGGTGGACGAATGACGAGAACTTTTCGCCTGAGTTTACAGCGTGTGAACATGAAGAAGAGGAAGATATTTTTTAAAGAGTCAAGATTGTATCAGAACTGAAAAACAGTCAGAAGATTTCAAATGTGTTTTTTTTTTAAAGAATGTGGTAGTCTTATAACAGACAGCTGAATACTATGTGTCATAATATTTGATACTTCTTGTTCATTCGTTGAACAGGATGACAATATCAAATTCTTCCAACAAGAAAGAGAAGTGGACATTTCTTCGTCAGTTTATGCAGAGCTGGTCAGAGTTGGTACATTCAGAGCAAGCTTTTCTTGTTGAGGTAGGCTTGTGGAAACCTGAACTGGTCATTGACTCATTCATGTTTTGATTTATATTGGTGTTTTGTATTCTTACCTCCTCTGTTTTTCATGCGAAAAAGGTATGTCTGATGTTTCTTTCATTTTCAACTCTTTTGGATTATAAGGTTTTGTCTCAGGCTATATGTCTGTCTGTTTAGCTCTCTCTCTCTCTCTCTTTCTCTCTCTCTCTCTCTCTCTCTCTCTCTCTTTCTCTCTCTCTCTCTCTCTCTCACTCTCTTTATAGATTAAAAATAAAAAGATTTTAAAAACCTTGTAATTAAAAGAAATGTCGAGAGCAGCAGTGCCAGAATGGCAAAATACTTGCCTGCTATCCTAAAGGTCTTAGTTTTGAATCTGCATTCAGTTGAAATTGTTTGTAACTGACCTAGGGCTCCCAGGTCAACTTTGTCTAAAATGGGTACAAGGAAATGGCTTGGGAAATAGAAACATCTGACCCATTGAGTTATTGACTCATTTAGTGCCGACTGGTGTATTAAAAATATAGGTCTATCATGAAATGCCAGATTTTCCCCGTGGGTTCTGAGGCTCCATTTTAGAGAACAAAGAATAGACGTACTGCTCCTTTGTGGGTTCCAGGGCCCAGTTGTGGGGAAAATCAGAATAGACCCACTGCCTTCCCAACAAACATGTTAAAAGAGTTGACTAATTGGGTGCTTCTTTCCAAGTCAGAGTGCATCTGCTTGAGAGATAATGAACCAACAATCTGCATACAGTTGACTCAGATCTGTTGAATGGATGTGCATGCAACAGATGCTGGAACAAGACTAAAGTCTAGATTTGGACAACAACCAGAACTTTCCACTGGAGTTTACAGCTGGTGAACACAAAGAAGAAGAAGAAGACCCACCACTGCCTTTACAAGCATGTCATAGGAGTTGACTAGATAGGGGTCTTTCCTTCAGAACCAGAGTGCATCTGCCTGTGTGTGGTAAGGAACCAACAGTCTGTATATAAAATGAGCCAGAATCGGCAAAACAGATGTGCATTCAAAACTCATGTTGTGGATCAAGACCAAAGTCCAGGAGTGGACGAACAACCAGAATTTTCCACTGGTGTTTACAGCCAATGAACGCTAAGAAGAAGAAAAAATGCCCAATTTGTCAGTCATTTGGAAAGGTCCTTCTTTTATATTTAAAAATTACCATTGAACCTCAGATGAAAATGTTAAAACACTACAAACATTACAAGCAGAGTCATCCATTTATGTTGTTTCCTTGTACAATTTTTTTTTTTTTAATTGTTGATTTTGTATATTCTAGTTTGTAATTTTTAGTATTGTAGAATTATTTATGTGCCCATGAAGACTGTCTGTGGAAAGATCTGTGAAAAGAGAGACATAGGAAGACAGCACGAGAAGATTCATAGCATGGAAGGTGTCAGAACACGAACTGATACATACATGCAGTTGTGGATTGTGGAGAAACATGATCACCCAGTTGGCAATGCACTTGATGATGGTGATGATGATGATGAGGAGGAAGATGATAATGAAGATGATGATGAGGATGATGATGATGAGGAGGAGGAAAATTATAATGAGGATGATGATGATGATGATGATGATGATGATGATGATGAAGGCTCTCTTGCTACATCCATTTTTCGTTGGATATTATGAAGCTTACTGACTGGTTCTACTTGTCTTTTGCTTTGGTATCTTTCCTTGATACATTTATGTTGAATCCCATGGACTATTCTCCAGGCCATTGAGAGGGTGCATGTGAACCAGATGGTGAATGAGAAATGCATGGATGTTCTACTGAAGTCAGTCAAGCAGTTCCAGTTTACTAGAGAGCAGCCAGTCCATCATGCCTTGCTTCTTGTGAATAGTAAACTCTTGGCTTTATATTCAAAGTAAGATGTCAAATCACTACTGCTGTATGGAGCTGAAACTTGGAGAGAAACTAAAATGGTTACTAATAAAAACTACAAACATTCAGTAACTGGCACATGCACACAATAAAGGAATTAAATAATACAATAAAGTAACTGCTGGGGGGGGGGGGGGGGGGGGGGGGGGGGGGGGGGGGGGGGTGGGGGGTTGGGGGGGGGGGGGGGGGGGGGGGTGGGGGGGGGGGGGGGGGGGCTGGGGGGGGGGGGGGGGGGGGGAGGGGGGGGGGGGGGGGGGGGGGGGGGGAGTGTGTGTGCGTACTTTGGGAAACAACTAAACACATTTGATTGAATCAATAGGTGAAGAAAAGATGCTAGCTTTGAATAAGACATACATTGTGAAAACCTGGGAACAATATAACTAGAATGCCTTTACACTGGAACTCACAAAGGCATAGAAATAAAGGCAGACCCGACACACACAAAAACACGGAGAAAGGAGCTAGAAAGTAAAATTACAAATATTGCCAGTACAGAGGTTGAGAACGGTTTAAACACTAGGCTCTCAAACAAGAGCCCTCAGTTCTTCTTCTTCTTCTTCTTCTTCTTCTTCTTCTTCTTCTTCTTCTTCTTCTTCTTCTTCTTCTTCTTCTTCTTCTTCTTCTTCTTCTTCTTCCTTCTCTCTTCTTCTTCTTCTTCTTCTTCTTCTTCTTCTTTCTTCTTCTTCTTCTTCTTCTTCTTTTCTTCTTCTTCTTCTTCTTCTTCTTCTTCTTCCTTCTTCTTCTTCTTCTTTCTTCTTCTTCTTCTTCTTCTTCTTCTCTTCTTCTTCTTCTTCTGCTTCTTCTCTTCTTCTTCTTCTTCTTCTTCTTCTTCTTCTTTCTTCTTCTTCTTCTTCTTCTTCTTCTTCTTCTTCTTCTTCTTCTTCTTCTTCTTCTTCTTCTTCTTCTTCTTCTTCTTCTTCTTCTTCTTCTTCTTCTTCTTCTTCTTCTTCTTCTTCTTCTTCTTCTTCTTCTTCTTCTTCTTCTCTTCTTCTCTTCTTCTTCTTCTTCTTCTTCTTCTTCTTCCTTCTTCTTCTTCTTCTTCTTCTTCTTCCTTCCTTCTTCTTCTTCTTCGTCTTCCTTCTTCTTCTTCTTCGTCTTCCTTCTTCTTCTTCGTCTTCCTTCTTCTTCTTCTTCTTCTTCTTCTTCTTCTTCTTCTTCTTCTTCTTCTTCTTCTTCTTCTCTTCTTCTTCTTCTCTTCTTCTCTCTTCTTCTTCTTCTTCTTCTTTCTTCTTCTTCTTCTTCTTCTTCTTCTTCTTCTTCTTCTTCTTCTTCTTCTTCTTCTTCTTCTTCTTCTTCTTCTTCTTCTTCTTCTTCTTCTTCTTCTTCTTCTTCTTCTTCTTCTTCTTCTTCTTCTTCTTCTTCTTCTTCTTCTTCTCTTCTTCTTCTTCTTCTTCTTCTTCTTCTTCTTCTTCTTCTTCTTCTTCTTCTTCCTTCTTCTTTCTTCTTCTTCTTCTTCGTTCTTCTTCTTCTTCTTCTTCTTCTCTTCTTCTTCTTCTTCTTCTTTCTTCTTTCTTCTTCTTCTTTTCTTCTTCTTCTTCTTCTTCTTCTTCTTCTTCTTCTTCTTCTTTCCTTCTTTTCTTCTTCTTCTTCTTCGTTCTTCTTCTTCTTCTCTTCTTCTCTTCTTCTTCTTCTTCTTCTTCTTCTTCTTCTTCTTCTTCTTCTTCTTCTTCTTCTTCTTCCTCTTCTTCTTCTTCTTCTTCTTCCTCTTCTCTTCTTCTTCTTCTTCTTCTTCCTTCTTCTTCTTCTTCTCTTCTTCTTCGTCTTCTTCTTCTTCTTCTTCTTCTTCTTCTTCTTCTTCTTCTTCTTCTTCTTTCTTCTTCTTCTTCCCTTCTCTTCTTCTTCTTCTTCTTCTTTCTTCTTCTTCTTTCTTCTTCTTCTTCTTCTTGCTTCCGTCTTCTTCTTCTTCTTCTTCTTTCTTCTTCTCTTCTTCTTCTTCTTCTTCTTCTTCTTCTTCTTCTTCTCTTCTTCTTCTTCTTCTTTCTTCTTCTTCTTCTTCTTCTTCTTCTTCTTCTTCTTCTTCTTCTTCTTCTTCGTTCTTCTTCTTCTTCTTCTTCTTCTTCTTCTTCTTCTTCTTCTTCTTCTTCTTCTTCTCTTCTTCTTCTTCTTCTCTTCTTCCTTCTTCTTCTTAGTCTTCTTCTTCTTCTTCTTCTTCTTCTTCTTCTTCTTCTTCTTCGTTCTTTCTTCTTCTTCTTCTTCTCTTCTTCTTCTTCTTTTCTTCTTCTTCTTCTTCTTCTTCTTCTTCTTCTTCTTCTTCCTTCTTCTTCTTCTTCTCTTCTTCTTCTTCTTCTTCTTCTTCTTTCTTCTTCTTCTTCTTCTTCTTCTTCTTCTTCTTCTTCTTCTTCTTCTTCTTCTTCTTCCTTCTTTCTTCTGTCTTCTTCTTCTTCTTCCTTCTTCTTCTTCTTCTTCTTCTTCTTCTTCTTCTTCTTCTTTCTTCTTCTCTTCTTCTTCTTCTTCTTCTTCTTCTTCTTCTTCTTCTTCCTCTTCTTCTCTCTTTTCCTCTTCTTCCTCTTCTTCCTCTTATCTTCTTCTTCCTCTTCTTCCTCCTCCTCCTCCTCCTCCTCCTCCTCCTCCTCCTCCTCTCCTTCCTCCTCCTCCTCTTCACAAGGTACATCCTTGATTCCATATTGAAAGTGCAAAAATTGTATCTTTGCTTCTTATACTGTCAAAAACTATCACTGCTGTCTGTTTTACCACCTTTTTTTTTTTGGCCTCATGAGCCTGAGGATTTAGGGCCGCACGGCTAGTGCTGTCGCCACAGACTGTGCATGTTAGGATGTTTAATTCTGCCCCTGACCAAAAAAAAAAACTTCACTTTACTGAGGGGGAAAAGGGGGGGGGGGGGGGGGGTCGAATCCGAGCCTTCTGCATGGGATCCCAATGTTGTAACCACTCGGCCAGCCGCTCCTCTTCTTGTACATTGTCATTAAAGTGCTTGTTTATAGCTTAATATAATTATGTGTCATCTCCACAGTGAAGATTGACCACACTGAATCCAGTGTTGTCTTTAGGGATATAAAATGTTGAGGCCCCAATCTCTTCCACGGTGAGGCCCCGATTTCTTCCATGGTGAGGCCCCGATCTCTTCCAGGGTGCGACTCTTCTCTTGGAACGTCGTCTACAAACCACAAAAACAGTTATAGCTATTGCATCATTTAAAAAAAAAAAACCAAAAAACTCATCATTATCCAGACATTTTGCATTAAAAATTACAATTTGTATGTATTTTTTAAAACTAATCCCCAGCCGTAGTGCCCATGAGCTTCAGCCTAAGGATATACTGATGGCCATGATTTTGTCAAAAACTCTCTACCCTCAAGAAGATAAACTGGAAGATCTGTTTTCAAAATTTTACATTACTGATAAGTCTCAGCTGGAGGCTGCAAGTGCAGCAGATGACATCAGTGATGCTGGAGATGATGAGGTGGGTATTAGATATCCTTATGGAGCATTGGCCATCAACCAGCTCATCTACCGTTTCAGGTCGTCTTATCTTTTGTCATTACATAAAACTCACCCCAAGTTTTCTTCATCTTATTCACTCTTATTCTCTTCTTCTTGTGTCATTTTAGTTTTCCTTTGTTTCATTTGCCCTGTTGCCCTGTGAATTCCATTGTTAGGACATTCTAGTTATATTATTGTCAGGTTTATTCATTGTCTTGTTCAGTATATTTTTAACCTAAATGTTGAATGTTGAATTGAAAATCAACATCACAGCACTCAGGATCCCCCATAAGCACTCCGTCCCCATCTTCAGTTAATATTCTGATGGTACCAGCAACTGTCTGATTGTATATCCATCTCACCTTTCCCCTGAGTGTTGAGCGTGGGCCAGATCCACTTGTAACTCCTCGCAGCTCCATTCTCCTCAATCTGTAATGATCTGTTTGTGCCTCTGTATTGTTCAATTGTTCCCAGAGAGCTCTCACAATATCCAGCTTGTTAACCTAATGACTTTGTTTTTTGTTAATCTAAAATCACATATTTTTCTGTCAATAATCTGAAACAGTTATGTCCCGTTCTCACAATAAGGGCAAAATCATAACAAAAGAGATACAATGTCTTGAAAGAGCGGCCAGGATAACTAGAAAAAATAATATTTACAATGAAATTAGAGGAAGGCTAGGCTGAAACCAGTCATTCATTTAAAGAAAGAACAACAAGTGAGATGGTTTGGCCATCTGACAAGAATGCCTTTGGTACTAACTACCGTAGATGTTGTTGTTGTTGTTCAACCTCACCAGGACTGTACAATGAGCAACCAACACCTGGTGATACGAAGTGCCACCATTAGATGAGGATCACAAGTCCCAGAAATCCCATTCAACCCATAGGTTGGGTTATATTAGGGCCCTTGACAACTGCCAGAATGGGGGTTTGAAATAATGAAAAATTGCGTCCCATTCTGGGACATCATATAAAATTGACTACCATAGAGAGCCCGATGAAGAAATATAATGAACACATACCAGGGATAGATCAGAAAAAAAGATAGAACAGTGTCATCAAGAACAGCTTTACAGAAGTTAAAATCAGCTTAGACATTGCATTAGAAAAAGCACAAAGAAAATTCTTACATTCCCCCCAACCCTTTAATGCAGGAAGAGAAGAAACAGTACCTGATTCATTTCTTGTTACATAATATGATTTTCACCAGACTTTAGATTTTAGTGCAGTTAGTGTAAGATATTTTTAAGTTTATTTTAACTGCAAATTACATTTATTTTCAGTACCACAGTGCTCCAAATACACCGAGAAGTCATAGATCAAAGTCACCAACCACCTCACATAAATCAGAAACTGTCGAAGGTTTGACTTTATCTGACGAAGATTCTCAAGTTGAAAAATCTGGAGACCATCTGACATTGTTGGACATGTTCATGAAAAAATGCCCAGATGTTGTGTTGCAATCTGCTACAGTTGAGAAAGTTACAGAAAAAGAACAGTTGAGTCAGGTAATAAATAAAAATTCTCATGCAGTCAGTGTTGAAGCCATTGTTCATCAAGCTCCTGATTTGAGCGGTAGACAAGTGCTACATGAAGCATCAGATGGCCACAGCTCTGATGAAGGACCTGTTTCTACCAGTCAAGAGAATGTAAAGGCATTTGATTTCAATGATAGCATGATAAAAGGAAAACCTGAAATTACTGATGATGAACGCAAGCAGAGGAATGTCTCAAGTTCAGTCTCGGTTAAAAAAGACAGTGAGGATCAAGTGAGCACTTTGGCTACTGGGGATAATGAAAATTTGGGGTCTGATTTATCAGGTAGTTTACCACCAGCTGTTGAGCTTGAAAGCTCACTCAAGCACCAAGACAACACAGATGTACCAGTCACCCCTAGTGCTGCAGTCTCTGATGCCCAGTTATCATCTGCAGATCAACAGTGTAATGTTGCTTTGAAATCAACAGGTGATTATAACAGTACCTTCTTTGGCCATCTTTTAATGATTTTTCTTTTTTTTATATAAAGCTTATATCAGATGAATTTTCTCAACATTTTATGTGCTGGCCCTTCAGGAGTTGAGCTGAGCTATGAACTGTTGACATCACAGCTCTCAGGACATTCCCATATGCACTCCAATTATTCCTTTAAATGTTTGTTAGACATTTCTTTGCCCAAAATGCAATGGGGAAATAGTGTTAACAATGCTCTATAGAACTTAACTGTTGTATTGGTAACCTGACACCCACACTGTTAATTGTTCCAGTGGCTTCAAGAGGAGTAGCACATTGGGGATAATTCTTGCCTTATCCTAGAAGAAGGAAGTGCAGTCTGAAAACCTAATGTTGCAGCAGTCTTTTAAGCTTGGTTGGCAGCTGGTTTACGTAGACAGAGCTCTCCTGTTATGATCTGATAGCTGGTACAGCATTATTTTACCAGTTATGTTGTTGTTGTCTTTCCTGGAAGAGGGACCATGCTGCATGGGCAGCACATGGCACTGTCCTATAGAGCAGCAATTTAAGCCCTGGCCTTAATTAGTATCACCTTGAGCTGTTATTTCCACAACTGTTCATAGCACTATTTCAGTAAAGGTGCCAACAACTGTTGTAAGCATGTGAAACACTGACAGTAAGCAGACAAGCTCCCCATTTAGTTCCGAGGCCCAATTTTGAGCAGGAGGGAAGAATAGACCCACTGCCCCACCCCCCCCCCACCCCCCGGCCTTAAAAGGCAAACAGGAGTTTTTCCCTTAGAATTCAGAGTGCATCTGTAATTAGGAGTTTTTCATTTAAAATCTAAGTGCATCTGCCTGAGGGGTGAGGGACCAGAAATCTGCATGCAAATAAGCCAGATCTGTAAAATGGAACGAACAAACTTTATTTTCAAAGGGTTGAAAATTGGGCACACAGGCCCTTCTGACATTCGGCCCTTCTAAGCACTCATTTTTCAGAGTACCAATGCCTGTTATCTAAAACGCATGCTATAGATATAGAATAAAAACATACATTATAGAATATAATACATACATCATGTGTACACAATTTTTCACACTCACACACACACACACACACACACACATGTATATATATGCTCTCACATTCTCATACATGCACACTCATATACAGACATACCTAACACATACATACATACATATATATATACACACACAGAAAAAACACACACATACATATATGGGATGTGCACCCAGCACAGCCTTTGGATCAACAGGCACGCATCTAGCCCCTATACCACAGGCCATTGTGCTTTATTTAAAAATATGAAGCAGCATTTATTTATCTTTTTTGTTTTTTATTGTTCAGGAACTGCGGGACACAAGTCAAAGGAACAGCATAATGGGATAACAGATTCAAGAAGAATTACAGTAAATGTTTTAAATTTTTCTTTTAATGTTTAAAAATGAAGGTTGTCATTAATTAATTATTTATTTAATTGTGTCTATTACTGTGCAATTTAGTTTGGACCAGGCAGGAAGAACCTGAAGATTGTTAAGTATCCTCAACCCTATCCAGGGAAAAGAGGGTGGCAAAAGAGACTGCACCACATACAGAGGCATATCATTGCTGCACTACATACAGAGGCATATCATTGCTGCACCACATACAGAGGCATATCATTGCTGCACTACATACAGAGGCATATAATTGCTGCACCACATACAGAGGCATATCATTGTTGCACCACAAACAGAGGCATGTCATTGCTGCATCACATACAGAGGCATATCATTGCTGCATCACATACAGAGGCATGTCATTGTTGCACCACAAACAGAGGCATGTCATTGCTGCACTACATACAGAGACATATCATTGTTGCACCACAAACAGAGGCATGTCATTGCTGCACCACATACAGAGGCATGTCATTGCTGCACTACATACAGAGACATATCATTGTTGCACCACATACAGAGGCATGTCATTGCTGCACTACATACAGAGGCATATCATTGCTGCACCACATACAGAGGCATGTCATTGCTGCATCACATACAAAGGCATATCATTGCTGCACCACATACAGAGTCATATCATTGCTGCACCACATACAGAGGCATATCATTGCTGCACCACATACAGAGGCATATCATTGTTGCACCACAAACAGAGGCATGTCATTGCTGCACTACATACAGAGACATATCATTGTTGCACCACAAACAGAGGCATGTCATTGCTGCACCACATACAGAGGCATGTCATTGCTGCACTACATACAGAGACATATCATTGTTGCACCACATACAGAGGCATATCATTGCTGCATCACATACAGAGGCATGTCATTGCTGCACCACATACAGAGACATATCATTGCTGCATCACAAACAGAGGCATGTCATTGCTGCACCACATACAGAGACATATCATTGCTGCATCACAAACAGAGGCATGTCATTGCTGCACCACATACAGAGACATATTGCTGCATCACAAACAGAGGCATGTCATTGCTGCACCACATACAGAGACATATCATTGCTGCATCACAAACAGAGGCATGTCATTGCTGCACCACATACAGAGGCATGTCATTACTGCACCACATACAGAGGCATGTCATTGCTGCACTACATACAGAGACATATCATTGTTGCACCACATACAGAGGCATGTCATTACTGCACTACATACAGAGGCATATCATTGCTGCACCACATACAGAGGCATATCATTGTTGCACCACAAACAGAGGCATGTCATTGCTGCATCACATACAGAGGCATGTCATTGCTGCACCACATACAGAGGCATATCATTGCTGCATCACATACAGAGACAAATCATTGCTGCATCACATACAGAGACATATCCTTGTTGCACCACAAACAGAGGCATGTCATTGCTGCATCACATACAGAGACAAATCATTGCTGCACCACATACAGAGGCATGTCATTGCTGCATCACATACAGAGGCATGTCATTGCTGCACCACAAACAGAGGCATGTCATTGCTGCACCACATACAGAGGTATGTCATTGCTGCACCACACTGGGAAGACTTTTTTATAAAATTGTTGAAAAAAGACCACCCATTTATTGAACTACAGCTCAGTGAATACCGCACACAGTGTTTAACAAAGTCACCTTCATTTTTGTCCCAGAGTATGCTGGTGTGAAAGGCAATGAGAGAGCAGACGCTGTTGCTGGCAGTGCGACCATCGAAAATGGGCCATCTGTGGACAGGAGAGACATCAGTAGTACCATACGAGAGACTAAACGCTGTGAAGCTTCCAGTTTCTTGGAAAGTCTCACTGAATATACTGCATGCCCTGGGTATACCAGTTGGAGCGGCGAGACAGGAAAGCCATGCAGGAGCCACCCATTGTTACATCAACCAAAACAGAATAGGAGTTGTTAGCCTAAAAACACTTGGAGAAAAAATAAAAGCATATGACAAAGCATTGGGTGCGAGTCTTGGAGGCCTATGTAACCACTTAGCATCTAGTAAATGTACATAACTTAGAGAGAGTGAGAGAGAAAAGGAGAGAGAAAGAGAGAGAGGGAGAGAGAGAGAGTCACAAATGATTCTACAATCGCTAAAAAAAACTTGGGAATTTTAAAACCGAAATCTTACAGAAAATTTGTTAGAATACAGTGAAGACAAATTTCCACTATTTTTTACAGCATTGGAATGTTGAAAAAAAACTGACTCATAAACAGCATTATATCAAAATTTTGCTGACCACCTATTCATTATTTAAATAAAATTTGTAGTAGCAAAAAACATTTAAAAATAAATTATCTGTAAGACTTTACTATTTTAGGAGCTGCCATGATGAAGCAACAAGATGATTGCCTGTGGATCTGAAAGCTGTTGGTTGTGATCCAAACATAGTTGGACTTTGTAAAACAATTACCTTAGCTCCCAAGTCAACGCAACCTCAAATGGGTACCAGATAAATTCCTGGGAAGTAAAGGGGGCCAGCAGGATGAAGACCATATCACCCACCGAGTGCTAATTTGTCTATACAATTAGGGTCTAGCACTATACACCCAAAACACCCGAAGGTTTGGAAAAGGGTCCTTAACTTTAATATTTTACGTATTTATCAGCCAGCAGTTGGTGATCCCAATCACGAACAAGCGGTACACAGTAACTTACCTGTCAAAGCTAAAGCAACAGCAGAGTCATCCAGCGTGACTCCTGAAACAAGCAGCAGTGCTTCAGCAGTCAGTAGCACTGATGGCATTTATCTACCCCAGATGGTGTTTCTAGAAACGCCAACCTGTCTCTACTCACCTTACAGCTTACATGCCATCCAGATCGCTCCAGGACTCACATTTCTCTTGCTGTCACAGGTAAGTCTTTTTTTTTAAAAATAACATGAAGCAAGTTCCATTTTCAGAATAATATAATAATAAATAAAATATAACATGACCTGGTTTTGTTACACTGGTTCTTCTTCTGCATTCACTCTTAAAAGCGGGTTGACACGTTATGTTGTGGTTTACAGTTAGGCAGTGACATCTGCCCCTTTCAGCTCCAGTCCATCTGATTTCAGCAAACCCCTAGTTAGTCACATTTTATGACATGCTTGTAGTGGGGATGGGGAGGGGTGGGGGTTGGAGAGTGGGGGGGGGGGGAATTGGCGGAGTGGAGGGGGGCGAGTTGGAGAGTGGGGGGGGGGGTGAGTGGGAGGTGATGGGGGAGGAAGGGAATCTTTTTTCCTCTCCATAATGGAGCCTAGGAACCCAGACTGAAACATTACACCGATAAAACCTGGCATTGTTTTGTGCAAACAGTAAAATATGTCGTCGTTTTATAACAGTAAAATATGTCATTTTATGACAGCTATAAAGCATGTCATTATGTTCTCCCACTAATAAAACCAGTTAAGTTAGTTTTGTATCCTTTACAGGACATCGCAGAACCAACCCTAGCATTAATTGGCTGTTTTGGTTTTTCTAAGCAAATTTTACATTCAGTTGTTTGCCATAGTTTTCTGAACAGTCAGTTTCTGTACTACTGTTGAAACCAACGCAAGACGGTCTGCTGCCAGATCACCAGAGTTAGGATTAAACCCGGCACCCCACATTACAAAGTGCGTTCATTATGCCTAAGCCACAGACGCTGACAATAATAAAACCAGTACCAAGTTGTAAAAAATATATCTTTTTGTCCAATGGCAAATTATATCCTTGTTTTGTGACAGCAATAAAATATATCATTGCTTTTTAACAACAGTAAAACATAATTATTTTGTCACAGTAATAAGTATAGCATTATTTTCAATACCCATAAAATATGTCATTGTTTTGTTACATGAATAAAATACGTCATTAGTCTGTGACACTAGTAAAATATTTAAATTTTCTCACCACCGTAAAATATACAATTGCTTTCTCCAAGTAGTAAAACATAATTAATTTGTCCCAGTAGTAAAAAATATTTTTGAAACCATTTAAATATGTCAATGTGTTGTTACATGAATAAAAATGTCATTGTTTTGTGACACCAGTAAAATATATAATTTTGTCATCACAACAGTAAAATATATAATTTTGTCATCACATCAGTAAAATATATAGTTTTGTCATCACAGCAGTAAAATATATAATTTTGTCATCACAGCAGTAAAATATATAGTTTTGTCATCACAGCAGTAAAATATATAATTTTGTCTCAACAATGAAACATAATTTTTGTCAAAACAGTACAACAAGCAATTATTTTGTCACACCAGGCACCAAGATACTTATTAGCTGATTCCCTCTACCAAGTTATCCAGACCATGCAAGATGTACTTCATGGCAGACGCTCCAAACTTCCTAGAAGTCGCAGCATTTATGTGTACGAAACAATCCATACTCAGCTAGGAAAGATTTATAACGTCTTGAAAAAAGTCAAGGTAGGCTATTGGCTGGAGATATATAACGTACAAGAAACTTTGAATGAGAGCATCAAACAGTTTTTAAACTGAATAGATTTGTGCTTGTTATAATCTGTTATACTTATTTTTTTAAATCTTTAATTGTTCTTTTTAATAGTTTAACTGTAAATAAAATATTTGGCTCTATGAATAATAGTCCTTCTTCTTCTTCTGTGTTCGACATCAGTCATGCTAAACATTGAGTCCCGTCTGGGTCACAAATAGGATTGTGCGCTTTAGGTCGCCACCGGTCCCCCATAGCTTCTCTTGCAATGTGGCTCCCTTGGGCCAGATCCACAGTCTTTGCTGGGAGAGGTTGGGGCAGTGCTGCAGTATGTGCTCAGGGGTCTGTCTTTCTGCTCCACAAATCACAGGCAGCAGATTCTTTTATGCCTATCCTGTGCAGGTGTGCTCGAAGACCACAGTGTCCTGTCCGAAGTCTAAAAATTGATGTTTGTTCTTTCCTGCTGAGTTTGTTTATGCTGTCACTCTCTGGTCTGTAATCTCCGTTCTGCCTTCTCCACTCCCGCTTGAAAGACTGCTTTAGCGCTGTTTTGGTTTCCTTGTAGCTGTGTGGTGGATGAGGTTGTGGAAGATTACTCCCAGCTTTTGCCAACTCATCTGCTCTCTCATTTCCTTGAATACCACAGTGGGCTGGTATCCACTGCAAGACCAGTTCTGCTTCCTTGGAGAGTAAGCCAATGCTGGTCCTTAGATCTGCAATTAGTTTGTCTTGTTTTTTGCTTGATAGTGCTTGGAGAACAGATAATGAGTCACTAAGTATAACAATTTTGTGCCCTCTGTGTTCTTGAGTGATGAGATGTTGGACTGCAGAAAGGAGGGCAGTTGACTCAGCTCTGAAGTTAGTGCAGATGTCACCTGCTGGTAGAGAGAGAGTTTCTGCTCTACTGCTAGGGGGTTTAATGTATATTCCACAGCTCCCCTTTCTGACTGCATCTGTAGCAGAGCCGTCGGTGAAAACCTGGGTCCAAGTGGTGTTGGGATCCTTCTCATCAAGCATAGCAAGAGCCAGGGTTCTCATGGTTCTGGCCTAAGTTTTTCGCACAGTGCAACATCTCTTTCAAGCAGATCTTGGTGCTGTCTGTACAGTTCTCTAGCAAGGTGGTTGGGGCTCTGATGCTTCAGTCTGTTTTTTGTTCTCTCTTGAAATTTAAAATGCAGTGGGTGACATTGAAGTCCTTTTAATTTCTCATACTGTAAAAGAGTTTTGTATTGTCTTCTGAGTTCGAGTGGTTCAGTATCTGCTATCCTCTCTATCTCTCTGATGGGGGTGGTTTTCATGGCTCGGAGAACAATCCTTAATCCCATATTCTGCACCTTGTCCAGTTTTCCCATTGTTGTCTTGGCTGCAGCGGCCCATGCAGTGGAGGCATATTCCATGACTGGCCTGACTGCTCCAGTATATACTTGTTTCAGGATTCTGGAGTTAGCGCCCCATGTGGTACCCGCTAATTTTTTCATCACTGCAAGCTTCTTGAATGCTTTCCCCTGTACTGCTTCTACATGTGACTTCCAAGTTAGTCGCGAATCAAGTGTAACGCCAAGAAAAGTAGGAGTGTCAGTCTGTGGAATGAGCTGGTTTTTTATCCAGATTTAGATTTTTTCTTTTTAGGGGGAGAGGATGAAAAGTGATGCTGTGCTTTTTGAATTATTTAGTTTTAGACCCCACTTTTCGGTCCAGGCTTCTACATTTTCCACAGTTTTCTGTAATAGATATGAGGCTGTGGTAGTGTATTCGGAGGCTGTCCAAACTGCAAAGTCATCAGCATGTTGGGTATTAGAAACGTGCTGGTGACAGGTTCCTGTGATAAATAACAGTCCTAAATTATCAAGGCTAAGAAAATACCCTAACAGGGCCTTAGTCATATGTAAATTGCAGACTCCTTTCCGGCGAATATACTTGGGCAAAAGTAGGATTAATTTCCTGCAAAAATTTTGCAAAACACTAAAATCCTCACAGTATTATCACCATGGCTCTGACACTGGTTCCGAGGTTTAGCTTCTCCCCTGGGTCCTAGGTTTAACTTCTCCCCCGGGTCCTAGGTTTAACTTCTCCCCTGGGTCCTAGGTTTAGGATTAGGGCAACGAGTATTAAATTACGACACCGCCACAAGAACTGTCACAACAGTCCAACCGCGACACCACCGATTGAAGGTTTATGCATGCAGCTGAAACTGGCGCAATGCTACGAAGACGGAACGAGTCGCACGATTTGTTGCTCCTCATGTATGTACCAGAAAGAAATCCTAATTTTACAAACCACTGAGGTCCTGTTAGAGTATTTTCTTAGCCTCTACCGTTATTCAGAGGGGAGCCAAATATTTATAAAAACAAACCATTTATAAAGCAAAAAGCCAAGAACATTATGTTATTTGATGCTTTAATTTAGGTGGAAGTTTTTCACCAAGTTCTTGCTAGCAGTATTTGGGTTTTTCTTTTTTCCTCCTCCTTATAATCATATCTTTTTTAAATTGTGGATGTGTTGCCATATATTCGAGAAGGTCACCACCTGAAAACGGTTGTAAACCACTCGTCTAGCCACTGTGACACGACAGCTCAGAGATGTTAATTTCAGCAAGAAAAAATTAAGAGTTAAATTACAGTACATTGCTCATACAATTTCCAGAATGTGAAATATTTACAGTAAGCAGACAAGATGAGAAAAATCCATCCAGTGGTAGCAGAAATGTTTTGTGTTAGGAAAATTCAAGTAATTCCATAAATAGGTTTAAAAAGCAAAAAATCTTTTAAGAAACACACAAAAACTGCAAAATAGTTATAAACATTGACATAGACCTTCCATGTTTTTGGAGCCTATTTTGTGGGAAAATAAACTTGAAAACTGAATAACAGCTGACAGAGTTAATGTGAAAAGGGCTAGGAGAATCTTCCTGTGGGTTCTGGAGCCCTATTTAGGGGCAGGTATATATGCAGATCCCATAGTTCTAAAATGTTACTAAAATATTAACATCTAAACATTTAATGAAAATATGTTTTCAGTAAAAATGTTACATACATTGTTTTTGTTTGTTTGCAGGGGAGAGTCAAAAATCTGATCTATGATGTGCTGGTACGATGGGAGAAGGATGATCTCAAGCAGAAGATGCTTGATTTTCTGGAGAGAGATACTTCGTTTCGAATACCACCAGAGTATGTGTGTGTTTGTATCTATCCTCATTTGTCCTGCCATCTGGCCTAGAAGTTACGAGAAACAGGCATAAGTTATTACCCAACTTGGTAGGAGCAGAGCAACTATGGGTTAACCCATTTGCTAGGAAGCTGAAGTAAGTTTACCAGATTACCTTTATTTGGGCTTTTTCTTGAACTGTTTCAATACCAAGCAGCTTACCATTGTTTCTTGCTCATTCCAGTGATGTCTTCTTCTGTCTTTTATCCCCGACAGATGTTTAGATTAACAATTTATTTCTGAATTATCTATATGCTTTCCCTATTGTAGGGAAAACAAGAATAGACCCACTGCCTACCCGAAAGCATGTTGTACGAGCTGACTTATTAGGAGCTTCCTTCAAAGTCAGAGTGCATCTGCCTGAGAGGCAAGGAACCAACAGTCTGCACACAGATCTGTCATATGGGTGCACACGCAAACACTCGGGTTCTGAAACGGGACTGCAGTCCAGAAGTGAATAAACAACCAAACTTTCTGCTGGAGTTTACAGCTGGTGAACGCAAAGAAGAAGAAGTATCTGAATTACAAGTTTACCTACTGCTGTCCCATGGTGTCTCTGCTGAAGTGCTTCAGACCCAAATTTACTGCTTTTGATCACAACTCATAAGAATCATCAGTCAACAGGTCCTATACAGAATGTCGCTTTTGCACAGCACGCCTGGAAGTCTCTTTTTCTCTAACAAGTTCTCCAGCCTTATATGCTTTCATAGCAAGTTCATCTTCACTGTTTTCTATCCACCATCATTGGGGTCTGCCTCTGCCTCATTTTCTTAAAGCTGTAGCCTCCATCACCGTTCTCTTCAGGCTACCATTATATTTAACGTGGCCACACTCATTAGAAAAGACAGAGTTAAAGTAACAAGTGCTTGGAACTAAAAGAGTTAAACTAATTGTTTTTCTAAATGTTGCTTTTACAGGTTAGAATCACCACTGGTAGAGTTTTACAAGAAGCTGCGTGAATTGTTTTCTCACCTGTTTCTGTTATCTGTGCCATATTCACCCCAGCTGTTGGAGCTCTTGACTCTGATCAGGGTAAGTTTGTTGGATAATGTATTGTTTGTTTCCTGTTTATCTTGGTTATTTAAAAGCTCTGATGTCTATCAATTGCATTTTTCAGTCACAGTTTGTGTTGTGTTTATTACTCTGTTGATAAAGACTTTGGTCAAAACATTTGGTTGTGGTTGTGCACAACTTTTCGGTTGCTTCTAAGGTGTTTTGTAGTCACATTTGATGTTTTATTTAGCACTAAGCTTGTAAGGGTTGTTTAAATGTTTCTCATATTTAGTAATTACTTTTTTTTTAAAGGTCTTTTTTTTTTTAAACACCTTTAAGTGTATTGGGAAAATAGGGCTAGACATATAGTTTTATAGACCAATCGGAACTTGATGGGTGATGTGGTCAGCATAACACTCGCTGCGTTTACTTTCCAGGACTGCACCTAGTACCCACTCAAGGCTGAGTCGACCTGGGATTCGAGGTCAGTTTTAAAAAAAAAAAGTCCGGCTCCGTCAGAATGCAAACCCCCGACCTTCCGGTCCGCAGGCGGGCGTCTAGCCGCCAACACCACAGCGACTCCGTTACTTATAACTTTGCACACACAAAAACAAGATGGTTAATTTCTTGTTTGTTTGTGTCCCCTGTGTCTTTACACCCATGGCAGAGCAAAATTGCACCAGCCACTTATCATCAGGGTGTCATTTACGTCTGCTCTGAGGTACTGTGCCATTCAAAGTCTTGCAAGTCAGAATTAGATATGAATGACTTATCATCAGGGAATAGAAAATTTAGTATTGTCTGTCTAAAAGCACACTGAAGATACAAAATTTATTCTTAAATTTGAAGTAAATGAAAATAATGTCCACAGATAAAACTGGCTGTCACGAAAAAATAACAATAAATGATGAAGAAATTGAAAATGTCACAAACTTTGAATATCTAGGCTCTTTAATAAATAGTAATAGAGACTGTTTGACAGAAATTAAAGGGAGGATGGCCATAGCAATGCAAAGATTAAACAACAGCATTAAAAGTCTATGGTTAAGTACCAGCAAGGAGATCAAAATTAGAATTTTGAGAGCAGGCATCTTCCCTGTAGCAACATACGGTGCTGCTATAGTTTACACTGATGGGTCAGTAATTAGGTGCATGGGCCTTCACAGTAAGCTCAAGGGGAAAAACCATCAATGAGATGAATGGCCCCTTTGCTGTTACAACTAACTGCCTTACAATGGAAACTATGGCTGTAACAAGGGCTTTAGCATGGCTTGGTACTCAAAAGTTCACACACGTATGCTTTCTTAGTGACTCAATGAATATGCTTAAAAAAATCCGAGCTGGATTTATCAGGCAAGAATGGATTGAAACACTAAGCACTTCACGAATATCTGCCGTAACCTTAATCTTTGTGCCATGTCATGCGGGTGTTCAAGGGAACGATCGTGCAGACTATCCTGCTGACACTGTAGTTGCTATGGCTGGTCCAGTACTGGACAGAATGCTATGCGCTGCACTTACCGTACTGAGGAGCGCACCAAAGGACAAGACTCGGTATCCCTGTCTAGACTGATGGACACGGGGGTGCAGCCTGGAGCTGAAAGAAATGAACGTTTCACTAAGAGGACAAGACGTTTTATTAACCAACACAGAACAGGCGTCATTAGTCGTTTTACACTTGTGGAGCTTTTAAGGAGGAGATCGGAGCACCTATGGATCTGTCCAGAGTGCTGTGATGATAATCCTTTGTAATCACTAATCACTAATTACTAATTATTAATCACTAATCACAGCATCCTGTCTCAGAAGCTGAAATATTTTGGTCATATCCAGCACAACTGTGGATTGGAAAAAATGATAGCAAAAGGCATGGTACCAGGAAGAAGGGGCAGGAGCCAACCAACACAAAGATGGGCACATTATATAAGTGACTCCTTGAGTATGAAAGTACATGTGGTGGGAGAGCTGGCGAGAGACTGAGTTTCTTTGTTGTTGTTGTTGTTATCGATCCAGCAGCGCATGAGCTTTCGCCCTTTGGCCCAATGCCATGTAGTGGAATTTGCATGTTTTCACAAGCTGTTCTTTTCCTCCGTACAAGGTGTTCCACTTGTCTGGTCTCGGAGGGAGTAGCGTTCTTCTTGTCTCACTGAGTTTTGGGCACTCAAAGAGATGGTGTTCAACAGTTTCGTAGGGGTAATTACATAGCTGGCACTCTGGGGAGTGTTGTGGCTGTATTCTGTTTAGGTGTCCATTGAGTGGAGTATGTTGCGTTCTAAGTCTGAAGATGGTGGCCTGGTCCCTTCTTGTAAGATGGTTAATGCTGTCATTAGGATCAGGGCCAGACATATGTCTATACACCTCTCTTCCAGTGTCTCCCATGGCCCATCTGTTCAACCAAGTCTCTTTGTTTATAGCTCTTATCAGTGTTTTTGCTGTCTGGAGGGTTGTCGCTGTAGGTGGTTGTTCTTGTGTTGCTGCTTTCTTTGCCAATCTGTCAGCTCTGTCATTACCTGGTGTGCCGGAGTGACCTGGAATCCACTGCATCACTATTCTGATGTTGTATGAGGTAATAAGCTGATCAGCATCCAGGATTATCTTGGCTATGTCAGTTCTGCAGCGTTCACTGCCCTCCAGAGCTTGAAGGGCAGACATTGAATCTGTGAAGATGACAATATTTTGGACCTTTGAAGGGTAAACATCCATTACAGTCTTTAGGTGGTATACTGCTGTTTCCAGTGCAATTATTTCAGCTTCATAGTTTGAACAGAATTCCCCGCATGCATCACAAATCTCTTCAACAGATCCATCGGGATAACCTATGTAGATTCCGTAACCTGCTTTAATGGTAGCTTTAAATGCAGATCCATCAGTATAGACATGTATCCATTCTTGGGGGTAAGAATCAACCGAGTTTCTTTCAGGCAGACCGTGATGAGAGCGACGTTCTGCAAAGGACCTGCTACATGATGATGACTTATCATCAGGTGTCATTTTGGTCTGCTCTGAGGTACTGTGCTATTCAAAGTTTGGCAAGTCAGAATTAAGATATGAAGACTTGAGAATTGACATTCCTCCACTCAGGACATACGTGCTCCGTTTTCTTCCTCCGTAGCCAACGAAGAGTCAGTTTGCTAATAGTACCAATTGCAACCTGATTAAATATTCGCCTATCATTTTCCCAGGAAAGTCGCCGTGGTGTAGCAGCTAGACGCTCAGGTGCGGATCGAAAGGTCATGGGTTCGCTCTCTGGCAGGGCCAGAGTTTTAAAAAAAATGACCTTTACTCTGAGGTCCAGTCCTGGGAAGTAAAGGTGGCCGGTGTGATGCTGACCACATCACCCATCTTGTGCCACTTGGTCTATAAAAATATAAGTCTAGCCCTGTATGCCCTATATGCCTAAAGGCGGGGAAAAGGGACCTTTACTTACTTTACTTTGTTTTTCCCTCAGTGTTGAATATCTTCCAGACCCTGTGCTCAGCCACTGCTGAATTTGACAATTTAATTAAACTTGGTCCGTTATGTTGCACTGTCCACTTGATCCTAGAGAGCCTTCACCATGTACGCTTTATCATAAGGTAGCTCACCACTCCAGGAGCAGCAGCAGCCAATCTATCAGCCGGCTCATTGCCCCACACACCTGAATATCCTGGACAGAAAATCCATTATAGGCTCCTGATCTGAGTCTTATTAAGTGATGCAAGCCAGTCGACACCTAGGACACCAGTTTTTAATTTATACCTATGGTACTATGGGTTAGACTCATATTATTGTAGACCAACTGGCACTCGGTGGTCAGCATCATTCTGGCCACGTTTACTTCCCACAGCTTTACCTGAAACAAATTTTAAACTGTGTCAGCCTGGGAGAGTTAACATAATTTTTTGGGGGGCAAAATCTCCACTCGTTGTAGATGCATTCAGACATAGTTATCTTTTATTCTACACTCAACGGTTGACAAGACAGAACACACACGCACGCTTGCTCGCTCACTCACTCACTCACTCACTTACACGCACACACACACACAAACTCACACACACACTCACACACACACAGACACACACACACACAACAGAAAGAAAAAAAGCATGCAGATGAAAAAAATATACAAAGGAGAAAAAAAGAAAACCTTTTAGGAATAGGATTGAAAAAAACTATTGCAACCAAAAAAAAAAGCTAGTCATGTACCTATTGTTTTTTTGTTTTTTTTTCAGGATCGCTTGAGGTCTGAACTGCTGGACTATCGAGAATATTTGAATGTTAAAGCGCAGCGAAACATAACTATGACATCATACATTGATGAGTTTCCTGGACTTATTCACTTTGTGTTTATTGACCGACATTTCCATCAGATGACTGCGCCGTCCATGAACATTTCTCTGAGAGAAGGGGAACACATGGATGCTACAAGTTACTTGAAAGAGAAGGTGTGTTACCTTTCACAAAACAATAGGGGAACACATGGATGCTACAAGTTACTTGAAAGAGAAGGTGTGTTACCTTTCACAAAACAATAGGGGAACACATGGATGCTACAAGTTACTTGAAAGAGAAGGTGTGTTACCTTTCACAAAACAATAGGGGAACACATGGATGCTACAAGTTACTTAAAAGAGAAGGTGTGTTACCTTTCACAAAACAATAGGGGAACACATGGATGCTACAAGTTACTTAAAAGAGAAGGCGTGTTACCTTTCACAAAACAATAGGGGAACACAGGGATGCTACAAGTTACTTAAAAGAGAAGGTGTGTTACCTTTCACAAAACAATAGGGGAACACATGGATGCTACAAGTTACTTAAAAGAGAAGGTGTGTTACCTTTCACAAAACAATAAAGTAACAACTGATAAACAATTTCCAAAATTATACTATAAAAAACACAAAAAAATTTGGGTTTTACATTTGTTGCATGAATGTGTTTCCATTCTCTCTCTATCTCTGTCTCTCTCTCACATACATACACACCCAATATATATGCGCACATCCCCCCCCCCCCCCACATACACACACACACTCTTAACATACCTATTTCCAACTCCACTTGATTAACAAAAATTCCAAACTTGATCCTTTTTCAGCCGCCTGAAGGCCTGCTATGTGAAGGAAGGTTCCTTGGCTATCTTCTTTAGTGCCCTTTTCTTTGTGGCATGAAGTCACACCTGATATTCCTGTTCTTTGTCTTCCTGAGTCCGGTGTGGTGCTTAGGGTTCTGTGTCCTAGTCTGGTCCCGCTCTCTCAACTCCTATCTCTGTGGGTTTTTGCTGACTGTTGCTGGTGCTTGGTTTAACATGTGCTGATCCAGCTCTCTCAACTCCTATCTCTGTGGGTTTTTGCTGACTGTTGCTGGTGCTTGGTTTACCATGTGCTGGTCGCTGCGCTGGTTCCCTATTGCCAGCTGGGCTACCGCAGGATGATTCTCATTGCTTGGTTCTGGATCCGGTCTAAAGAAACTTTGTGGGTATCAGAAGCAGCATCATATACGATACATCCGTATTCTGTCTTGCTTCGGACAAATGCCTTGTAAAAGTTCAGTAGAGTTCGGGTGTGCGCACCCCAGCTGGATCCTTTGATGACTCTTAAGAAAGTTGTTATTAGCTTGAGCATCTTGCAATAGTTTGCTTGATATGTCGACTTCCAGCTCATTTGTTAATCGAGCAACATTCCTAGAAATTTCGTTTGGGTCTTTCTCTGAATCCTTTGGCTGTTTATCTCAATGTGGGTATCAAAGTCTTCATATGCCCATGCCCTCTTCCAGTTGTAAATCATCTGGGTGGATTTAGTCAGATTGATCACAAAACCCCACTTCTCCATCCATCTTGCTACGTTGTCTGTCGCCACCTGGAGCTGGTTTCGGGCTATTAACACATGCACACATATATATACAATTTTTAAAGCAGAAAAAGTCTTTTTACAAGAGAATACCAGTCTTTTAAGGAAATAATTGTTTATTAAATCTGTTGGGACCCTTATTATATCAGAAACATCTCAGTCACTGTGTTTATTTCAGAATATATAGAATAATATTTCAGAAGTGGAGCTCAGCTCTGGAACCAACAATGGGTCTCATCTATCTCATATTCATCGTCTCATTTAAATATAAATTTTGTATGTCTTCTCAAGAATATATTTATTGTAGTTAATGGTTGGTTTTTTAGTGATAAATATCTGAAAACTTGAAAACTTGTATAGCTGAATCTGAATGATTGCTGTTGCTTGTGGGCAGGCCATTTTTTCCCCCTGGCAGCAGGCAGTAGTACGTAGTACCTGTTTCTGTTTTATTTAGACATAATTTTTTTTAGCACTTCTGTAGTGGACACTTTATGTTGAATCCCAGCATGCTGTGGGTTGCAACCCTTTTGTGGGTCGAACTACCCTTTCACAGGGTTCGCCAAAGACCATCAGAAAACACATATTCACTTATGAAGTTAGGAAGGAACAACAAAAATAATTGCATGGTTGGGGGTCGTCACAACATGAGGAATTTTATTAAAGGGTCGCAGCAAACGGAAGGTTGAGAGCCACTGTTCTAGAGAAAAGCCCTGCATTTGAGAATATATATGAAAACAATGATTGTTCAAATTTGTTTGTAGATCTGGACGATGTACCAGCTGATGATGAGTAAGTTAACCGAGGGATACACAACCGTCATGATGAGAGATGGGGATTTCTACTTCTCATATTTTTTGTGGTTTGAAGATCAGACTGTAAGTACATTTTTGTTATCTTGTTTTATTTAAAGAGTTAATCAGTTTGATGGTAACTTTATAATGTGCATGTACAGTGTGTGGATGCTTCTTCTTCTTTGTCTTCTTTGTGTTTACCAGCTGTAAACTCTGGCGGAAAGTTCTGATCGTTTGTCCACTTCTGGACTGCAGTCCTGTTCCAGAACCTGAGTGTTGTGTGTACATCCGTTTGACAGGCTGACTAATTTGTATGCAGAGTGTTGCATGCGCATCTGTTTTACAGGTCTGAGTTATTCATATGCAGACTGTTGGTTCCTTGCCTCTCAGGCATATGCACTCCGACTTCGAAGGAAGCTCCCAATTAGTCGACTCTTAAAACATGCTTTGTGGGTCTATTCTTGTTTTCCCCATAATAGGGCACCGAATCCCACACGGGGAGTATGTGGATGCAAAACAGCATTCACCAGCTGTAAACTCTGGCAAAAAGTTCTGGTTGTTCGTCCACTTTTGGACTTTGGTCTTGATCCAGAACTTGAGGTTGCATGCATGTTTATTTTACAGATCTGGCACATGTATATTCATTTCACAGATCTGGCTTATTTGTGTGCAGACTGTTGGCTCATTACCTTTCAGACATATACACTCTGACTTTAAAGGAAATACCATATTTCAAGTATGTAGGTACTTTGATAATAGCAGACGGAGGAGGCATTTAAAAAGCTGAATTTAGAATAGCAGCATTTTGCAGAATTCATAATATTCTGTGCAATCTTTATTTGTGAAACTACATGACAAAGAGAGTTCTTAAGAGCTATAGAGAGCCAATCCGGATGTGTGGAAATTATTATGGATAGTCGATCGCTTAGTTAAAAGTTAATGGGAAGCTGCGGAGATGTGGGTTTTAGACAAATGATGAGAACACCATGGGCAGATTTACAAAAAAAAGTAATGAAGATTTCTTAAAAGAAATTAACTCATGAAAAGAGCTGATCACCCACATCAAAAGGGGACCATCTATAATCTGTAGTCCCATAGTAAAAAGGGGAAAACTAGAGTATGTCAGGTCTATCGAAAAGTTGGAAGGAAAGAGAGACAGTGGAAGACCATGAGAGAAGATGAAGGTATTTTTGGAATCATGTCATAGCATGGAAGAATATCAGTGTAAGAAGTTATTGAAAGTATATGAGACGGATAGTACAGACAGACATGACTTCCAACACCACATGGCATGGACTATAAAATAGAAGTATGCATTTATGGAATAAATATGTCCTTATACAGCTCACAAGATTTTTTTTTTTTTTTTTTTTTTGTCTGATACTGTAAAATAAATCATTTAAAAAAAAAATCATTTTCTCATCTGCCTTCATTTCACAGGGCAACCCACTTCCTGTGCAAGAAAGTTACAAGCCTTCACGGAAACAGCCATATCCTGGAATTCTTTGTGGATCATTTTACAAGTTTGTTTATTTTGTTTGTATCTCATCTGTGTTCAACTACATTCAAAATGTTTTCAGTTGTTTAAAACACCACAGTTAAAAAAAAAATTAATAATTAATTTACAGCTCTATGCTGAAATCATCCATTTTGGACTGGTATGCAGGCAGTTCATAAGCATGATAGTGGTATAAGAGCCTGTTTCAGTGACCCTCAAGAGCTATGCTGACACCCCAGAACTGCTGGATGTACTAAACATATTGAAGGCTGAAGTAGAGAAGGCTGTTTAAAAAAAAAGATGAAAATTGGGAGAGCTGCAGGTCCTGACATAACATCATAAGAGATTTTTTTTAAATCGCTCAAAAAAAAAATTTCTTATAAAATTACATAATGCTGACACAAATGATACATTGCACAATTTATTGCCTAGCATATGTCACTGGCTTGATAGAGAGATAGAAGCCAGAGTTCTTAAGACAAATGCTGTCACCTACCAGCTTGTGCCACTGCTTAGACACCCAAATGTCTCCCTTCCAGAAAAACAGAAAATTATTAATAGCATCCCTACTTTTTGCTGTCAGTGCCAAACATGGACTGTGAGTAGGGCAGTAGAACAGAAAATAACTACGCTGTCTCTGTAAGGTCACTAACAGTACAAGAAGGAATATGGTTAAGAATACCAGCATTAGAGACACAGTTTTAACAAGACCGTGTGTAAATTATATTGACAGATGAAGAATGAAATGGTTCGAAAATCTAGTGAAAATGCAGCCAGACCAAACTGCATATGGGGTTTTTACAGCAGAAAGTACAAGAAGAAAGTGAGGGGAAAGACTAAGAAAGAATGGATACATGGTGTAGCTGAAACCTGCAGAAAGATGAACAGATCCATCTCCTAAGCCACACAGAAACAGAAAACAAATAATAAAAAAAAAAAAAACCACGACACTGGGCTTCAAACTAGTAACTAAAAGTAAAAAAGTAAAGGACCCTTTTCCACACCTTTAGGCATATAGGGCTAGACCTACATTTTTAACGGTCAATCGGCACAAGATGGATGATGTGGTCAGCATCACGTTGGCTGCCTTTACTTCCTGGGACTGCAACCGGTACCCACTCAAAGCTGGGTTGACCTGGGAGCCAAGGTCATTTTTTTAAAAAGTCCGGCTCCGCCAGGGAGCGACCCCACGACCTTCCGATCTGCTGCGAGCATCTAGCCGCTCCCCCACAAACTAGTTTCAGTGCCAAAAGAAAAAAAAAGAAGATATATCTCTGTGTCTCATCAGGTGCATTACTGAAGAAAAAAGTTAGATGCTGATGAAGGGCAGTGTATGCAGTCCTGTTACAGAAAAAGTTGAGGGGTAGCTAGTCTACTCATCTGCTGCCCAGCTGGGCACAGCAAACACCTCTAGACAGGAATCTGCCGGTTAAGAAAAGAATGCAGAGGTCCGTCTAAGAGCAAATGAAGACTACGTGCATGGACACACACACTACACACATACACTCACATATTTGCCAGCACATCCACTTGCAGGCCCACACTCACATGTTCTCTGTCTCCATTCCACCAGGGCCATGTTAACAGCATTATGGGCCCCATGGGCAACCAGTGGGCTGGGGCCCCTATGACAGCCATTATGGCAAGTCACTTGACAAACACAGATTAATAGGGGACCCCTATGTTCATCCAGCTCATGTGTTAAGACAACAGTGCATCTCACCTCTCTCTACCTCCCTCCCTCTCTCTCTCTCTCTCTCTCCCTCTTTATCTCTCTTTTCCCCCCCTCCCCCTCTCTCTCTCCCTCTCCCTCTCTCTCTTTTTCTCTCTTTCTCAGAGGATGATGCTGACCACATCACCCATCTTGTGCTGATTGGTCTATAAAAATATAGGTCTAGCCTTATATGCCCTATACGCCTAAAAGCGTGGAAAGGGTCCGTTACTTTTTTTTAACTTTCTCTTTCACTCTCTCTCTCTCCCCTCTCTCTCACTCTCTCTCTCTCACTCTCTCTCTCTCCCCCCTCTCTCTCTTGCTCTCTCTCCACTCTCTCTCTCTAGCTCTCGCTCTCTCCCCTCTCTCTCCCCCTCTCTCTCCCCTCTTTCTCCCCTCTCTTTCTCCCCCCTCACACTCTCTCTCCCCCTCTCCCCCTCTCTCTCCCTCCCTCTCTCTCCCCCCTCTCTCTCTTGCTCTCTCTCCTCTCTTGCTCTCTCTCTACCCCCTCTCTCTATCTACCCCCTCCCTCTCTCTCCCCTCTTTCTGTCTCCCCCTCTCTCTCTCTTGCTCTCTCTCCCCCCTCTCTCTCCCCCGCCTCTTTTTCTCCCCTCTCTTACTCCCCTCTCTCTCCCCTCTCTCTCTCTCACTCTCTTTCCCCTCTCTCTGCCCTCTCTCTCTTGCTCTCTCTCTCCCCTCTCTCTTGCTCTCTCCACCCCTCTCTCTCCCCTCTCTATCTCGCTCTCTCTCACCCCTTTCTCTCTCGCTCTCTCTCTCCCCTCTTGCTCTCTCTCTCCCCTCTCTCTCCCCCTCTCTTTCTCTCTCACCTCTATCTCTCCTCTCTCTCTCTTCCCCCTCTCTCTCTCCTCCCCTCTCTCTCTCCCCCTCTCTCTTGCTCTCTCTCTGCCCTCTGTCTCTCCCTCTCTCTCTCTCTCTCTCCTCCTCTCTCCCCTCTTTCTCTCTCGCTCTCTCTCTCCCCTCTTGCTCTCTCTCTCCTCTCTCTCTCGCCTCTCTCTCCCCCTCTCTCCTCTCTCTCTCTCCTCTCTCTCTCTTCCCCCATCTCTCTCTCTCCCCCTCTCTCCCCCTCTCTCTCTCCCCCCTCTTTCTTGCTCTCTCTCTCTGCCCTCTCTCTCCCCCCTCTCTCTCTCTCTCCTCTCTCTCTCTCTCCCCTCTCTTCCCTTTCTCTCTCTCCCCTCTCTCTCTCCCCTCTCTCTGCTCTCTCTCTCCCTCTCTCTCCACCCTCTCTCTATCTCCCATCTCTTGCTCTCTCTCCCCTCTCTCTCTCGCTCTCTCTCACCTCTCTTTCTTCCCCCTCTCTCTCTGCCCTCTCTCTCTGCCCTCTCTCTCTCCCCCTCTCTCTCTCTTCTCTCTCTCCTCTCTCTCTCTCTCCCCCTCTCTCTCTCTCTCCCATCTCTCTCTCTCTCGTGCTCTCTCTCCCCTCTTTCTCTCTCACTCTCTCTCTCCCCTCTTGCTCTCTCTCTCCTCTCTCTCTCTCCCCTCTCCCCCCTCTCTCTCCTCTCTCTCTTCCCCATCTCTCTCTCCCTCTCTCTTTCCCCCTCTCTCTTGCTCTCTCTCTCTGCCCTTTCTCTCTCCCCCTCTCTCTCCCTCCTCTCTCTCTTGCTCTCTCTCCCCTCTCTCTTCCCTTTCTCTCTCTCCTCTCTCTCTCCCCCTCTCTTGCTCTCTCTCCCTCTCTCTCCACCCTCTCTCTCTCTTCCATCTCTTGCCCTCTCTCTCCCCTCTCTCTCTCTCTCCCCTCTCTCTCTCTCTCTCCTTTCTCTCTCTCCCCCTTTCTCTCTCCCTTCTCTCTCTCCCCCCTCTCTCTCCCCCTCTCTCTTGCTCTCTCTCTCTCTGCCCTCTCTTCCCCCCCCCCCTTTCTGTGTCTCTCTGAGAATAAGATAAATATTTTCAATGTTACTCCATTTGTGTCCCTGTTTCAGAGACCTGATTCACAGTTGTTTCCCCCATGCCATCCAGGGCAGCATTCGCTGCATGGAGATGTTTCTGATGCACCTGGGAACAGTGCACCCCATGTACATTGCTGCCCACAGCAAAAAACTGGCATACAGGATGTGGGATATATCGGGAGACCTTGATAACTCATCTAACCTGTTGTGACATCGCACTTGAATTTAATGTCCCGGCAGTACAACAAATCAACATGTGTTTGTCAGAATTGACCTTCAATCCTAGGTCAACCGGCTGGCAATGGGTACTGGGTAATGTAATAGGAAGTAGAGGCAGTCGGCATGGTCATTACAGAATCCCCCACCGCCTGCTGATTGGTCTACAAAATATAAGTCTATCATATAGGCCTACTGACATGAATAGAGTCCTTTTTATTTTTTTGGGTTATTTTTTTGTTTTGTCATTTTGTGTGTGTGAACAATTCAAAATTTCAAAAGCACAAGATGGAGTCATTAGCAAGAAAGATTAGAACACAGACTACAACTAGGGGTCTCAACATAAAGAAAGGAAAAGCCAAGCACACACTCAACCAAACATTTGAATGAAAGTTTTTGTCAGTGATTATTTAGTTGGTTTGTTGACAGATTATCCTTATTGGGCATCGAATCATTCAGTCCATAAGTGCTCGTAACCCCTCTTCAGTAAATCCTGTAGTGTGTAGTGGCTGAAGACACCAGTTCTCTGTTGGTTTTATTCTTCTTCGGCTTCCTGCATAAGGCTCTCATCTGACCACACCCCTTTTAACTTGCTATTCTTGCAGTCTAGTCATTGTTGCAGATTTACAGTCAGCTGATTCTCACAAGTTTTACTTCTAGTAGAGCATTCAGTGTATCAGTCTGGTCTATGGCTGTTTTGCCCTTTGCAGTAACTTTATTTGCAAGCCTATCAGCTTCCTCATTTCCGTGCACACCTGCATGCTCTGGCACGAAAATGAAATATCAGCCAATAAAGCCACAGGAATCATAAACCATAAATCTTTGTCTTCTTCTATATTCCCCTTAAAAGTGCAGTTGGTATGTTGTATTGTGGTTTACAGCAAGGCTGTGATATCTGCACTTTTCAGCTCAACACATCCAGCTTTAGCAAACCTATAATTAAGTGTGTTTCACAACATGCTTTTTTAGAGGGAGAGTCAGTCTATTCTGTTTTCCCCACCAAATGTTGGCCCCAGAACCCATATGGGGGAATAAAGCATACATGACCAACAAGGCTAGCTGGAGAATGGAGGATGATAGAGTGCCTAAGGAGATTCTATATGGTGAATTACAGATTGTTAGAAGATGTTGAGATTGGCCTCTACAGTGATATAAAGTTGTGTGCAATCAGGACATGAATGATACTGGTATTGAGGTTGAGAGCTGAGCATCTGAGAAGCAGCACACTAAATAGATGTGATGACAACAACTCTCCTGAAATCCCATGCCCTTTTTTAGGTAGACTTTTCTTTTTAACAAGGGCAAGTCTTGCTAGTCACACTCGCCATCACCATGGGCTGTGATTTCCAAGCCTCGCCACGGCACAGTTTAACTCTATCATCTGGAAAGACAATACACTTAAGATCAAGAAGTTCACATAGGTCAGAAATACAAAACATAGTGACAGAAGATATATCAAAGCTATTCTCACTCTTTATGTCCTTGAGGAATGTACCATGTGTGATCAGCTATTGTTTTTGGGTACCAAGCAACAAATAACATGTTAATATATCTTTTATGTTTGATCTAGACATGTCAAAAACCTGGCTAAATATGTTAACATATTGTACATTGTATTTTGTGTTACTTGTTACCAAGCAATAAATGACATGTTAATATATCTTTTATGTTTGAAAAAAATATGGCTAGATGTTTTAATATATTGAACAGAATGTACTGTGTTGTTATATCTTTTAATTTTGGTCTGAGCATGTCTTTTACAATACCTTGCTAGAAATTTTAACATTCAGTGCAGTGTATATTGTATTTTTTCAAGCAGGTTTTTTTTCCTGATTATATGCAATGGTGCGCAGTACGGGGACATTTTTGTTCATCATTTTTTCAGTACCACTGTAATAGACACTTTGTGGTACACACCTGAAATTTCGTTAGACACTCCGTGATGAGTACCTAGCACCTTTTTTTTTTCCAGGAAAAAAGAAAGCTGTGTTTACAAGTAATACTACCACATGTACACAAAATTCAAGATAGGTGTATCAGCCATGTGCACCTGTGGAAAGGTGCCCCAGACAACAGAGCATGTACTCCAGGACTGCACCAAATTTGACACATTAAGGCAAACCTTTTGGCCAGAAAGAACAACAGTGGAACGTAAACTCTATGGACTACTGAATGAATTAACAACAACAGTGAAATTTATACAAGAGACAAAATTGCTGATATAGACAACTTATTTCAGGCGAACGAAAGAAGAAGAAGAAGAAAAGTAAAAATTGTATACTTGTTTCAGTGAATATTCGCGAGCTTATCAGCAGAGGCAATATTTAGTTTGTGTCCTATGTAAAATGAAGACCAGCTGCTTATCAGATGCCTGACAGTTCCAAACGTCAGGAAAGCCATTGCTAGCAGTCACCTGCTAGGGGTCCTTTGGCTGCAGCATGTCGTTATCATTATAAGAATAGCACAGAGCTGCCAGATGTGGACAACACAGCAAGAAGAGGATAACATGATAAACAGGATTTGATCTACCCACAAGTGGACAACACTTCCAAAAATGGACAACAGAGACAACAGTGGATAATGTAGCCAAAAGCAGACAACGCAGCAAACAGTGGATAATAAAATGAAAAGGAGTTAATATACCCAAAAGTGGACAACACTTCCAAAAGTGAATAACACAGACAACAGTAGATAATATAGCCAAAAGTGGATAACACAGCAAAAGTGGATAATATGACTAAGAATGGACCACAATCCAGATGTGGACAACAGTCAAAATGGCCAGAAATGGATAATTTGAACAGAAGTGGATAACAGCCAAAAGTAACACAGTCAAAAGGAGTTAATACATCCAAAACTTGACAACACATCTAAATGTGAACAGCACTGCCAACAGTGGATAACACCAGAAGGTGGATAACAAAGTCAGAAGTGAACAACACAATCAAAAGTGGATAACAACCAAATGTAGAAAGCAGCCAAAAATGGATACATCCAAAAGGAATTGATATTGCTAAAAGTGGGCAATGCATCTCAAAGTCGATAAAACAGCAACTTTGCAATACTATTAAAAACAACAGTTGATATGAGTTTGGAGTGGAAAATGTGTCGGTGGTATGTAAGCAGTCAGCAGTCAGTGTTTATTCGATCATGTTGCAGGGAACAACTCTTTTACTTCCCTAATTGTAACCCATTTTTTAGGGTGATGTGGAGTAGGGGGTTTGTTTTTTTGCCGGAATATTAATTTTAGGACCAGCTGCCATGAATTGTGCAGATTAGGAATTTTTTTGTGTGTGTGTGTGGGTAAAAAGAGAATTGATTACCTGCTGCAGTAGTTACGGAAGGTGTGGAGAACCATGACGGCATTTGCTTGTTGGCAGAGCAGTTGAAAATGATGATAATATTAACCTAACTGTCCCCTATACCTGAGCTCCTGGGCATTAACGCAAAAAAAAAAAGCATGATATTCAAAAATATCAGTCACATGCAAACAAGTGGCTAGAATAAGATGAAACTTGGAGACGTAGAAAATAGGCTTATCTTTTATCTAGCGCCAGTATTCCACCTTTGTGTGCCAATCCACTCAGGAGGATCAGGATTGTTTCACAAAGTCAGCACCAGATGTTGCTGTTTGAGGGACACGCCCCCTTCTCCTACTATCGATCTATTTCTAGATTTATAATTTTCAAGATTCTCCTCATGATTCGAGCTGAATGTGTCACTTCAACTGGGAATGTATTCTTCATAAAATAATGACTTTGCAGAGTCTGAATAAACCAAAGTATTGATCACCTGTTGGACTGTGAAAATCCTAGACCTACTTTACTTTCCTGTCGAAGTGCTTGGTTCATCAGCCGCTCGTTTTATTATGAATTTCCAGAATTTTTTCACGTAAAACAACACACATTTTTTAATTCAAACACATGCGGGCGGACATCTAGGAAGACTATCCACGAGGTCTGATGACGATTGGCTAGTTATTTTTAGTCTGGTTTTTTTTCACGCACTACACAAATAGTTCAAAATTAGGGACAGCGGTATAGAGTTAGGTTAAGAAATTTCTGAAAAATTGGCCAGCGGTCTGGTAGGGTTAAGTTAATGGGAGGCTGTGTGGAGATAAAAAAAATCCCTTGGCTTGTTGAAAATCGAAAAAAAGAGTAGCCTAACAGTGCTGCCGGTGTACAATTTGGAGTTAAAAATTTACCCAAAGTATTTCAGGATCCTCCCTTCGTGTGTTGCGCTGAGATTCTTAGGACTTGAGCTTGAGCCAGAAGTAGAACGGAGTACTTATGGGTTTCTACCCTTGTGCCATGATGTTGATCCGTCATCTAAACCTAAACCTAAAGTTAACTCTTTGAGTCACAGACCCAAGGGGTAGTCAAGAGAGACATACAATCGGCGCATCATGCGTTCATTGGGCTTCTAGACAGTAACCTATGAACGTACGATGCGTTCCCTGGGACTCAAAAAGTTAATGTTTTTTTTCTTGTTATATATTTATTTAGGCCATGCTAAACATCATGGTGGCCTGAAGGGAGATGTGAAGGAGATTATATGATTTACTTATATATTGTACTATTATACATTTTTGTTTTGTTTTTTATTATTGTAAATATTGATCTTTGTGCATTTGAAAGGAAAATCTAGTCAGTGAGGACCATGTTATTTTCCACACATGTTCTATTTATATTTGCTATGTGTGGTACAGTGTGTTGGAGACAGTTGAAAGTGAGGTTTTCTTGATGTCTTCATGTAATAGAAAGATTATGTTGGTTGCCTCTTGGGGCTCTGATGGGATAGAAAGATTATGTTGGTTGTTTCAAGATCAGAAACATAGTGTATCTTTTGGTGCACCGATTTTATAGGAAGATTATGTTGGTTATTTAAAAATCAGAAACACAACGTGCTCTAATGTGATAGGAAGTTTATATTGATTGTTTCAAGATCAGAAACATAGTGTATCTCTTGGTGTACCTATATTGATTGTTTCAAGATCAGAAACATAGTGTATCTCTTGGTGCACCTATGTTGATTATTTCAAGATCAGAAACATAGTGTATCTCTTGGTGCACCTATGTTGATTGTTTCAAGATCAGAAACATAGTGTATCTCTTGGTGCACCTATGTTGATTGTTTCAAGATCAGAAACATATTGTATCTCTTGGTGCACCTATGTGATAGGAAGATTATGTTAGTTGTTTCAAGATCAGAAACATAGTGTATCTCTTGGTACACTGATGTGATAGGAAGATTATATTGATTTTTCAAGATCAGATCATAGTGTATCTCTTGGTGCACTGATACGATCAGATGATATTATGTTTTCTGTTTCAAGATCCGAAACATAGTGTGCCGCTTGGTTCTCTGATGTGATAAGAAGATTATGTTGGTGTTTTCAAGATCAGTAACATAATGTGTCCCTTTGTGACCTGGTGTAATGGGAAGATTACGTTGGTTGTAAGATGAGAAAAATAGTGTTCCTCTGGGTGGTTTTCCTGTGGGTAACTCAATATGATAGGAAGATTGCGTTGGTTTTAAGATTAGAAACCTAGCGCACCTCTGGGTATCTCGATTTAATAGGAAGATTATGTTGGTTGAAGGGAAAAATGGAAGTATCTTGTCACAATGGGAAAATTGGAGGGGCTGAGGGAAGACCAAGACCTTAAAAGTTTCTCATCGTAGCATGGAAGAACATCTCTGTCAGAAGGCTGTTAAGAGACATGACACCAACTCCGCACTGCCTGGACTGTAAGAAGAAGAATCCTTATGTCTGTTCTTTTTGTTTTATGCCATCATTCATGTTTTGCAGAGAAATGTTGAGAACATTATGTATATCATTTGTTTAGAAGATAATTTTTTAATGGGGAAGGCCCTGCCATATTTTTTTAAAGTTATTTTGAAATAAACAGAATTTTTGTATTTTTAATTGTTGTTTTGTATCTAATGTTATCTGAGTTCCAAGTTCCATTCAGTAATTAGTAAATCCCTAATAAGCCGTGGTTGCTACCTTTGAAATTAAAGTCGAGAGGATCGACCTCATTGCACCAGATTATTCCATAAAGATCTGTCTCTTCCCGCAGAACGGTTAACCACCTGCTAAGAGTATCACATGATGCATGAACTCTGTAGCTCCAGTGACGATCGCCAGGTACATCCATAAAAACTGCACACCATCCTTACCTGACAGCACTGCAGGTAACCATCTGGCTTGTGTAGCCATTAAAGGTACCCTAATTATAACTTCATTGAAAGTCACACAGACTATCTGGGATCTGCCTTGTTGGACGGCCATTCAGATTGACAAAATGTTTTTAATCTCGGGATGGTATGGTAAACCTTTAGGTAGCAGCTCAAAAGGGACAAACCGATCGAGCTATCAGAAGGACACATGCGTGAAATGAACTGAAGAATTTCAGAGCATGAGGCACATGGCTTGAATACCTTGCTACAGAGACCCCTGAGGCACATTTTCCATGCCGTGAGGCAGACAATGGTACCTCAACTTACCAACTTAATTTGTTCCTTGCTGTTTTTTCATATTTTGACAAGTTTGTATCTCGAAACCCAAGTTCTCTTTACATCTCACAGAAAATCATTTAAGCCGTTAATCGAATTTAAAATTAAATTATTTTTTAAAAAATCAAATAATAAAAAATAACTTTTTTTCTTCTTCTGCTCTATCCCACAATGGAGTATAGGCCCTGAACCAACTCACGCAAGTCGTTCTTCCCTTTGCTGTTGCATGCTGCAACTCTCCAGATGTCCTCCCTATCTTTTTAACTTCCCTCTCTAGCTCAATTCTCCATGTTTTTCTTTGTGTCTGCCTTTATTTCTATGCATTTCTATGTGGGTTCCAGTGCAAAGACATTCTAGTTATATTGTTGTCTAGTTTTCTCAACGTGGAATCTATCCAACTCCAACATCTTTTCTTCACCTCTTGGTCCACTGGAACTTTTTTAGTTGTCTCCCAAAGTTCAACATCCGTGATTTTATCATACCATTTAATTCCCTCTATTCTGTGCAGGCACCATTTAATAAATGTTTGTAGTTTATTAGTAATTGTCTTAGTTGTTCTCCATGTTTCTGCTCCATACAGCAATTCTGACATTATAATTAAAAATGGTTAGTTTAGTATTAGTTTACATTTCTTTTGACCTGCACACATTTCCTAGAGCTATGAAAGCTGCTCTTGCCCTTTTGTATTTGTATTTTAATATTTCCTTTCCTTCGCTAGCCTATGGGACACCCTTGGGCAAAATGGAGATGTTTAGCCCCCCCCCCCCCCCCCCCCACTCTCAACTTCTCCATGTCTAACAACAGTATGGATATGGGTTCTGTTTTTGAATTTCTCAAATCATCCTCTCTTTTTCTTTTGTCATCTCACTGATACCAGATTGTAGCCTAGTGTTGTGGTTTTCTGTATTTGTCTTGTGCTTCTTGGGTGGCTTGGGTGATGGATTTGTTCATCTTTTTGCAGGTTTCAGCTACACCATTTATCAGTCTCTTTTTTGGTCTTCCTCTCGCCTTCCTCTCAGAACAGTTCTGCTGTTAAAAAAGTCCTTTGCTAGCTTTAAACTCTTCCCGATGTCTTTTTTTGGCTGAGGGAAACAAGCATGTATTGTTTTCCAATGTGTGTAGTATACTCTAAGCAAGAGCAGTAACTTTTATTCAACCAAGCTTTCTAAAATACACATCATTTTCTTTATTAAGGCCATGTATGTTTAATCCTGTCATTTGTAGAAAGTAACCCCCCTCCCCTTTCCCCCAGGGATTAACAGGTTTCTTTATTTTTTGGATGACATAAAGCACTTGTGCAGTGCCCACTAGACCTATTTAATAGCTTTGGCACTGGTTGCAACTGCACTGTGTGAGGATATTATATTCAACCAAAATACACATCACTTTCTTCACTGAGGCCATGTCTTTTTAACCCTGTCACTCAAAGAAAGTTTTTTTTCTTCCCACCTGGAATTTAGTTTTGTTTTTTCTTTTTTGACATGAAGATCTTGGGCAGTGGCCACAAGGTCTGCTTAATAGCTTTGGTAATAGTTGCAACTGCACTCTGTGATTATATGGTGAATTTAATGTACTTAATCACCAACTGGGGTATTGTGTTTTGTGTTTTAAAAAAAATCAAATTCTTAAAAACTCATGTTATAATAACCTGAAAATAACCTCACATTGGTCTAAGTTGTTTCCTGGTCAGAGGGAAGGAATGCAGTTAACTCTTTTCTCTGTTTGTGTTTAATGATTCATTCCTTTACTTTAAACAATTATACTGCTCATAGAAGAACATTCAAAACAAAACAGTTAAATTATTTGAGTGATTTGATGGTCACAGCAGCCATTACAATCGGCTGTCCACTCAGCGGTCATAGGTTTCAACTCTCTAGATTTGTATACTTTGCCAAGACTCCAAATTTCTTCTGCTTTTATTCCTCTGTTTCTTATGGTGGTTTCAGAAAATTATAGGGATGCGTTTATTTTGTAATGAAATTTGGAAAGAATTTTTTTTTCTAAAGATTCTTATGGGGACAAAAGGGTTAATGGACAATACATATCTAGTTCAACCATTTGTATTTCTCTTCTAATTATTTCAGTGAAGTCTTGGGGAAAATGCAAGGATCTGGTGTGCTTTTTTTAATTTGCTGTGTAAGTTTGGTCTTCATTTAAGGTTTTTCATGATGCTATTATTCCATATATTGAGTGGTCTTCCCCTGGCTCAATGCTGATTTTTCTTCTTCAGCATGAGTTGGTACCAGGGCAATCTTGTCAGATGGCCAAACCATTTCATCTGTTGTTCTTTAACAAATTTGCCTGATGTAAGTCCTAAATTACTGGTGAATATTTTTCTAATGAACTATCTAAATAGTGTAAGAAATACTAAATCTTACAACAAATGTCTGATTTGCCTTCCAAAAAATGTTTATTAAAATATATTTGCAACATATAAGAATGATCATAGCATGCAATTATAACAAATGTTCCCGCTTTCCGCTAACTTCGAAGAGTTAACTACACAAGAAAACAAAATAATACAGCCTCGCATAAAATTAACAAACATATTTTATCTATAAGGATAGGAGGCAGGAGGGATAATTTAATTGCATCAGTTTTACACTTGCACTTCACATTTGCCATGTTCATTTAGCATGTTACCTTCTATATTTGCAAAGACTGAGCATTTGAAACTTGATCAAAGTGCAGGCATACTTTTTAAAATTTTAAACTACACAATACATGATACAAACACTCATTCCTCGTTTTAATGGATATGAGTGGGAACATCCGCTCAATATGGCCGATTGTCTAGAAATAGGGTCTGCACTGGCTGATACCAACAAGTACATTACCAACAGAGAAACAATACTTTTAGTCAAACACAACATCCAATGTGGGGAGCTGCCATGGTGTGGTAGCTAGACTCTTGCCTGGGGATCACAAGGTAGTGAGTTCAAGTCCTGACGGAACCAGACTTCAGCCACCCCTCCCCAAAAAATTACCTTGGCTACCAGGTCAACCTAGCCTTGAGGGGGTACCAGGTAAAGTCCTGGGAAGTAAAGGCAGCCGACGTGATGCTGACTATCTTACTCACCGTTAATTTTAAAAACAAATCTCTACACTGTAATCATAAAAATGTAAACCTGTTTCCATTTCAAGAGCGGCGGCTTTAATTCAGTTTTGCCACAACTGCTCATGTGGCTTTTAAACTGGAAAAAAATTATAAGTTGGTCAAGATTTTATCTACTCCATCTGATATCCGTTTAGGGGGCTAAGTGGTCTCAAGGTATGGTGTCCGCCTTGAGTGCTGAAGGTTCCAGGTTCAAGCCCCGGTGGAGGGTGAGATTTTTTCACGCGGACTTCTATTAATTTAACCTGGTCTCGGGTAGAAAGATCAGTCGCCCATGTGTATTGTTGCGTACGTTAAAAATACCTTGGAAGTTGGAAATCGAAAAGAGTAGCCTAACGGCGCTGCACAGGCAAAATTTATAGTTTAAAATCTACTTAAAGTATTTCAGGATCCTTGCCGGTGCAACAGAGTTCGTACACTGCACTGAGATTCTTCAGACTCAGGCTTGAGTTAGAAGTAGAACCCAACACTTATGGGTTACAACCGTATGCCATGATGTTGATCCGTAGAATACACATGAACATGATATCAATTAAATGGGACCACCCTAAAACTGAAATATGAGTGTACTTAAATCAATTTATCATCCGCTTCATTTTATACCTCTCCTGTCTGCACACAAAACTCAAACATGAATATATTTTATGTGAATATATAGAATAATACAGATGTGAAAATAAACAAAATGTTAAGTTTTTTATTTATCAAAAAAGCTAAAAACTTTGGTGAGAATTATAATCATTGTGTGAACATGTTGGATAGAAATGTATACAAAGTGGCCAAATTAGATGGGAATGTAAACAGCCAAAGCATATACTGTATGATGATAAAGCTAAAACTATAAAGTAGACAACAGAAAGAGTATCTATACCTCAAAAGATTGATTCAGGGGGATGGGGTGAGTAGAAGTTCTAGGCGATATTCAACGCCAGAGGCAGACAGCGCGGATAAGTTGGCAGCTTGAATGTTTTAACTCTTTCAATACCACGCAGACATTATTTAACCCATTAAGGAATTAACAGAACAGTTGGCACAGCGTGGTTTAGCATAAGGAGTTAACTTTATCATCTGGTAACAGTTTTTAAAAAAAACCTAGACATGATCCTGTGGAAATCGTCCCCAAAATTATTATTTAAACAAAAAATAATAATAAAAAAAAATAAAAAGAATTTTACACAGGTCACTATTAAATCATTTACTAATTCATTTATCTACACTTTACAAAATATAAATATATATTTATAAAGGAAATAGTAAATCGGCATGAACAAAGTGGAGCAGTAAATGAAATTCATCTCCTGTGCCTAAAATATATCCAATCAGGAGACTAATGTCATGACTCTGTGATCTCTATTGTTGAGGCTTATGGGAGAAAATGTGACGTCAGCTGGGCTATAAAAAAAAAAAAAAAGGCTTTTGGTCCACAGAAAAAACCCTAAATTGGTTTTTTAGTTGCTATATTATTATCCTGACCTCCTTAACATTTACACAGGTGCAAGCTCAGCCAATATCATTATCTATACCATTATAGAGCTGACTGGTCTCAGGGCATGGTTTCCGTCTCGAGTGCTGGAGGTCCCGGGTTCAGGCCCCGGTGAAGGCAGTGATTTGTTTCACTAGGACTTTTAGTAATTTCCCCTGGCCTCTGGGTAGTAAAACTGGACGCCGTGTGTATTGTTGCGCATGTAAATAAAATCTTTTGGCAGTTGAAAACCGAAAAGAGTAGACTAACGATGCTGCCCGAGCAAAATTCTGAGTTAAAAATCTACCTAAAGCATTTCAGGATCCTCAGCAGTGCTACGGAGTTTGTGCACTGTGCTGAGATTCTTCAGAATCAGGCTTGAGTTATATGTAGAACGGAAAACTTATGGATTTCTACCCTTTTGCCATGATGTTGATCTGTCATATAAACAGTTACCTATGCATCTTATAAACACATCACTTTAGACAGGTCAGATGGGTGACATTTATTGGGAACTGGAAGTGTCAGTTGTGTGGCTTCTCGGGGGACAGGGAAAATACAAATGAATATTGTAAGTAGTAGTGAATGAGTTAATCTATGGTAGTGTAGTAGCTAGCACTCATGCCTGCTCACCTGGTGGTCAGGAGTTCAAAACTGGACTGAGGTGGGTATTAAGGAATTGCTCCCCCAGGTTGACCCAGCCTAAAATGAGTACAATAAATATACTTGGAAGTAAAGGCGGCTGGCATCATATTGACTACATCACCTGTCAATAAGAACCAGTTTATAAAACTTTAGGACTAGCAAAATATGTCCCATGTGTCCCAAGGCATAAACATGATTCATTACTGGATGCTTCACTGCTCAGCTGTACCTAGTAAACTATCACTACTGTCTTTATTTACGATGAGCCTGAGGATGTATAATTCTGCCCACGATAGAAAAACCTCTTTACCTTACCGGGGGTCGAACCTGGGTCTCCCACATAAGAGCCTGATGTTGTAACCACTCGACCAGCAGCTCCTCATATCTAGTACTGGCCTATTTAAGTGAAGATCCTTTTTATACCAGTGGTGCGTCAGGCATATGATTTTAACTTATATTTTTACAGACCAGTCGGCTCTCGGTGGTCAACATCAAGGGGCCACCTTTACTACTCAGGACATTACCTGCTATCCATTTTAGGCTGAGTCTACCTGGGAGCTGAAGCCAATTTGAAAAAAAAGGTTGTTTGGTATTAGTCGAGTTTCTAACTTTACAGCAGATGTCTCATGACTGCTGCGATCCTGCACCAGTGGATATCCCATTAGCAGTCCCAGCCAAATCTTGAAGCTTATACAGGCAAAATAATAAAGCAGCTATCAGATGTGTCCTGATACAGATTCAAACCCACAACCTTTAGGTAGACATTTAGCCAGTGCATGCTTGCTGCTCCTTTGCACAATAAACAAATATAAACCACCCAAAATAAAGGAAAATCAGAAGCAGTAAACAAAATCATAAAAGCCTCAGACAAACTCAGTCCAAAATAACATGAAAAAACAGTTTTTTTTCCTTTCTAAATGGCAGAAACTATTTGAGTGAAAACAAAGAGAAACAGAAGCACAAGGTTTGAAGAACAATCATAATACTGAATGAGGAAAGAGCAACAACTCATTTCACAGGCAACAGGCAGTGTGATAAAGGTTGCTTGACAGGAAGAAAATATTTATAATAATGTAAGCAAGACAATATTTGCAAGATGGAATCAACATCTCACACTCCTAAATATTTACCATTACAATAAAGTGATTATGAGGATTATAACTGAAACAATCCATGATGCAAGTGAAATTATGCTGAAACATAACAATGATTGATATTGAATAAAAAATGAATTCAATTCGGCCAGGATTTTGCCAGTTTGTTGGTAAAATATAAGTAAACCACACCATTTGAGAATATTAATATTAATTTTATTTTTACATATATAAATCAAAATAAATGCTATCCCAATACACCAGACACTATAAAATAAAGGTGGATGTTATTCTTACACAGCAGCCACACAACACATTGTCTTCTTCTTCTTCTTCTTACAGTCCTGAGCTATTCAACTGGCAGCTCACGGGTCAAATATGACCAGCTGAGGTCTAACTGGTAGCCCATGGATCACATGTCCATTGTATTGATTAATGGTCTTTCTAAGATGGGGCTAGTGCCTCTAGCCCACAACAGTCCCAATTTTTCAACATGTTGACCAGCTTACAAAACTAGTTGAATAGCCACGTTACAGTCCATGCCATGTGGTAATTCACCACAGTTCACAGCCTTCTACCTTGTGTACTGTCAACTCTGTGTGGCTTCGGGGGCCCCATTGTAGGAAAAGCAGGAACAGACCCACTGCCTACCCAAATAAAAGAAAAATGGATACACGCGCAAAATTCAGGTTCTGGGACAAAGCTAAAGTCCAAACAGACGAACAACCAGGACTTTCCGCCAGAGCTTACAGCCAAGGAACAAAGAAGAAGAAGAAGAGTTTACTGTCAATCTTTTCTGATACAGATGTTCTCTCAGACCATGATGCCAAATTGTCCATCTTTTCTCTTGGTCTCCCTACGCCTCCACTTTCCTTCAACTCTACCATTGGCAGTATGTACTTCAGTGTTTTCCTTTTCCATAACGCAACCAAAAAATATAGATTGCCTGCTTCTGATGTGTATTATCAGTTCTCTTCATGACTTAACTTCTTTCAAGACTTCTTCATTACAATTTTTATCTGTTCTCACGATACATCTTTAAATCATATCTGTGCAGCTTCCACATAATTTTTCATTAACCTTACTGAATGTCCATTACCAACAGCATAAATCCAGACTGACTCTAGACACAGATAACACCAAATTTCCACTTGTTTATTTCAACAAACAAATACAAAGTTCAACATTCGTTAGAAAAGTAGTCTGATACCTGCAAACACACATCAGTCTTGAAAAATATGCCTCCCTTAAGGTTGGCTAACAAAAGAAAGCTGAGCAAAAAAAAAAAGGTTTACAACAAAGTTGCTGACGCCTGGATCAGTAACTTGTAACATTTTTTTGTTGGTTAGATATGTATAAACTGTAACATGTTGTAAATGGCTACTGTGAAAACTGTCACATAAATATCAGTAAACATTTGACTGCAGTAACAAAATACGGTGAGATGCCAAAAACATATTGTCAGGTAATCTATCAGCAAAAATAGGTGCTGTGGTAGTGCAGTGGTCAGACGCTTGCCTGCATACCCAAAAGTCTTAAGTTCGAAGAAACACTGAGGTGGATTTTTATAACTGACCTTGGCTACAGGTCAACTCAGCTTAAAATAGGCATTAGGAAATATCAGGGAAAGTAGGGTCTGCCAGCAGATTGTTGACTACATCAACCATCAAATGTTGATTGTTCTATAAAAACTGGCATCTGTGGCTTAGGCACTGGGAACATGCTTCATAGTTCCAAGGTAACCGGTTCACTTCTATCAATTCTGACAGCAGTATCCAACTGCTCAGAAAGCAATGGCAAAACTAATGAATGTAAAACTGCCTAGTAAAACCAAACAGCCAACAAATACTGCATTCTGTTTGTAAAGGATACACAACTAACTTTTTTTGTTACTATAAAAAATGGGTCAAGCACCATATGCCTATGTGTCTGATGTGAAATGGGTCCTTTTATTATTTCTTTTTTTTTATATATATCAGAAAAAACCACATAATTATGTAACTGCATCTTTCTTTAGCAAACACAGTGTTTTTAAAGTTCTTGATACAATTTGTATGTAGAACAAATTTGCGAAATGAAGTATCAATAAAAAAAAATCTGCTCCAGTCTATGGTTAAGCAGTATGCAGTAAATGGCTGTTGTCTGCCGGAGTAATTCATTCATTGCACTCAAAACAGAATGGTGTTATCAACAGAAGAAAGAATTTTCGTGGTGAAACGAGTGTTTTGAAATGGCGGTTGATACACACGGATGGTTGTTCACAGATTTACAGCAATGTTTCCTGATAAACAACATCCTAATCGCATTACAGTTAGAAAGTTGTTGTTTTTATAATGAATATTTCACTGGTAATTTCCAGCTTTCCCAAAACAGCATGAGACCTTAGCAGTAACTATTTTAACTAATTTGAAGACACTTTTTTCAAGCACACTGTTTAATGACATTATGCACTTGGATTTTTAAAAATTTGTTCTGCATGCAGAGTGTAGTGAGACTTTACAAGCACCCTATACAATAGGTTAATATTAACCCGAAATGTAACAAATATGGCAATGATGATAAGGACACAATTCATAACCTTCGCCCCATATTGAAAATTCCTTGTTTGCTTTCCACATAAAACTTACAAAAAAGTTAGCTGACCAAAATAAGTGATCAATTTACATCTTTGCCAGATGTGTTTAACAGCAAGTTTTGACAAGGGAGACAATGGTCTGATGAACAACTAGCCTATCAGTGATAACAACTAGCCTATCAGCATAGAATAAAATATTATTGTTGGTTGAAATGACTGCATAAATTAAACTGCATCAGAGATGGTTGAAGGATTATTCAATAAGTTCAACATAATTAGAAGGAAACATTCCATATGAGCCATTGGGGGCAAACCCTTGCCACCACCCATCGTCGATTTGTTCAATGTTTGTGATTATGTCCTCAGGATCAAATGAGATCTCTGTGTCATCAGCTGTTGACAAACAAAAGAGTCACATGTTAACTTATCTGGAACATTTAGTCAATATATAACTCAGCTGTTCAAGGAAATGTCTTGGGATGTAAAGATGTTGAGCAGGATGCTGGCCTTTTAAGTGCTGGTGATGTCATTAGTGATTAGTAAGGATTATCATCACAGCACTCCAGACATATCCACAGTTGATCCAATCTCCTCCTCAAAAGCTCCACAATTGTAAAACGACTGATGACGCCTGTTCTGTGTTGGTTAATGAAACGTCTTGTCCCCTTGGTGAAATTTTCATTTCTTGCAGCTCCAGGCTGCACCCCCATGTCCATCAGCCTAGACAGGGATATGGAGTCATGCCACTGGACGTGCTTGCCGTCACGGTAACTGCTACACATGGCATTGATAACATTGCTTCTGTCCAGTACTGAACCAGCCATAGCAATAGCAGTGTCAGCAAGATAACCTGCATGCTCGTTCACTTGAACACCCGCATAACCTGACAGAAAGATGAAGGTTAAGGCAGCCATTCGCGAACTGCTTAGTGTTACAATCCATTCTTGTCTGATATAACCAGTGTGGATTTTTTAAAGCATATTCATCGAGTCACACTAAGTATGCACTCGTTTGTGAACTCTTGAGTACCAAGCCATGTTAATGCCCTTGTTACAGCCAAAGTTTCCATTGTAAGACTACTAGTTGTAACAGCAAAGGCGCCTTTCATTTCCTTGACCGTCTTCTCGTTATAGCTTAATGTTAATGCGCATGCACTTTGCTCATCCCGAATTACTGATCCGTCTGTAAACTGTAGTATCACCCTCATCTGCGTTTCGTCAATCAGTGCTCTGACTATAGTGCCCACAATGCCATGAATCTGCTCTCTACAGCATTGGGATGTGGGCTGTACTGTTAATGTTTGCAGCAGGAGGCAGGTTGAGAACCGCTGCTCTAGTGCATCCAAGAATAATATGCATTGCCTCGTTTTCAATTTTTTCCAGTCTGTTTATCTGTGTGGTGCTGAGTGCCATGATGCAAGTGTATATTCAATAGTGGATAGAACTAATGCATGATATAACATAACAAGTAGCTGTTGCTCAGAGTTTGCAGCTCCTATAACTTTTATTGCGGAGAGACCTTTCTTGGCTTTGGTTTATTGTAGTTTACATGTTATTTAAATGCTAAGCATCTGCCAAATGTTATGCCAAGGTATTTCATTGAATCAAATCTTTTCATGTCAGCGCCACAGAGTTTTACTATCGGTATTGGTGTTTTGGAAAGGTGATTATTTAATGACAACCAGGTGACTGTCGCTTTTGATGATTATTGTTGCCCTGAGGTGTTGCACCAGGATAATATGCGATCTAATTCCTGTTGTAGATCCGAAACAATGTCATCTCTGTTCCTGCCCTGTAGGTACACACGGATGTCATCCTCATAGAGTTCTTCCTCTGCCGCTAAGTTGCTCTCCTCTGATCTTGACTGTGTAAATGTTGAAGAGGATAGGAGACAATGTAGAGCCTTGTGGCAAACGGTGTTGTGTTACGGGCTTAGAAGACCAACTACCACATCAAAGCATGACCTTCCTCTGTTATATGCATCCTTCAGATCTACGGCGACTGCACATGTTTCAAAGCCAGCTTGAAAACCTTCATACGTGTCATGTACAAAGATGTTAGCATCAGGCCATATCTCCTTGTTTTGTCTGTATCCTCTAAGTGTGGTGGGGTAGCAGCTGATGTACTTCAAGTTGGCTTGCCAGTCTTCTGGTTAATATCATTTCCACTGTTTTGCCTAGTGTGTTCCGCATCGTAATGATGGTATTAAACAGCAGGGGCTAACAAAATATGTGAAATGTGTCAAGGGTGAGAAGTTACTTTTGCTTACATACTCAGCTTATTTTGTTTCACTGACATGTTTGAAAAGACGTCTGTCAATCAGGATTATTCCTTTTTTTTAAAAATTGTTTGTATCATGACAAAGACTGAAAGTTTGTACGAGTTTGCATTGTTTGTTTGAGCTTTCTAGTCATATTTCAACAACTGAGTCCACAGGGCCTTCAAGACTCCAGTCTAGCAGTCAACAAACACAACTGAGTCCACAGGGCCTTCAAGACTCCAGTCTAGCAGTCAACAAACACAACTGAGTCCACAGGGCCTTCAAGACTCCAGTCTAGCAGTCAACAAACACAACTGAGTCCACAGGGCCTTCAAGACTCCAGTCTAGCAGTCAACAAACACAACTGAGTCCACAGGGCCTTCAAGACTCCAGTCTAGCAGTCAACAAACACAACTGAGTCCACAGGGCCTTCAAGACTCCAGTCTAGCAGTCAACAAACACAACTGAGTCCACAGGGCCTTCAAGACTCCAGTCTAGCAGTCAACAAACACAACTGAGTCCACAGGGCCTTCAAGACTCCAGTCTAGCAGTCAACAAACACAACTGAGTCCACAGGGCCTTCAAGACTCCAGTCTAGCAGTCAACAACACAAACTGAGTCCACAGGGCCTTCAAGACTCCAGTCTAGCAGTCAACAAACACAACTGAGTCCACAGGGCCTTCAAGACTCCAGTCTAGCAGTCAACAAACACAACTGAGTCCACAGGGCCTTCAAGACTCCAGTCTAGCAGTCAACAAACACAACTGAGTCCACAGGGCCTTCAAGACTCCAGTCTAGCAGTCAACAAACACAACTGAGTCCACAGGGCCTTCAACTTGACTCCAGTCAGCACAAACACAACTGTCAACAAACACACTAGCAGTCACAACACAACTGAGTCCACAGGGCCTTCAAGACTCCAGTCTAGCAGTCAACAAAACACAACTGAGTCCACAGGGCCTTCAAGACTCCAGTCTAGCAGTCAACAAACTACAACTGAGTCCAGCATCAACAGGGCCTTCAAGACTCCAGTCTAGCAGTCAACAAACACAACTGAGTCTTCCTGCTCCTGCTGCTGCTCCTCCTCCTCAGGTTCCTCAAAATGCTGTGCACCACTGACACGACGAGACTGAGTCTCTGCATGGTGCTGCTCTGCCGTGTAGTCTTCGTGAAAGGAAGGCACTCGTTTTTCCCTGAACTCAAAGTCCTCAGCAGGTGGAGCTGTGTTGTAGAAAAGTGATACTTTTTATAATTTATAAATGAAAGAATTAATTAATAACAGTTATCAGTGCACTCAGGACATTTCCCCACATGTTCGGTCCTCTTTAAACAGTTTGTACAGTGGATTGGCACCTGAGACGATAGATCACGTCCTTCAAGTCTGTCCCAAATGAAAAACATCAAGGCAAACCTTTTGGACAAGAGAAACACCGGTGCAAGCCAAAAGACAGTGAAGTTCATACTAGAGACAATATTGCAGACATAAATATTTCAACAGAACAAAAGAAGAAGAAGAAGAAGAAGAAGAAGAAGAAGAAGAAGAAGAAGAAGAAGAAGAAGAAGAAGAAGAAGAAGAAGAAGAAAAAGAAAAAGAAGAAGAAGAAAAGGTAGAAGAAGAAGTTTATATATTGATGATGCAAATCTGACAAGAACTATTTTTTTGCCAACTTTATGCTACAAATATCAAACATGGACCTATAATAAAACTAATGAGTACGAAATCATAAAAACAGAGATGAGATGCCTTAGAAGAGCTGCCATAGTAATGAAAGGAAAAGTAATTAAAAGTGAACAAATTAAACAGAGTCTAGAACTGAAACCAGTCATTCAATTCATTAAAGAGCAACAGATGAGATGGTTTGGCCATCTGATAAGAATGCCCTGGTACCTATTGCCACAAGGAGCCGTGCTGAAGAATTGAACACAGAGATAGGGAAAGACCATGGACAATCTGGAATGGTGCAATGAAACTGATCCTCTTAACTTCAAAAACCATTTTTGTTGATGCTGGTGGCAACCTAACTAAAAGTACAGTGATACCTCAGCAGCACATTTTTGGGCTAACGAGTATAAATTAGGCTAACATACGTTTTAGTGCGTGCATGCACACACTAACATAATGCGACCGCGTTGTGAGCTGGATTTTTTGCACCAATCACAATTCCGCTAATGAAGATTTCGACCAATAAAGACGTGACAGCGTGGTGAAAATTTTCAGGTTCCAAACCAGTCACTTTATGTTAAAACACCAAACCAGATACTTCAGAACAAGGCTGACTTAAACATAACTATTCACATAAACTTGCTCAGGCGGAGCAGAATCATTCATAACTAACGAGACTAATGTTTGCCTACCATCCCAGTCCTGGTCTTCCTCCTCAGCATCAGAGTCATGGCGAGGTGGCAGACCATCACGCAGCAAGTCTCGAGTCTTGGGAATTGATGCGGTCACACCTGGAGCTGCATCAGACTCTGATACCCGTTCAAATCTCTGAGGCTAGAGAGAAGTGAAAAAATAAAAACAAAGTTAGTTGCGTATCCTTTTACAGAATGTTGCAGAACCAACCCCAGTATTTTTTACTGTTGTGGTTTTTCTAGGCAAATTTACATAAAGTAGTTTGTCATTGCTTTCTAGTTGGTCGGCTTCTCGATAAAGCTGTATAAACCAATGCAAGGCCTTCAACTGAGGTCCAACCTGGCACTGGGCATTATGAAGAGCGCTCACAAAGCCTAAGCCACAGACGCCGCGAGAGTAGTACAAATTAAAAAGAATTTTAAAAATTGCATATATTCTTAAGGATGTTGAAAGACAACCTCAGCATTTATTTGCTGTCTGTAGTTTCTACTGACGAGTAGCTGGCCAAGTGGATAGAATGCTCTCGGGCAGGAGACCTGAGTTAAAATCTTCAGTAAGGTAACAAGTTTTTTTTCTGTTAGAGACATCAAAGAAAATCCTAACCTACGCAGCTCATGTAGACTTTTTCTTCTTTACGTCCTCTTTTACCGATTTGAGTGTCGAGTGAGATATAAGGTCCTATTTCTTGCTCTTCTGGTTGTTTCGACCATAGACAGATCGTGGTACTAAAGAGTTTCTCTGATGTTATCTTCACATATTTTTCTTGGTCTACCTCTTGCTCTTTGTCCCTCTTCTCTTTTGGTATATGCCTTGTATGGTATAGCATCAGAATGTTGACTGCACTAGACAATCCTCAGGCTCAACACCCTTTTCCCCCCAGCCTAAATGTGAGACTACAGGCAGTAAAGACAGTTGTTTTTTTTTACTACCAGGCAATTTTACATTCAGTAGTTTGCCATTGCTTTCTGAATGGTTAGACACGGAGACTATTGTTAGAACCAACGCAATATGGTCTAATATCAAAGATAAAACAATGTTTTTCCATTGTAATTTAAGTAATGTAGACAGAAAATAAAACACAGGAATTCTTTTTCTTCTTTTGCATGAGCCCCTAAATGGGCAGCCTGCACACTGTGCTGTGGGTTACAGCTAGGCTGTGATATCTGCTAACACATAATTACATGTATTATATATGTTTTCTGATGCTTGGATGCTGGCAATGAGTTCATCATTACGAACTTCCTGTGTGGGTTCCGGAACCCAAATGGGAGGGAACAGACCCACTGCCCATAACAAGCATGTCGTAATAGTCTACCAATTAGGGATGTTTCCATCAAAGTCGAGTGCAAAAGAGGCAAGGAACCAACAGTCCGCATACAAATAAACGAGATCTGTAAAATGGATATGCATGCAATGCTTAGGTTATGGAAGAAGATCAAAGTCCAGAGGAGGACAAACAACCGGAACCCTTCTGCCAGAGTTTACAGCCAGCGAACACAAAAAAGACAATCATTAAAAACAGAAATTGGATTTCTCGGCCTAGCTACAATTCAATCATTTTGAATTGTGAAAACTACCCGAGACAACAAGAAAGAACTGTTACCTGCACCGGTTCTGGTTCATTTTCTGGTTCTGCCACAATTTCTGGCTCAGGCTCTGGCTCTGGTTGCCGAGTAGGTTTTGATGGTGGCTCAGGCTCACTTCTAGCTGGTATTTTGATTGGTTCTTTTCTGGCAGGAGGTGCCTGTTCTGCATTGTTCTGTTGGTCACCAAACCCATGACGAATTTTTCTGTAACAAAACATTCATGTCTATTATTCTGAATTCTACCAAACACACAGCAAATTTTTCTGTAATAAAACATTTGTATCTGTTATTCTCAATTCTACCAAACACACAGCAAATTTTTCTGTAACAAAACATTCGTGTCTATTATTCTCAGTTCTACCAAACACAAAACATTTGTGTCTATTATTCTCAATTCTAATAAAAACACAGCAAATTTTTCTGTAACAAAACATTCATGTCTATTATTCTCAATTCTACCAAAAACACAGCAAATTTTTCTGTAACAAAACATTAACGATTTTGATTTTCACTTCCATGAAATCCTTGAAGTTTACTGTAACAAAACAATCATACCAAATCTTATCATTTCCACCAAACCATTGTAAAAATTTTCTGTAACCAAAATAAAAAATAAAATAAAAATTGAGACAGTTATTCTATAGACAACATAATGTGCAGAGATTAGAAGATCTTGTGTGGGTACATCATTTATTTCTTCAAGAACACATCAAGGTAGAGATTAGTATGACTTAAGTGGGTGTTTTATTTCTGAGTCAGATATCCTTCAGACACACATCAAACATGAAGACGAACTGTATTATGTGGGTAATTCATTACTGGGTTAAACACCCTTAAATACGGACATCAATTCTGGTGTCATGTACATTGTATATTTTATTTCTAAGTCAAATGTTCCAGATCCAAACAGAAACAATGCTTTAAAATGTGAATATTTCACTTCTGAGTTAAAACCCTTCAGACACATAAAATACTTCAGACACATAAAATACTTCAGACACATAAAATACTTCAGACACATAAAATACTTCAGACACATAAAATCCTTCAGACACATAAAATACTTCAGACACATAAAATACTTCAGGCACATAAAATACTTCAGACACATAAAATACTTCAGACACATAAAATACTTCAGGCACATAAAATACTTCAGACACATAAAATACTTCAGGCACATAAAATACTTCAGACACATAAAATACTTCAGGCACATAAAATACTTCAGGCACATAAAATACTTCAGGCACATAAAATACTTCAGACACATAAAATACTTCAGACACATAAAATACTTCAGGCACATAAAATACTTCAGGCACATAAAATACTTCAGACACATAAAATACTTCAGGCACATAAAATACTTCAGGCACATAAAATACTTCAGGCACATAAAATACTTCAGACACATAAAATACTTCAGACACATAAAATACTTCAGACACATAAAATACTTCAGACACATAAAATACTTCAGACACATAAAATACTTCAGGCGCATAAAATACTTCAGATACATAAAATACTTCAGACACATAAAATCCTTCAGACACATAAAATCCTTCAGACACATAAAATACTTCAGATACATAAAATACTTCAGACACATAAAATCCTTCAGACACATAAAATCCTTCAGACACATAAAATACTTCAGACACATAAAATACTTCAGGCACATAAAATACTTCAGATACATAAAATACTTCAGACACATAAAATCCTTCAGACACATAAAATACTTCAGACACATAAAATACTTCAGACACATAAAATACTTCAGACACATAAAATACTTCAGACACATAAAATACTTCAGACACATAAAATACTTCAGGCACATAAAATACTTCAGGCACATAAAATACTTCAGATACATAAAATACTTCAGACACATAAAATACTTCAGACACATAAAATATTTCAGACATATAAATTACTTCACATGCACATAAATGGGATTGTCTTCTTCTTCTTCTGCATTTATCTAGAATTTTTGTTAAGCCTATTTACAGTACATTTGCACCAGCTGGTCGACAACTTCTTCCAAGTGTATGTTGACTATATAATATTCCCAGGTTTCTAATCATCTCTATATTTTTCCGTCCTTGAAAAAGGTCTGCCATTTCTGAAACATGATCAAGCTTTGTATTCCTTAGTCTCTGAATTTTCTTACGACTGTTAAATGTGTCTTATTTCCTTTATTACAAAATTCATAATAATCATTGCAAAGAATAGTACATAGAATTTGTATTCATTGTTTCACAGTCTATGTTTCACTATCTTTTTTTGTTTTTGTTTAACCCTCTCACCCCAGGAACACTAAACAAAAGGTGTCATATAAAAATCTTGTTGGATTTCTAGAGAAAAAAAAATTCTGTAAAAACAAATATAAATTTTAACACAGGTCACTAACATATTCGTTTAAAAAAAATATATATTTACCTAAATTTTGTCTTTTTTTTTTTAATAGAAATATGTAGATGTATAAAAGGAGTAAAATATCAGGAGGGTGAAGCATTAAATGGAATACATACCCCATGGCCTTAAAAAACATGTATCAGGTGACCCATGCCATGACGACATACCTCTATCACTGAGGTTTATGGAAAAATATACGGCAACTTCACTTCAACAAAGCCATTTAGCTCAAAGGAAACACCCTAAATGATACTGTTAGCTAATGTATTTATATCCTGACCTCCTAAGCATTTGTAGGTGCAAAAACAGCCAACAGCATTCATTATGCATCTCTTAATAAAGTCATTTTCCCCTGTGGTTTCCAGGGCCCTATTATAGGGAAAACAAGAAAAGACCCACTGCCTACCCAAAAGCATGTCATAAGAGACGAATAATTGGGAGATTCCTTCAAAGTGGAAGTCCATCTGCCTGAGAGGCAAGGAACCAACAGTCTGCATACAAATAACTCAGACCTATAAAACAATTGTGCATGCAACACTCAGGTTCTGGAACAGGACTACAGTTCGGAAGTGGATGAACAACCAGAACTTTCCGCCAAGTTTACAGGCCATAAACATGAAGAAAAAGAATAAGGTCATTTGAGATAAATCAGAAAAGTGACTTTTATGGTGAATAGGATCCAACTGGATCTGTTGCTTGTGCGGCTTCTCAAAATGAAAGGGCTAAAAAATCCTGGCATACCTTGGAGGTGGAGGAGCTTTTCTAGCATCAACGTCTGGGCGTTCCACAGATTTCTGCTTGAAGAACTCTCTGGCATTTGATGCTTTAGAAGTAGTAGCCAGCTTTGCAGCTTCCTTGAAAGAGTTAAAAAGCAAAGATTTATTATTGTTGTTTATTTTCCAACCTAGCGGAGATTTATTATTGCTGTTTATTTCCCAACCTAGCGGAGATTTATTATTGCTGTTTATTTTCCAACCTAGCGGAGATTTATTATTGCTGTTTATTTCCCAACCTAGCGGAGATTTATTATTGCTGTTTATTTCCCAACCTAGCGGAGATTTATTATTGCTGTTTATTTTCCAACCTAGCGGAGATTTATTATTGCTGTTTATTTTCCAACCTAGCGGAGATTTATTATTGCTGTTTATTTTCCAACCTAGCGGAGATTTATTATTGCTGTTTATTTTCCAACCTAGCGGAGATTTATTATTGCTGTTTATTTTCCAACCTAGCGGAGATTTATTATTGCTGTTTATTTTCCAACCTAGCGGAGATTTATTATTGCTGTTTATTTTCCAACCTAGCGGAGATTTATTATTGCTGTTTATTTTCCAACCTAGCGGAGATTTATTATTGCTGTTTATTTTCCAACCTAGCGGAGATTTATTATTGCTGTTTATTTTCCAACCTAGCGGAGATTTATTATTGCTGTTTATTTTCCAACCTAGCAGAGATTTATTATTGCTGTTTATTTTCCAACCTAGCGGAGATTTATTATTGCTGTTTATTTTCCAACCTAGCGGAGATTTATTATTGCTGTTTATTTTCCAAACCTAGCGGAGATTTATTATTGCTGTTTATTTTCCAACCTAGCGGAGATTTATTATTGCTGTTTATTTTCCAACCTAGCGGAGATTTATTATTGCTGTTTATTTTCCAACCTAGCGGAGATTTATTATTGCTGTTTATTTTCCAACCTAGCGGAGATTTATTATTGCTGTTTATTTTCCAACCTAGCGGAGATTTATTATTGCTGTTTATTTTCCAACCTAGCAGAGATTTATTATTGCTGTTTATTTTCCAACCTAGCAGAGGAGATTTATTATTGCTGTTTATTTTCCAACCTAGCGGAGATTTATTATTGCTGTTTATTTTCCAACCTAGCGGAGATTTATTATTGTTGTTTATTTTCCAACCTAGCGGAGATTTATTATTGTTGTTTATTTTCCAACCTAGCGGAGATTTATTATTGCTGTTTATTTTCCAACCTAGCGGAGATTTATTATTGCTGTTTATTTTCCAACCTAGCGGAGATTTATTATTGCTGTTTATTTTCCAACCTAGCGGAGATTTATTATTGCTGTTTATTTTCCAACCTAGCGGAGATTTATTATTGCTGTTTATTTTCCAACCTAGCAGCTACCTTTTAAAGATATTATTATGATAAGTAATTTACGAGATTTGCACACTGGAAAAAAGTAAACAGTGTGTCTTGGAAACTGAAAAACTCAAAGTACAGCATTCACCACCGTCTCAAAGTAGACCTAGTGTACCCAAAAATATCTTCCTTCTATAGCTTCAAGGTAGGGTATCCAAAAATTCCTTGTGTCTATACCTTTAATCCGGTGCATCAAAGCTTCTTTTTTTATATATAAACCTCCAATCCGGTGCACCCGAAGCTTTCTTAATTCTGTATCTTTAATGTAGAATGCCCAAATTATTATTCCTCCATACCTTGAATACAATATTCCTATGTGGGTTCTGGGGCCTCATTGTGAGGTAAAAACAGAACAGACCCACTGCCTCCCTACTCCTAAGAGTTGACTAATTAGGAGTTTCCTTCACACTCAATGCAGAGTGCATCTTGCATCTGTCTGAGGGGCAAGGAACCAAGTCTGCACACAAATGATCCAGATCTGTAAAACGGATGTGCATGCCCAGGAAATCTTTAAAAATAAAACTTTTTTGATGGATTTATGTGTGGCAAAATATTTAATATTAAATAAAAACATAATTTCACCTTTGAGGTTGATAGCTGCTCGCACAGATAGACTGTAGAGGAGGAGGAGAAAGACTACTCCCTCAAAAGAGAGTCGCATTCCATAATAACATTGGGCAACTGTGTATGTATTTCTGGTATTTCTATCTTGTTTCTAACCTGGTAACTGGTTTTATTGCTGGCTCAGTGGCTAACAATAGTTTTTCTGCTCCCAACACTGGAGACCTTTGTTTCATTAACACAGTCACATCAGTCATCTCTAGCAAAAATGTGTGCTTTAAGATACTTCAAATGGCAGATTTAGCAATATCATACTGCTTGTCTGACTTCTCCCCCCCCCCCCCCATAATGTTTGCAATCAGCTTCGATCATCATCATCATCTCGTAACACTACATGTCGTTGGGTCACCAGTTTCTGTTGACTGTCTGATCAGCTCTCTCCACCTTTGGCGGTCAGTTGCGATGGACTTCATGGTTGCATGCCTAAGGCTTGTCCAGTCAGACAGGTTCTGTAACCAGGTCTTTCTTAGTCTGAATCTTCTCCTCTTTTCCTCTACTGAGCCCTGCAGTATTGTTTTTGAGAGGCCGTTAGATCTTTTTACATGAGCATACCATTGCATTTTTCGTCTTTTCACTGTAGTTAAAAAAGGTTCATAGTTGCCAATGTGCTGTATAATTTTATGGCGAACCTCTTCGTTTGTAATGTAGTCTCTGTATGATATGCCAAGAATTTTTCTGAAACATCGCATTTCTACATCCAGCTTCGATACACTTTTGAAAATAAATAATGCAAGCTGAACACAGTCATCTGCAAATATATAGGTATAAGGTACTTACAGCTTGTCGATCTTTTCTCATCTGATCACTGCGATGTCCACGTTCGTCTTCATCAATACTGCTTTCTTTCTGAATTTGCTCCTACAACAAATGGTATTTTGTAAAATTTATAAAGTGTCTCAATATTAACTACACTTTTTAAAATCGCTTTCTGATTATTTATTTTGATACATTTTGCTGTTTTAACTGTAAAACTGCCTGTATATCTATAACCAATAACTCTGTACTCAAAGCACAACTGTCATGTATTCAGTTAACCCCTACAAAGATGAAATGCACGATGCCCCAATTTAAGCAAACCCTTAATTACATTCCTTTTATGATGTGTTTGTAGTCAGATTATTCTTTTCTTTTTCTTCTACCAAAACAGGGCCCCAGAACTCACACAGCGACTATGATATCTTCATTTAATGCTTTCCTCTCACTATACTGAGAAATATATAAACTGTAACTACAATTATAATGTAAGTAGTACAGCAATCGGTAACAAATTAGAATGTGTTTCTGTACAATCATCTACCTAATTTGTATAAATGCACATATTTCTAAAACACTTGCACAATGTCTTGAATATGCACATGTACCGCTAGATATGTTTGGTGTTAAAATCACCCTCTTCTGGTGTTTTAGCTACCTACAGGGATGTCAACCATCTCATGCAAAGCCCTGCTAAGATATGCTATTTTTCCAATGTCTTTCCCATGCTACTCATCTCTGTCATAGCTGAAGTAATTAATCACAGCACAAATGATGATCAGAAGGCTCAAAGAAGGAAAAGGAAGAGATCTGCACAGGTTCTGGCAATTACAATTCCAACTTTACAGCACACTGGTCACCTGAAATAGTTGATCGATTCTTGTGGGGGGGGGGGAGGGGGGGGGAAACACGGAGAATGTCTATCACTCTTATTTGTAAAACAAATAACACAGATGGTAGTCTCAGTAAAACCAATAGCACACACATGCAGCTGTCAAATGTGCCAACACAAGACATGCAGTTCATCACTGATGGAGGCAGCAGTTGCAACATATTAGTAGTTGCACACACAACTGATCATATAAGGCACCACCAGCTCTCTGGCAACAGGCTACTTGTCAGTTTCAGAATCAGCAGTTCAAAACAAAAACCATGTTGGGCACAGCATAAAAGCACTCCACATGAAAAATGCAGCTCAGTGTCATGCAATGCACTCAACTCAGCTGGGCGATGGAACTATATCCTTTCTGTCTACACATGGAGGAAAATGCAACGGCTAACAACTGTCAGAAGCAAAAACTTGCCATGACTAAAATCAGTAAACCCTCCTATCCATCATATTGACAGAGAGCACAAATACAACCTCTATCAGTGTATCTGTATGTGTCTTTTCCTCCACCACTGTGGAGCTTTTTAGTCATAGACTGTTGTGTGTATAGTTAAATTTTGCTATCAGCGTGACTGTTGTAACTTTATTTACGTCATCTCCTTTGATGTTTGGGAGCTGCAGTAGTGTAGGGGCCTGCAGGTCGGAAGGTCGTAGGTTTGAGTCCTGACAGTGATAGATATTTTCAAAAATGACCTTGGCTCCTAGGTCGACCCAGCCTTAAATGGATACCAGTTACAGTCCTGGAAACTAATGGTGACCGGCATGATGCTGACCATATGGCCCATAAGTGCCAATTGGTCCATAAAGTTTAGGTCTAGCCCTATATGCCCAATACACCTGAAGTTGTAAAACAAAAAATATCCTCTACTTTTACTTTCTGATGTTCACCTGCACCTTGTTTTTCGGGTGCCACTGTGTGTAATTAGATCCACATTCGTTCTGCCTGTATTCTGTTTTCTGGTTTACAGTTGTATCTGTGTGCATCTTTTCCTTTTCCTCCGCTGGGGTTTCAAATCAAAGTTTGTTTTCTGTTTAGTTACTTTCTAATATCAGCTCAACTGAAGTCACTCTTTTCAGGGCTGTTTGAGTAGCTGTGGTCTCCTTTTTATTTTTTTAATAAGCTTTTATTAAGTTTGGTTTTGTCTGACTGTTTGTCTGGTAGCATTTTTGCATTCAATTGTTATACTTTTTCCTGGCAAGCTATCGGGTTGACATTTTGCAAACACATGCTTTGTGGATAACAATGTAATGTAATAAAAAATGTTATCAACATTTGGGGGGGGGGGGAATTATTTTTTGTTTGTTTTTTAACCACTGTCTAGGTTCCCAGTACTTATGATAGTGTTGTTAGTCGTAAGTCCAAGTTCCAACTTTACTGCAGGTGGGTTGTCCTGTAACTGCTCTGTTCCTGTGCTGCAAAAATCCCACAAAATTTTCTTTGCTGTTCTGTTTGAAACTAGTGAAAAACATGTCTGCTCCAGCAAAATCGTGAAGCTCGCACACAAAAAGTACCTGCATGAGATGGCCAATACCAACATTCCCACACCAGAACAGCAACTCATTGTTGATGCAATGTGTTGTCCAGAGCCTGTATTTGAATTCTAGGTAATGTCTTTTTTAGTTTGGTCACATTTGTTTTTGTTGTAAATATTCTTGTGGCTTCATTTGCTAATGCGGATTTTAATTGATTTTGTGACTTATGGACTGTGATACAAGAGTATCACAATGGAAGACACTGGAGCCTCATCATAAATTATTCCTTAATCAGCAGAGAATGTACAAATCAACTGCAGCCAATCTCCACTGCACAGACAGCACAATCTTTTTTTTTTAAAGACTGGTCAGAAATTCAGTTATATCTATCCCGGGTAGTTAGCACACTTTGGATATTTTCTCAAGGATCATGCAGGTGTGTTGAGAAATGAGCAGGCAGATAGACTGGCTGGTTCTGCACCACTTGATGGTGAACTGATGTACAACAAGCTAGATGTTGCAATGGTCTATTGGGAGCAAGTGAACAGTGCAGAGTCTCATACAGGTCATCGTGGTCTGAGGAGAATGGTGCTGTGGGGGGAGTGACCAAGGGATCTAGCTGACACTTGACACTTCAGGAAAAGGCAAGATGGATTGGCAATCAGACTGTCACTGGTGCCATCAGAATGGGAACTCTGCGCTTGCTGCTGACGATGGTGACAAAACTCTTCATGAAACATCCAACTGCTGTGATGTTGATTCATTCATTCAGTTGTATTTGTGTGCAGAAAACATAAAACCATATCTCCAAAAAGACAACCCCTCCAAAAGGTTTCTGAAACATCTTTACTCACAATGAAGAAATGGAGTCTTCTTATTACCGTTCACTGGCTGTAAACTCCAGAGGAAAGTTCTAGCTGTTATTTAGTTCCGCACTTTGGTCTAGTTCCAGAACCTCAGTGTTGTATTTTACAGATACGGCTTATCTGTGTGCAGATTGTTGGTTTCTTGCCTCTCAGACAGATACACTTCAACCAAAAGAAACAGAGATGCTATCCATGTTCGTCAAGCCTTCGATAGGGAACCTGTTCCCGTAAACAGATGTAGACAGGTGCAGACCCGCATGAGCCCTAGTCCTAGCACACTACCGTGTGTTGTTCATCATCTCTGCATCCTGTATGCAGTCTGAGACTGCACCCCCGACCTTAAAGAATGTGGCAAACAACAGCTTCACCGCAGAAATCTTCTCAGTTTATTCCACATCTCGTCTTGGAAGGCAAGTTTTTGTTTAATGGCAAGTCTCAGTTACTGCCAAAACTGCCCGTATTTACCACCTTTGCAGTGTAGGCAGGGGTCGTTTCAAGCCTGAGGATTTAGGCTCGCCTGGCTAGCGCTGTCAGCACGGACTGTGCAGTTTAGGATTTTATTTTTGTCTCCGACAGAGAAAAAAAATCAGCTGAGAAGTGTCAGTTATGAAAAGAGAATTGGTCTTTTTGAATGTAGACAACAAACAGTAGGCACGCTTCTAGAGGTAATCTCTAACATCTGATGACCTAGAATACAATATATATATATATATTTATATATATATATACCACAGTACCAAATTACACATGTATATAAAGGAAAGCAATGTCACCAAGGATAAGGTTACAACAGTACAAAATGTGACATGTAAACAAGGGGAAACATTATACACTGTATATTAGAAAAAGGGCATATTATGGTAGAAAAGGAAAGTGTGGGGTTGGAGGTGTGGGTGTGATGAATGAAATCAGCAAATTCAAAATTTCAATAATTATATTTCTTTAAAAACATATTCTGATTATATCAATTTCTATGAAATATTTACTTATATTTCTTTATGACACAGACTATAGTGCCATATACTTATCTAAGATACACAACCTTTGTGAATGTTACATTTAAACTTATGTAAATTAATGCAGCATGCTTTATCAATTTGCAAAGGAATAACTTTTTCTTCTTCACGCTCTCTGGATGTAAACTCTAGCGAAAAGTTCTGATTGTTCATCCATCTCCAGACTTTATTCGTGTTCCAGAACCTGAGTGTTGTGTGCACATCCATTTTACAGATCTGATTTATTTGTATGCAGACTATTGGTTCCCAGCCTTTCAGGCAGATGTATTCTAATTTCGAAGGATGCCCCCAATTATTCGACTCCTACAACATGCTTGTTGGGCAGGTAGTGGGTCCATTGTTATTTTCCAAACTATGAGGCCCCCAGCGCGCTCACATGTGGAATCTTAATAACAAATACTTTATAAAAACAATGTACAATCTGTGAAGTCAATCAAAGTGAAAAGAAGCTTTTTATTTCTTTCTTCTTCTTCTTTATGTTCACTAGCTGCAAACTCCAGCAAAAAGTTTTAGTTGTTCCTCCACTTCTAGACTTTAGTCTTGTTCTGGAATCAAAGTTTTGCATGCACATCCATTTTATAGATCTGATTTATTTGTATAGAGACTAGGTAGGTAAGTTGTACCCCCCCCCCCCCCTCCCCAGGACAGCACACAAGCGATAAACACCCAGTGGTACAAAGTGGTCCCGGAAACCCTGTCAGCCGGTAGGCCATATCTAGGGCCAGGCTATATTTGGGCCCCTGGTAAAAGTCAGAGTCGGGCTTCAAAATAACGAAAAGTTGTTTCCCACACAGGGATGGGATAAGCTAATATATGGAGACTGTTGGTTCCTCGTATCTTAAGCAGATGCACTCCAACCTCAAAGGAAACATTTGTAATTATTTGCTGACAAGCATGTTAGAGACAGTGGGCCTATTCAACCACCCTTCCCCCTCTCCAGGAACCCACAAGGTCAGCTTTTTCTTTCAAATTTACTGTTTTGGTGTTAGTATGCAGTACAATCAAAACAAAATCAGAAAACATTACAGTATGCACACACAGTTAAGTTCAACTATTTGACGACACTAAATTCTAGCAATGAACAGATCTTACCCATCTCTGTTTCTCAGCTGTCCTGGGATCATCATCTGCTTTCTTTTCTGCCTGCCTCAGCTTACTCACTTCTTTTGAGTGTTCAGAAATCTTCTTTTCTCGTTCTTTTGTTTCTCGTACCTATGCATATTGTTATTGCAGATATAACGAACAGTATATGGTTATACAATCTCTTCTTCTCGTTTTTTCCCCGAACAATGTAAACTAACTTTTTAATTTACCGCGAATAGATGTATAGCAACTCGACAATGTGGTTTCTGCATTTCAGCAAAAAAAAAAAAAGGATTCATTTTGTGCTTCCTTATTTTTTTGATTTACCTCTATAGTAATGTACCTGACGAGATACAGCAAAATATGAAAGGCAATAAATTGTGCAATGTATTGTTTGTGTCTGTATTATTTACAATTACACCAGGAAAACATTGTTTTGAATTTAAACTAAATTAAGGGAACCAGTTCTAAAGAATCTTCTAAATATCAGTTTTAAAAGTTTCTCATGGAGTTACAGTAACTGTCAATATTATTATTTTTTATTTTCTGTTTATGAAATCACACAGCAAAAAACACTACATTATGCTAATGAATTAGAGAATATTCTTTAAGACTGAATTCTCTTACATGAAGAAAATAAAAAAAAAATACAGAGAAAACATAACATTTTGCAGATCGATAACTGATCTTGGCCAACGAGGGAAAGGAAATTGGTAATCAAGAGGGTTCCCATTGTTGGCACTAGGGCAGAGTCACCGGAGTACAATTTGACAATTTTCTCTTAATTGCATTTTCAGAGCTTTTGTTGCAACCACACAATTTTAATCTGATCTCAATGTTCAAACATGATTTTCTCAAAACAAGGATTTAGTACTTGGGTGACTGACACAGTGTCAATAATATTAGCCTGTGGGTGCCCTATGCATGACCTAACAAAAGTTAGAGAGGAATTGCATGATGACCGTGAACTTTATCAGGGTGATGAATATTATTTTTTTGACTGACTCAGCTACCTCCACAATAAAGTATGCCTGACAAAGTAATTACCTCTAGAAAATGTAAGATTGTGTATGTGAGTGAATGTATGTGAATGTATGAATAAAAGCCTACTCTCATTCATCCATCCCTTTTCTAATCATCACATCTCTCTTAATACTCAAACATCTTTCCTTCTTACCTCTTCATACCTTCTCTCATTCATCTATCCCTTTTCTAATCTCCACATTTCTTTAAGCATTTGAACATGTTTTCTCTTACCACTTCATATCTACTTTCATCCATCCATCGCCTTTCTAATCTCCACCTCTCTCTCAGTTCTTTTCATCTTTCCTATATCTTTTTTCATCTCTCTCACTCAGGTAATAAATGAAGTCATAAAGGCATCACTTTAGGTCTGGAGTAGCATAGGGTAAATAAGAGTGTTATATTTAAGAGCTATTTCAAATTCAACCTCCAACTGGTGGTTACAAATAAAGTGATCACTACTGTGGCACCGCACAATGCCTACACTGATATTTATTTTCTTATACGGCCGACAGTAAACTTACAACTTCAAATGTTCAGTTGCTAATGACTAGTTGCCAAGTAAACTCAGCCCTTGTCATTGCTACTCATATATAATTCACTTTCTGCAAGCAACAGGACACAGCAACACCAAGATTCATTGTTGACTGTGTCATGTTTGTAGCGATAACGCATGATTTTTCTGTGGGGAGCTGGTACCAGAAATTCAAGCACAGGAGGAAGACAAGGTCAACACTCAACTGCGGCAAATGAAACTGTTTGAACTGTCAACTCTGTCACGTGTGAAAAGTGATGAATTATGATTTTGCTTTCTGCTGAATGTCCTCTAATTCTTCTTCAGTGTTCACCTTTAAAATGGATTTCACACGCTGTGTTGTTTGATTACAGCTAGGCTGCGATATCCACGCCTTTCAAACCAAACCATCCAAATTCAACAGAAAAAAAACTAATTAATTGCCCTCTACGGCAAACTTGTTTTTTGGGGATCACAATGGGTCTATACTTTTTTTTCCATAAATGGGGCCCAGTATCAACATAAGGGTCCCTAATTCAAGACCTGGCTTTTAACAAATTACCATTGAGAGATTGGGTTACAGCAAATTCTGTGCACTGTAGTACCAAAACAAATTAGTGTTTACAAAGCCCAAGTGTTGGTTCAGTTGTGATGGGGTGGGGTGGGGGGAGGGGGTGTAAGGGTGGGTGTGTGTGTGTCTAGCAGGAAGAGGGCAGCACATTTCTGGAATGATAAAATACCTTAGAATTTTAGCGATAATGTAGGAAAATAACAGATATAAACATCAAAACTGTGTAATAGTCTTCTTCTTCTTCACATTCATCAACTGTAAACTCTGGCAGAAAGTTCCAGTTGTTCATCCACTTTTGGACTGCAGTCCTGTTCCAGAACCTGAGTATTGCATGTGCATCCATTTTACAGATCTGACTCATTTGTATGCAGACTGCTGGTTCCTTGCCTTTCAGGCAGATGCACTCCGACTTTGAAGAAAGCTCCCAATCAGCCAACTCTTACGTCACGCTTTTGGGTAAGCAGTGGGTCTATCCGCGTAATAGTATTTTTGCCTCTCTGATTAATGCTACCAGCTACTCAATGGTTCTGTTCTCGCCTGTGTAAAATATTCAATGGCCAGACCGGTAAAAGAGAAAAGAACAACAAACATACAAGGTAAATGAGAGGATTCTACTGGGTTAGAATGGGTAGACAGTCAAAATATAAAAAGAATGAAAACATTTTTCTTCAGATGGAAAAGGAAATAAATATGTTTTTACTGAAATAATGAAAATTTTTCAGCAAATTTTCAGGTAGGGGAATGGGTTACGCTTGATTTTATTAATGAAATCAAGTACCTCTCTCTCTTTCCTCTCCACCTCAGCTTGCTTCCTCTCCTCTTCAAGTCTTATTTTCTCAGCATTCTGTCTTGCAATTTCATCTTGCTGTGAAAAAACAGACAGAAATGACATTTTACCCCGCCCTTTCTATCAAGTTTATCTCCTAGTGTACTGGGCATATAGGTCTAGACTTATATTTTATAGACCAATCAGCAGTTAGTGGGTGATGTGGTTAACATCATGATAGCCACCTTCACGTCCCACTCATGGCTGGGTCGACCTGGAAACCAAGGTCATTTTTTCCAGTTCTGTTCGGATCTGCACAGGTGCATCTAGCCGGCTCTCTTATCTTTCTGTAGCAGGCAATGAAAAATAAACTGTTAACTATATTGTCCTGCAAGTTCATTTTTCTGTACAGACAGAAATGATATTTTAATTCCTCAAGCTTATCTTTCTGTACAGAAGCCCACAAAATTGACACCCATAACTCCTTTCTACCATTCATTCACACTGCCTTCGTTCTGAGGTGTGCAGTTTCTTTAAAAAAGTTTTTAAAAATGACTCTTTTTCCTCCTTGAGTGATGGGCATATGGCGTTCAAATCAATCAATCAGATGTCATCCCCACAATGAATTTCAGCTGCAGTGGATCCCCAACACTCTCTGTCTCTTGTCTTGGTGTTGGCACAATGTTTCAACAGACAGTACTCCTCGCTTGAGTTCCGGCACTCATTCTGAGGGGAACAAGAATAGACTCACTGCCCCCTAACATTGGATCGTTGGCACCTTTCCGCATTTCCAGATGATAGTGATATATTGCGCTATGAGGAGGCATGAGACTCACAGCCTATATAACGATGGCGAGCCCATGTCAAGAAAAGTCTTAAAAACAAACATGTTTGTAAAAGGCAACTAATTAGGGGAGTTTCCTTCAGTCTGAATGAGTATGTATGAAAGGCGGGGAATCAACAGTCTCCATACAAATAAGCCAGTTCTGTAGAATGGATGCAGATGCAAAAGTCAAGATCTGGAACAAGACTAAAGTGCAGAAGTGGATGATATCTAGAACTTTCCACTGGAGTTTATTGACAGTGAACATTAAGAAGAAGAGCAGATGATACATCACTTGATAGGAGATGTGATAAACATTATGTTAGCTGCTCCTGATTACATTATAGGCTGTGAAAACCTAAACAACAATGATCAATGAAAGTTCCTGCCAGTCCTCAGAATGCATTACCTGGGTGGTAGGATATACTAACGGAGTGTAATGGAGGTCTGTGTGGTGAAGTGGTCAAGCCATTTGCCTTGCGCTATGGAGGTGGAGGGTTCATTTCACGGTTACGTCACTGGGCTTAAGAGTGTAATTTTCACGGACACCCGGGGGTCATTTGCAGAGCTACAGGCTTTGTGTGATACTCATGAACGCTGCCACAATAAAGGATAAAACCCGAAGGGATGAAGTCAATCCTCTCAACTTTAAACTTTAACTGAAGCAGGAGTCAGCAAACTATGGCACACATGAAGACAGTCTACTTGTTTGTGTGTGTGGGTGCATCATGAGGAGGGGAAAACTGCAAGATGCCACGACAATGTAAACTTGAAGAAGACGAGAGGCAGAAAGTGATGAAAAGAGATGTTGGACGATTCAAAAATAATCAAGACAGAAGGTCTTCAGCAGATATGATGAGACAGAATTTTAAAATTAACCTTTTTTCCCAGAAAAGCCGCAAAACCGACGATTGGCTGAGCTAAATTCCCTGTAAAAGTCACTTTTCTGACTTTCTAGTGACCTATTTACGAGATGCACAACTGCTTCTACTGGCTGATTTCACGCCTGCACAAACGTTTAGGAGGTCATGACATGATAGCATTAACTAAAAATAGCACTCAGTGGGGTTTTCCTTTTAGGCAAATAACTTATCTAAAGCCAAGCTGACATCAAATTTTCTCATAGCCTTAATGATAAGAGTTTATGGCAGGAGTCACTCGATGCACTGGGGGGTTTTTTCAGGCACGGGAAAATGTATTCCATTTAATGCCTGACCCTGTTTATGTTTACAGATTACTCCCTTCATATATCTTTACATATTTCAACAACAACACAATTTTAAAATGCAGGTCAATAAATTTGTAATGGATTTTCTAGTCACTTGTGTAAAATGTGTTTATTTAGGATTTACTTTTTTTTTAAATTTTTATGGAATTCCAACAGGGTCATGATCCCTTTTCTGTTTAGCATGTTGTGGCAAACGGGTTAACCCTGTTACCCAGAGAAAGCCGTTTTTCTGGCTTTTAAGGGATTTTGCTGACATGAAGACTTTGGGCCATGGCCACTAGGTCTATTTAACAGTTTTAGTAATGGTTGCAACTGCAAAGTGTGTAGACATGGTGGGTATGATAATATTTACAAAAGAAAAAAAATGAGATTATTAACTGTGATGTAATCGTGACATCATAATAATCACACTGCTCCACATGGCTGTCTCAACAAAACCCATGTTTTCATGATCAAAGGAAAGAAATCAGCTAGTTCTCTGCTCCATTTGTAATTAGTGGTTATTCCCCTTCACACAAAAAAAAATTAACTTTGCTGGAAATAGTAATAATAAGTTAATTTTTTTCAATCAATTTTTGTTAGCGATCTGATAGTTGCAAAGATGCTGTGACCTTCATGCTTGACTGTATGGGGTTCTGTCCCCCTGTAATTTTATAAACACTAACAAAGACTATTTTTTTTCTGCTGCTGCTTCTCTTTTTTCTAGTAGTTTTTTCTTCTTTCTTCAGAAAACTATGACAAAATTTGAGAAAGGTGATTTTTTAAAGATTCTTCCTGGGAACTCCAGTAAAGAAGTGAGTAAGTAAGTAAACTTTAAATTCGTTTCACGCACATTTTGATCTTCACTGATAGAAACAAGAAAAACTAACCTCAGTTTTGGCCCAGAACTGATCTCTGGCACTCAGGTTAATCTCTTTGGTTGGAATGATTCTGTGGTAATCTGTGCCCTGAAATACCATGCAAAGATAATAGCACTAAAGCAATGATGCCTTTGTGAAAACTCCACACTTGTAGCAATTGTTGAGAGCAGTCACTTTAATGCCTTAAGACAGTGTTTCTCAAACTGTTCCTAGTTGTGGCACCTTTTTTTTTTTCAAATAAAATTGTTCCATGGCCCCCTTACCTAAGTAAAAGTATGGCTATTCATATGTAAGTGATAAAAAAACAAAACTTATGTATCTTTGAATATTTCACGGTGCCCCCGTGAAGAAGTCGTGGCTTCTCTGGGTGCCGTGGCACACAGCTTGAGGATCACTGCCTTAAGATATTTAAATATATCCCTTTTTGAAGACACCTTTTGTCCCCAAAAATTGAATAATTTTACATAAACATAGGTAGTGGATTCGATGTCTGGTCATCTCAAAGGACCCTTTTCCTACCTTAGGCACATCAGGCTTTTAGTGTTAGACCATTCTGCATTCGATGGAGCGATGTGGTCAACATCATGCCGAACCACCTTTCTAACCCCCAATGAAGTACAGGCTCCCAACCAACTCAAACCAAGTCGTTCTATCCTTCGCTATGGCATGCAGCTCTCCAATTCTTTTTAACTTCCCTCTCTGTCTCCCTTCTCAATTTATTTTGTCTTCATTTATTTCTACGACTTTGTGGGTTCCAGTGTTTTATCAACGTGTGTTCTATCCAATGCCAGCATCTTTTTTTTTTCACCTCTAGGTCTCCGGTAACTTGTTTAGTTTTCTCCCAAAGCTTTACATTAGTGATTCTATCTATCTATCTATTGTCTTCTTCACTTTTACCGGGTTGCAGCCCAGTGTCGTGGTTTAAAATATTTGTTTTGTGCTTCTCGTGTGATTTGAGTGACAGTTTTCTGGATCTTCTGGCCGTATTCAGCTACTCCATCTATCCATTTTTTCCTGGATCTTTCTCTGGCCTTTCTTCCTGATGTTCTACTGTAAAAGGCTTTATAGGCAATCTGATCCGGTTGCATTCTTACTAAATGGCCAAACCACTTCATTCTCTGTCTTTCAATATGTTTCATGCATTGATTCTATCATACCATTTAATTCTTGCTATTCTGCACAGGCGGCAGTTAATGAATGTCTGTAGTTTATTAGTAATTGCCTTAGTCATTCTCCATGGACATACCTGGGGGACCATTTTAGACTGGGTCAATGCAGGAGCCAAGCTGTTTCGAAAACAATTACTTTGTAGCAGATTTAATCCTTAGACCTTCAGGCCAGCAGGTATCTAACCACTACACTATCACAGCTCCCATACATCTCATAAAAGATTGAGAAATATGAGCTTCACTGGATTAGCAGTCAAGACTACACTGTTTTCAGTTCTCGCACTTGTACAGTTCTAAGACCTTATACTATCTGGTCTCATTATCACAAACCAGTGCCTACTTTAATGAATCAGTGATTTGTCTTCAGCTAATCCTATTACATATTTTTAAATCCAAACTTCACAAGCATCCACTCACTGTTAGCTTCAGCATTCCAACAGTCAAACTTCCCAAGTTTTGGTTGAGATTTCCCTCTACAAATTTTTCAATTATATATTTTTATAACTTTTCTTCTCTACTCTCTACATCCTCTTCTACTGCTTTGAGTGTTGAGGGAGATATAAGGTCCTGCTTCGTGCTCTTCTGGCTGCTTCCACCATAGAAATTTCTTGGTGCTTCAAGTTTTTTTTTAAAGTGACATTTTTTCTCACTAGTTTTTAAATGGGACAGTAAAAGACATTTGGAGTGATCTCCATTGCTACAGGAACAAAGCAGTCATCGGGGTGACCCGTCAGCAGTGATGTCAGAACCTTGACTAACTTGCATTCTTGCTTCTTGTAAAAGAAAAAGATAATTTGATCTCGTTCAGACTTTTTCAGCTATGTAGCTGATGCCTATAGTTGCGATCTTTATTGAGTAAGGTTTGTTCAAATATGGTTTCCTTTGGTTCCATTTTATTGTGTTGTTCTAGACGGTTTGACTGATGTTGCTTCTTCCTTGTATAGGGTTGTTGGTACTTGGTGTTGTTGTATACGGAGGCAAGGGTCTTTTATTTCTTTATTGTGTCACTTTGTTTCGTTCCTGATTGTGTCAGGACACATCTGGATATTGTATTTTGATTCTATCCTATCTTGTCGTCTTGCAATTTCTGTCTTCTGATTGGTTGTTTCTGGCTTCTGTTCATCCGCTCTGTCTTGGTATGATCTGGGTTTCTAGGATCTAATAGTGCTTAGTCATTACAAGGAATTTTCTGTAATTTTGTCTTTCCATCTTTGTTATTGTTTCTCTCCTTTTCATCTTTGTCTGGTCTTCTTTGGTTTTGATGCTTCCTGGTGGAAACCTTCTGTTCATTTCTGTATTGTATCTGTCTTCAAGTTCTTGTTGCTTGCCAGTAGACTCTTTTGATGATGTTTCCTTTGGTTTATCGTCTATTGGCTTTTCGCTGTTGTCTTTGTCAGTTTGTGGTCGCATGGCGCTGCTGTCTTCATGGCTTTCATCCTGCTTTTTCTGCAATTCCTGTAATGCTGCTATTGTTTCTACTTTTATGTCATTGAGTGTCTTTATATTGTAGTCCAATATCTCTCTCATCTCCTTCATCTCTGAAAGTATCTGTCTTGCTTGGTCGTTAACTTCTGGCGTGCTTTTCTCTGAAGTCAACTTATTTGCCTTTAATATCTTGACCTCTTCCAACTTCCTGATCTGGTTTTGCATCCTGGATTTCTCCACTGGAGTGAAGTATTTGGATTCTTTGCATCTTCTTCTGGCTTCTTTGCATGGTATTCTCTCAGTAATTGCTATCTTGAGGATTTCCTGACAATGTTGCAGATAAGGTCATCCAAAATACCTCGCCTCGTGCTGTCCAAAACAGTTGCTGCATAGTCGATTGCTATTTGTTTTTTGATAATTGTTATCTTGCTTTGCTAATGGACACTCATTACAGGAGTGAGAGTCAGCACAATATCTGCAAATCTCTGTTTTGCTGTGGTGTGGCACACTGACTTGGTATGAAATACCTTTTGACATCTAGAACATCGGAGTACCCTTGGGATATATATCTCTGGTTTCTATAGTTTATTATCAAACTTGACGGTATCCGGTATACTCTCACTTTCTGTTGTCACCACTGCCACTGTTGATTTCATATCTTTGGATACGATTCTCTCTGCTCTGATTATATCATCTTCGGGTTTTCTCTCCTCAAGTGTTCTGCGATCTCCTGGTTCGACCATTTGGTGTTCACTCTCTTGACCACCCACTTTCGAATCTCCCTGAAACATCTTGGCTGCAATTCTATTGTAGGCTGCATACCAATGTCTTCAGTCATTCTCTTCGCCTGGTTTGTTTCATTCAGTTAACGATAACACCCTCGTGTCTTTCTGATTCTGCACATGCTTCCTATCCCCAGTGAAGTCTCTAGGTACCTGGTTATTTTGGTTCTCGCCAAGTCCAGGAGTCTGGTTCCACCTTCTTTTATTCGGTAAATCTTTACTCGTGTCTTGATGACCGGACTGTTGGACATTCTTGCGTTGCTTGGATTCTCCTCCTCAGCACATATAAACTTTGTCGATCATACAACCGTCTGATTTCTTAGTTGCAATAGTGTTCTTTGATGTAGTTGGTTCTATTACCAGCATATCTCTTGGTGTGTCATTCTTAGCTGTATTGGGTGTGTGAGTTGACTTCCGGTTACACTGGCCACTATCTTCCCTTTCTATGATGATAGCTTCAGGAAAGTCGACATCATCTTCTTGAAGCGTAAAGATCATGGCGTTTAGCTGCCTTTTTAAATCTTGTAGTAGTAGTTGTTGCTTCTATGAATAATGTGCTTAATACTCACAACACCGCTACGCTGAAAACTCTTGGTCAGGAACCTGCATTGCTGTCTCCACCAAGCTCCCTGCCCTTCCTTGACTAACGTCTCTGAAGTAACTTTGTATGACTGGGTATAATATTTTTCATTTGCTTTAATAATCACTCTGACATAAATTCATCCTGCAACCTGTGATAGATAAATGTGAATTTCAATAGACACTTTAATTCAAATGATTAACAAGTACCCAAAACAAGAACAGACCCCTACTCCGTAACAAGCAAGTCCTAAGAGTTGACTAATTAGGAGTTTCCTTCACACTCAAGGCAGAGTGCATCTGCCTGAGGGGCAAGGAAAAAAGTCTGCACACAAATAATCCAGATCTGTAAAACGGATGTGCATGCCAAACGCAAGTCTCAAACAAGCTACAGTCCACAAGTTGACTCATGGCATACATTTTTTTAATCACCAAAACTTTTTTTTTTTAATATAAATTTTAAAAAAAAATTGTTTGCCCACTTCGAATGCCTTGCAACCAATTATAACATTTGTTCCTTACCACAGGTCCAGAAGGTTCCACAGGTTTCGCCTTTTCCTTGTGAAAATTGTAGTTGGCGCCTGAGGATTTGGCCACCTTGTTGAGAATATCATCTTGATCTATGTCCACTTCACTTCGCGCAGGTATTGTAATATGAATAGTCTACAACATAAAATATACAGTTCAGGTAAGATCTGATGTTTTACTATAAATGGACTATGTTTTAAAGAATATTTTTCAAGATTTCATCTTTAATTAGCTGAATTAAAAACTGATTCAGAATTCATGACAAGTAAATAGTGGAATTTTTACATAGCACAAAATGCTATTAGCTAGTCATATTCTTTGAGGCATATAGCTCTAACAGATAAACCATTATGTTGTTGTTCTACTTTTTGAGATCGCATCATTGATTTATACCAACAGATGAGTTCTTATGATAAAATTAATCCTTTGGGGTGGGGGGGGGGGGGAAGGGGGGGGGGTTGGGGGGGGGGTTGGGGGTTCTCTTTAGTTCAATCCAGTTTTCAAGTATGATATTGAATCATTAGGCCAGTACTTCCTTCTTAACGTACTGCATAAAGGACAGTCTTGCAGGGTATATTTGTGAACTACTCAGAGGAAGCCTGTGCATTTGCTTGTTAACATTTGACATTTCTGATGATGTGCAGAAAAGCTGAAGGCAAGCAAGCAAAGAGGAACACAGCAGTACCAGTGGGAGGGTAGCATTAAGAGATGGACGAACAGCAGTTTGAGAGCGTGTACATCCAAGGCGAAAGAACAGAGCATGCTGGAGATCAACTGCAGCCAACCTTCATTGTGGAGATTGCACCTGACTTACTGACTGACTGACTTGAACAAAGTCAGATACTCAGTTCATTATTTATGAAAACAATTATCTGTTGAAAACCAGGTCAGTCAACAGTCAAATGAAATATGTTTAAAGTGTCAGTTTTTATCTAGTAATTTGGCCTGTTACACTGATCCTTTTGCACTACTTCAAATAAATTGCAGTATAATTAGAATGAATTAATTAATTAATCAATAATTGACATCATGGCACTCAGGACATTTACTAGTATAAGAATTATTATAGTAAAAGATTTAACTGCATTTGGGACATTTACTAGTACAAGGATTATAAAACTTAACTGTTTTCAGGACATTTGCTAGTACGAGAATTATTATATTATAAGATTTAATTGCTCTTGAGACATTTACTAGTACGAGAATTATTATATTATAAGATTTAATTGCTCTTGAGACATTTACTAGTACGAGAATTATTATATTATAAGATTTAATTGCTCTTGAGACATTTACTAGTACGAGAATTATTATAAGATTTAATTGCTCTTGAGACATTTACTAGTACGAGAATTATTATAAGATTTAATTGCTCTTGAGACATTTACTAGTACGAGAATTATTATTTTATAAGATTTAACTGCAATACTAACAGAGTGTAATTTCAGCATAAAGAATTCTCTTACACAAGTTCTGATAAGCATACCTTCAAGAAACCCTGGACATCTTTTAAATGAGATGTGTACTTCAACTTCAGGTTTTCTGGAACACCTTCCCCAGTCTGTGGAATATTTTACACAATAATATCAGTGTGTGCTAAACACAATTTAAAAAATAAAAACACACCAGTGAAATATCAGTCAACGGCAACTGATACTGTAAGAAAAAGTTAAAGTAAAGGCCCCTTTTCCACGCCTTTAGGGCATATACGGCTAGACCTATATTTTATAGACCAATCGGCTCAAGATGGGAGATGTGGTCAGCATCATGCTGGCCACCTCTACTTCCCGGGACTGCACCCGGTACCCAATCAAGACTGGGTCAACCTGGGAGCTACGGTCATTTTTGAAAAAACACCGGATCTGCCGGGGAGCGAGCCCACGACCTTCCGATCCGCAGGCGAGCGTCTAGCTGCTCCACCACGGCGACTACTGATACTATGGTGGAAATTAATTACAGTTTGATCAATATCCTCCTGTTGTGCCATTATAAGTCACACAGGGCTGGCAGTCCAGCCCTCTATCCCATTCTATCCTGTACTGTCTTTTTGATATCATGGATGGAATCCAGTCCTGCATCTTGGGCCTTTCTCACTGTTCATTTTAAGGTTTATCTTGTTTGATGTTCTTGCTTCCTCAATCCATTTGTTTCCCATTTCAGTGCCTGTCTGGTGATTCTCTGCACACTTCTTTTCAGGATTTGCCCTATACAGTGCTAAATTTGTGTGTCTTATAACTGTTTTTCTTCTTCTTCTTTGTTCATCAGCTGTAAGCTCCTACAAAAAGTCCTGGTTGTTTGTCCAGCTTGACTGGCTTTGTGCCAGGGCCTGAGTTTTGCGTGTGCGTCCATTTAACTGGCTTATTTGTGTGCAGTTGGTTGTTCCCTGCCTCACAGGCAAACGCACTCTGACTTCAAAGGAAGTCCTCAATTAGTCTCTTCCTACCACATACTTGTTGGGGAGGCAGTGGGTCTATTCTTGTTTTCCCCCATAATGGGTAACAGGAACCACACATGGATTATAACTAATGCCAATGGTTGTCAAGGCATTACTTTCCTGTTCATGTTGTAACAATAATAATGAATGGATACAAAACTGAAAGTTTAGGTACTGGCCAGTCCATGCTTTTTCTTCTTAAACTAATATTTGAATAGCACAATGGTATCATAATGATGATGATAAACTGACACAAACAAAGCACATACCCAGTGAATGAGCACAAACTTAAACAGCCCTGAGTTTGGATCTCTGACTCTACAGTAGGCATACAGCATTTTACCACTGCTTAGCTCGTCTACTAATTCTTCAATGCCTCCATCTGAAGAACAAATTTAAAACAAAAGTTTTCAAACCTTTATGAGTTCAAAGGAATGCACACTGAGTTATTCTCCATAGAGGACAACTTCCGGCATGGCGGCGCTAGCAACCAAGATTATTTCAAGGCAAACACTTTGCGTAGTGAATCGGTTTTCATCGCTCAAATCAAACCTCTTACCAATTTAAACACATGACGGCAATGTTTTCCACCGCTGCATACTCGAGAATATCAGGTTTCCTTACTTGTTACTTCGTTGGTTACACTGGCTGTGGTAGGTCGGGTTCGCGAATGGAAGAGGAAATAATTACAGACATTTGGAGTTCTATTTTTACAAATATTACCCCTTTCTTTGCGATGACATCTCATCAGGCTACACACACATAGTTATGTCGTACAGGGGCGACACTGTGCTGATGGGCGTTACGTCTCTGGCCCCTTCCCCAGCACGACGGCACCACTGGGGTGACGTTAATAAACTCTCACTAATTAAATATGGTAGACATTTTTGATGAACTCAATCCTCGCCAGAGCTACGGATTTCGTGCGTCCGTACTGAGATCCGATGCAGCAGCATCTACACGCTACAGAAGGAAAAGAGGTCAACATGGTAAAAAACGGCGCAATAGACGTGCTGGTGCACGCAAAAACCAATCTAAATCAGAACGCCTTGGCAAGGGAAATCTCCGCATTCTTTGCTGGAACTGCAGGAGTGTTCGACAGAGAGGCCCAATCTTGGAGAGACTGATATATGATGCTGATGTAATCGCACTTCAGGAGACCCGGCTGAATACAGAAGAAGCTCTGAATGTCTCAGGCTTCCAAACGTACTACAACAGCAAACACCTAGGCCAAGCGATCCTGGTCAGGCGCGGAATAACATCCTCACTTGTAGACACGAGTGCATGGAACAACAACGAAATTCAGGTTCAGGCCGTAAAGGTAGACGGAAGTAAACCTTTCACACTAATCAACATCTATGCCTGTAATGATAAAGTTGACAAAGAAAAGTGGACAATTTTAAGTGACATATGCGAGCAGATAACCACCGACATCATTATGTGTGGGGACTTCAATGCCAAAGGTCGTCTATGGGGCAATCTGACGGTCAATAAACAGGGCGAGGCACTGGAGGAAGCACTAACAGACACGGATTTAATCTGCTTGAATGATGGCAGACCCACCAGAATCCCCGACAGAGAAGGTGATACTGGCAGTGCCTTTGATCTCACGCTGGTCTCTCCCAGTATGAGTGCACTTTGCCAGTGGGACGTACTGGGACATCATGGAAGCGACCACCTTCCATGTTGGATTCTGGTCAAAAAAACAATCTGCACAAGGTATCGAGACCAGCCACTTCTTTCCAGTATGCTGCAAATCAGCCTGATGTAATTGGGCGTCTGCGAGACAGGTCACGCAGAACACCGAGAAAGAAGAAAGCTATCTTTCAACAACCCCCCCCCCCCATGGTGGACTCCTGAAGTCGCAGAAGCCTGGACAGAGAAACGAGGTGCCACCAAAGACTGGGAGAAATGCAGAAAGTCTTCGAATTTTACTGAGGCGCAGAAACAAGACGTTAAACACAAAAAAGACAGACTCACTGAACATTTTAAACAACTCGCAAAGGAGTCTAAGCACACAATGTGGGAACATTTTTGTCAAGAAATAGGTTACGAAAAATCTCTCAGAAAATTCTGGCGGCTCCACCAAAAGATGAACGGAGGCAAACAAACCTCTGTTATGCCCGAGCTAAAGATGGACAACGGGGTGGTGTTAAAATCGGATAAAGACAAAGGGGAGGCTATCCTGCACAGATTTCTCCTGCAGACGGAAAAGAAAGACAGGGAAGATAGGGAGCAGATGAAACAGAATTTACATGATATCCAGATGGCTGAAATCGAGGAAGACGATGATACAGTATACATCTCAACGGACTGCATCAAAGCAACACTGAAGACCTGTCCAGACACAGCTCCAGGTCCTGATGGCATTAGATACAGCGACTTCAAAAGCCTCGATATGACAGATATGGATGAACTATCCACGATTTTTAACAACACCATGAAAACTGGCATTATTCCTGATGACTGGCTCCACAGCTATCTCAGACCAGTTCCTAAGCCAGGAAAAGACCACACGAGAATAAATGGCTATAGGATCATAACACTTCAGAACACGGTAGGAAAACTCATGGAAAAATCGTTGCCAGAACGTTAACCCAAAAATTAGAGTCGGGTGGTCTATTCCCCGCTACACTAGGTGGTTACCGACCAGGAAGAGATACATGGTGCAATGCTGCAGTATTTGCTTACGACACATATGAGGGTTTCCAGGAGGGAATGGAAACTGCTGCAGCCGCTATTGACTTAGAAGATGCGTACAACAGCGTCCCATACAACATGCTCATCAGACTGCTGTTGGATATGCAGATAGAGACAAAGTTGGTCAACTGGATCGCAGCAGCGTTTTTTGAAAGAACAGTGTCGCTTCGATGTGGTAAATGGGCATCCGAACCTCAACAAGTCCTAATGGGTCTGCCACAGGGATCACCACTGTCGCCTGTGCTCTTCAATGTGTACACAGCAGGAGTCACTAGTGCACAACACGTAGGTCTAGGTAGAACAATGTCGTATGCAGATGATATTCTTGTTTACCGTCGAGGTAAAAACAGGCAGGAAAATACAACCACACTACAACACGAACTGGACAGACTTAGTGAGTGGTGCCAGGAATCAAGAGCTCAAGTGAACCCCGTCCAAAGCCTCCTTAACATGGTTCTCTCTAAATACCCACATCGTGAGTACACCAACGCCAGTCGTAAGCATATGTGGTGTGGACATCGAGAGAACGGACACCATGAAATACCTGGGCATGACATTTGACAGATGCTTGTCATACAAATGCCACGTAGATAACGTCATACTTAGAGCCAGAAAAGGTCTGACAGCACTCAAGGTGCTAGCAGCAGCTGATATTGAACAACGCCTACTTTTCCTTCTCTATCAAGGGCTTGTGCTTAGCGTCATCGACTATGGTCTTGGCCTCCTCACTGTCAGCAAAACCCAGCTAGAAAGACTGGACCGAGTACAAAATGAAGCCATGAGACTCATACTCGGCTGCACAAAAGACACCTCCTGCAACGCCATGCGTTATGTCCTGGGTTTGCCGACGATGACTAGCAGATACAAAGTGGCACAAGTCAAGGCTCACATGAGGGTATCGGCAGACGCTAACCACCCATTGCACAAAGCTATATACGACACAAAAGGAACGCATCTCAAAAGAGGCCGCTCTTGGATGGCAAAGGCTGAGAATTTGATCCAGCAGGTATGTGACCTACGCGTTATCAGGCACGGAAAAGAATGGATGAATACACCAGTAGACATGCATGGCATCTCTAAGGTTGTCATCACACTAGGAAGGTACTGTCGGGATCAGATTCCTGCGGCCATAGACACAGAAGTAAGGGAACTGATAGATCAGCATTCAGACCCAGAAGATATCATCATCTACACAGATGGGTCCGTGAAGCGCGGATCAAGGTCAGCATGGGCATACACAGTGCAAAGAAGGGGGAAAACAATACATGAGGACAGCGGCGCTTACCAGACAACCACGTCAAGCATGACCATGGAAATAGCCGCTGCTTCTAGAGCTTTAGCATGGGTATCCGAGCAAACCGCCTCACAAGCAGTAATTGTCTCAGACTCAATGAATATGCTTCAGAAAATAGCAACAGGCAGTATGCGCTCTGAATGGATAGAAAGCATTCGGAAATCGCACTTAACTTCCGTAACCTGGATCTACACACCGGGTCATGCGGGCGTAAAGGGAAATGAGCGAGCGGACCAACTGGCAAGCACAGCACTAATGATTGCGGGAAAAAGCATGGACAGAGCAGATATCGTTAACGCTGTACGTACTGGGCTAGTGGATAATATCAAATCCCTGACACTAACACGATTGCGTGACATGGGAGTTAAGCATGGTGAAGCACGTCTTTGCCGTCTGCGAGGCCGAGAAAGGAGACAATATAACCAGCTTCTCATGGGGACAATTAGTAGAAGTACTTTGGAGTGGCTGCTGCTTCGGAGGACTGCGCACGCATGGGTATGCCTAATGTGCAGTGACGTCGATTGTGATAACAAAACACAAAATAACATTTTGTAGGAAGTCGGCATTCCGAAACCCAAGTTCAAGGTGTCTCCTTCGTGCCAAAGAACTGCATGGCTGTTGGGTGAACAGTCGTTAACGAAGGCAGTCAGGTCGTTGTAGGGGCGACGCCTGCTGGTGGATGTAATGTCCTAAGTCCCTTTCCCAGCTAATAGTGAGGGTACTGCTGGGGTGACCATTTGTTAACCCCTCACATAATGCTTCAAGTCACAGTGGACGCTAGGCACGGCCACTTTTTTTTTTATTTTTTTTATTTTTTTATTTTAAGCCGTGGCAGTTCTGCCAGGCGGTGGCCGTTGCATTTTTGCTCCATTTGTAGACTGGAAGGATATAGTTTCGTCACCCAGCTTCTGAGTTGAGTGCATGGTGTGACACTGTGAGCTACAAGTGTTTTTCGTTGGCACAGGAGCGGAGCAACAATGGGGTGACCCGTTTGCTATGATGCTGAAACTAGGATTACCAGATTACCAGATTCTCCATAGAGGAGAAACTAAACAACAACAAAACTCAAATCATCACAACAGAGATGAGATGTCTCAACTCTGTTGGTACCACAGAACAGTTAAATTAGATATACAAGGTTATTCAAAATAATGAATACACTACCAATAACTGGTCGACCTGCAGAAAACTCAGTTATGCAAGAGAAGCTTCTTCGTGTATGAGATAAGTTCCGTTACTGCTTATATCTTTAGTGAGCAGCAGACGGCGGCCATAATGAATATCTTTTGTGAGTTTGCAAACTTTAGATCTCCCTCTCACTCTTGTATGTATATATTATTAATGCGTAATGTATATTTCAGGAAATACACATAAATAAAAGTGCATCTATCATTCAGAATAACCCTGTAAATTAATGCATTATGCATTTATTAGCACTGAAAGAGTTAAAGGAGCTGCCACAATTACAGGAAGAGATAAAATCAAACACGAAGAAATTATAAGGTGACTAGTACTGAAACCAGAAAAAGTTAAAGGAGCTGTCACAGAAACAAGAAGAGATCAAATCAAACAAGAAGAAATTATAAGGAGACTAGAGAGATTAAAGGGTAACAGCGGCTTCATGGGTATTCTCAGACAGAAGTGTGACCGGTCGCTGGAGGTGAACCCGTGTCAATATCAGTGCCTTTCGGTCAGTGAGACAGAGGAGACGTGTGTGACTTTTGTTCTTAATAATGTGTGTTATTTTATTTTCCTGATAAGCCTGAACTGAAAAGTTGAATTTTTGTATTATTCTGAACACTACAAATGAATTCCAGAGAAATTGGACTAAAAAGCTCAACACAATGGGAAAGAGGAAAACGTGCACAAAACAACACAACGTAACGTTTCGGCCGGGCAGCCTTTTTCAAACATAATGAAATACACAAACGAGAAATGGAGAGTATGTAGATATCTAAGGGGTGACGTGAGCGACGTTTAAAAAAAATGTGATGCGGAAAAAATGAAATAAAATAAAATAAACGATGGCTAAAAAATGAGTGTAGTTATGGCAGACAAACTGGCAAGAACCCAATACTTTATATGACCACCATGTGTTATGTGGCTGATTATATCTCAGTGCTGGTCAGTGCCCATGGCTGTTTATGTAACTTTGTGAGTCTTGTGATAGGAGAATTACTTTTAGTAGTCTATTTAGTATTGGTGTTCACGCTTAGTTATTATAGTGTTGGTGGTATGATGCCGCCTGTGTGCAGCTACCTTGGTATTTTCCTGTAGGGAGCCCAGCAGTCGCCGTGATCGTCGACTAGGGAACCTTTGTGTGTGTGCCTGAAGTATAACCACCACACTAGATACTTTTGCCAGGTATACGGCAGCTTGCCTTGTATCGCACATTACACTTATGTGCTTCCTAACATATCTTCAGTTTATGTTATTGGTAATGTTAGTTTCAGCTCCATAGCAAACGGGTCACACCATAGTTGCTCCGCTCCTGTGCCAACAACAACAAAACACAGAATGTTCATCACAGTCCCTTGTGAAGAGATTGACAGACTGCTGTCTCAGCATATACACTAACATACACACGCATTAAAAGCATACGGTAGCTTTATGATATGTTATTCTATGTTATTACAGTCGATGTCATTGCACACTGAGCGTTCCCTTGCATGATCAGTCCTCAGATGTAGCAGTCATTCCCAAACCTTATTTATGAATTTGTTCACACATACATGCATGCATCAGTGTATATGTCTGGATGTGAGAGTTTATATGTGTACTTGCATTCTTACCTCCAGTCTGTATTGCTTTTAGCACAGGAGTTTGTCCCTCATAGCCAAACAATGCCCTGCACACAAAAACACAAATAGCTTTTAGTTAAATTATCAACAGGTATAACAACAACACACAGTCTAAGATATACACAGTCTAATTAATGCAACAAATTATAAATTTCACATTTCAAGGCACACAAAATGCAACAGATCTCAAATTCACATGTATAATAAAAAATATAAAGCTAAGTCACAACACAAAATAAGTCTGACGAAATTAATCCTGTAAGTAGTTTGTTACATGCTGAGAGTTTTGCAATCTGCACTTCACCAAGAACATCAATGAATCTGCTGCAGTGCTGTTGCCAGATTGTTTAACAATCTTTGAGTACAGTTTCAGATTACAAAACAAAACACAATAATGCAAGAAAATATTACCAGAAATATTTATGCTATGTTTCTATCAATTATTATAATCTAAAAAGATGCCTGAAAAAAATTTAGAGAAATATTTGAGTCGTGTTTTCACAACTGAATTTTCCTATGAAAGTACCGTTTTATGAGATGATAGTGACATTAATGAAACATTACTGACAACAATCTCATTATTTACTCTCAAACTGAAGTAAAAGAGAAGCAAGCATGTCGACATATATATCTGTGTGTGTGTGTGTGCGCATGTGCAAGTGTGTGTGTGTGTGTGTATATATATACTTTGTTTGCACACAGACAGCATCATAAAAAAAAATTGCAAGAGACTAAGTGCGCCAAAAACACTTGTAAAGAAGTTATTTTTTTTTAAAAGTATTTGTTTATTAAACGTTTTTATTTCAAATATATTATTTGCTTGCCATTCATCACATTATAAAGATATATATTTTGAGATCACGCATCTTTCTCATGGCAACTTATGGAAGTGAGTCAAGGCTTTTTACACAATCGTTAAAGAAGAAGAAAATCTGAGCTTTTGAACTGAAATGCTACAGAAAAATTCTTAGAATACCACGGACTAAGAAGAATAAAAACACAGACATCCAATATGATCTCAGCATTGAGAATGTTGAATTAAGAATCAACATCATAGCACTCTGGACACACCCATAAGCACTCTGGACAGCCCCATAAGCACTTTGGACACGCCCATAAGCACTCTTGACACGCCCATAAGCACTCTTGACACGCCCATAAGCACTCTTGACTCGCCCATAAGCACTCTTGACACGCCCATAAGCACTCTTGACACTCCCATAAGCACTCTTGACTCGCCCATAAGCACCCTGGACATGCCCATAAGCACTGGGGACACCCCCATAGGCACTCCATATAGAGAAGATCTGGCTCATAAACAAAAACTGAAAGCTGAGCTATTTTGGTCATGTTAAACATCTTGGTGGCACGGAGAGAACGATTACGGAGGGTAGCTTCCAAAAATGGGCAGACCTCCACACAGGTGGATACAGGATACTGAAGTTGCACAGGCTATGAAAGCACATAGGGCTGGGGTACTGGCTAGAGAAAGAGAGACTGAGGCATTTAATCAAGGTATAGACCCCCTTGGCACACACTCCTTTTAGAACAGTGACTGGGGGTGGAAGGGGCACAAATGGACTCATCCACAGCTTAAGATACACAGGGGGCATATGAATTTTAGAAAGGTTTAACTGGGACATGGCAGAAAAAAGGTTGGGAAACACTGCTCTACAATAATTGTAAGAAGGCTAACACCCCGCCCCCAAAGGTTTGTTGGGGCCGAAGTCTTAGAGCATCCTCTATAATTCTAACCTGGCACAGCATTTGTCTTCCCTGACACAGAGTGAAAAAGTGGAGAAAACTGGAAATTCAAGGAGGCTGAATATGTTTTCACCACGTGACACTTTCAAAGAATGAGTCAGGAATGTTTTTCAACAGCTGTTCGAGTGCTGACATTATTGTCTTCTTTTTTATTTGAATGCAATTAAATACTAAATACATTCCTGCAACTCTATGAAAGTATCTTGTAAACTTTTAGTACACTTTACCAGTTGTATATGTGTTGTTTATCATCATGAGACTGATATTATCCTCCAACACACACACAAGTGTACAATACTCATAAAAGGTGTAGCTTTTTTTTTAAAGATAATGAATATTATTAATAGGGTTCTCCTCTGAACTTCTCTTCCGGCAATATGGCGGCCAAACAAATACCCTAACAGGGCATCAGTCCTGAAAAATGCGGACTTGTCAGACTTCCTGCCGAGAAACAATTGCGGCAAAACTAGGATCCGCTGAATAACGAAACAAATGCTCCAACAGGGTCTCAGCGATATGTTAATTGCGGACCTGTTTCTGTGAATATCCACCCCGCCGCTGTGCACGGCGCGGGCGCTAAACTAGATGGCTTGGCCTCACGAGCAGTGGCTACCGCATCTCCTGCAACTTTCTCCAATTTATTATTTTCTCGTGAGTCCCAGGCATCTAGTTTAGCGCCCCATCCGCGCCGTACGTAGCGGTGCAGGGGATACTGTCGGCGATGAGTTTAATCGAAGAGCCAGTAAAACATCATCATGGCTATGTTCTCAGTTGATATGTTGCAGCTAGCAAAGAACGAGCTAGTGTGCACGCTATACTCAGTACTACAGCGATGACAGCGCCACGAGTATCTGTCAGAAGCCACCTGCTGCGCTGCCAACGACATAGCACCCTGGCAGGACGAACATACCTGCGTGTTGAGCATTAGCCATTGCATCCAGACCAATTTATCGGTCATTACTTGATGCAAATCGACAGGTCTCACATCTACCGCTGCTAAATCCTCAATCGGAAGAACAGTATCGCTAATCTGCGTCGGAGCGTGTCGTATCCCTGCCATGTCGCTTTTATCGTCTTTAATGTTGCGTGTCTCAAAATTGTCAACGATCGCTATCATCGTCTGCTACTATTGTCTGCAGTCGCTATCATCGTCTGCAGTGTTACATTTCTTGAAATTGACAGGTAATCCTAGTATTGCTGCGATTTGTTCGTCACTGGAAGTCGCACATTTTTCATAGGACTTAGGCCCTGTTAGGGTATTTGTTTCATCGGGGTAGAAGTTCGGAGGAGAGCCATTAATAGTAATAATGTACTGATCAAAATAGTAAGCAAATGTGCAGAACATTAGGACCATGATAAAGAACTAACTATTGTTGCATTAAGAGATTTTTCGAGACACAGCAAAGTTATACTAGCACTATGCACTAAAGTCTACTACTACTAATAATAATGTGAACTTGCTATGTGTGCTCTTGTCGACTCGATGACAGTGAGTCTGAGTGACTGGTGACTGAAGTGACTCAGTTCCAGTTATGAAATAATAAACTTTATCCAGGCCAGTGTTTTACTGTTTACTTCTATAATTATAAATTAGTTATATTTTACACCGAATTCTAGTCAAATAATTTTACTTATAGATGCAGGAGTTAGATTTTCATCAAAGAAGACTACCATAAAAACAGTAAAAGTTCCATTTACTGACAATATTAAGTATCAACACGGAAGTGAAAGCAGCCGGGCCTTCTAAGTTCTATTTTTCGAATGACAACCCAACCTTCCCTTGACAAATTTTACATTTAATTACACACAAAACGCTAATTCAGATATAATATACAAATGAAAGTATATAAACAACACAGCCATGCTAATACCAATCAGTGCTATCCTTGTCGTCGATAACTTTCTCGTAGGCTTTAGTCAGCGAGTCTTTATTCTTCCTCAAGTCTATAGCCATGATTACAAGGAGGTGGGGTTCCACTAGCTCTCACTCAAACAGGAAGTCAGTCATTTTACTGTATTTTTTTCGTATTGCCAGATAAGCCGTCACGATTTCGCCAGATTCTCTCCAAGGTAAATGGTAGATGTTGATTGTTGTAAGACGCAGTATATACAAATATTCTTCAGGTGTGGGTTCCGATGCCTTATTTGCTAAAAGCAATTTAGATCTACAGTTAACATTTTTATTTCAGTTTGACTTTGTTGTGATGTCCTGGTACGGACTAACGGAGATTCGCGCCATTTCTTATTGTATTTATTGTCTTTCTAAAAGGATCGTGACTTCGATAAACCAAGGCCCTCTATAATTTATGTTAACCTACTAGAATAAATGCGGGATATAAAACCAAAACTCACCACTGAAACCAAGTGATTCAGACTGTTCAGAAATTACTCGAGGACAGAAAATAGAGAGGATATAGACCTCGTTCTATCAATGATAGATATTATTACTTTTACCAATGGCCATGTCATCCCAAAAAAATGGAAAACATCTTAAGACATCGCAAATATAATAGTAACTGGAAGAAAACATACCCACGGTTCAAAAGATCTTCAGACGGATTAGAGGCAGCATATTGTAAACTGTGTCAGTGCACTGTTGCACCAAGAATTAGTAGCATATCAAATCATGAAAAATCCTAAAAACACGGGATGAAGACTGTAAAAAAGCCAGTCACAGCTTATTACAACAATTACTCCTATCCTAGGCAAAGTAATGATAAATTTAAAGGTAGCAGAGTTACAACTTGCTGTATGCATGACCTGCCATTGTTCAATACGCACAATTGATCATCTAAGTAAAAGTACACGAGACAGAGGGTTGTGGGTAGACGTGACTTCCTATGCTACACAGAATTCCTGTGAAATTTGACTAAAAAGCTCAACAAAATGGGGAAGAAAAAAAAACGTGCACAAAACAACACAAATAACGTTTCGGCTGGGCCGCCTTTGTCAAACTACACAAAAATGCTACATAACATGGACTATAGGAAGAAGTATTTATCAACTAGCGTTTCTAGAACATCCGCTAACTTTTTATATATTTAGAACATTAAGAGGTGTAGCAGCGGCCAAGCTACTACAACCTCCCCTCGATAAATTGTTTGCAAACCGAGTTGTGACTGACTGACTGACTGACTGACTTTCTACCCCACCAGGACATCACACAAGCGATAAACACCCGATGACACAAATTGCACCATGTGGGTTAGTATCATCGTGGAGAGGTCCCAGAAACCGCGTTCAGACAATTGGCCATATTTATGGCCTGCCTATATTGCGGCCTCTGGCAAAAGCCAGGGTGGGGCTTCAAATAACAAAAAATGTCGTCCTAAAAAGGACGATACACGTTATATAAGCTATATATAATGAGCTCTGAAGATTGTGGGCTCATTTTAGAACTTCATTTCCGGTCCAAAGTGTAGTGTTTACAAAATTGTCTTAGTATAGTTTCTGAAGCTATGAAATTCGTGCTTTACGCGATATTCTCATTGGCAACTGCCCTTCTAGAAAGACAGACCAGATCATATATGAAAAAACTCGGTGCAATGAAGACAGTAGTCTCAACTACAACTTCAACACACATGGATGTGCACTCCACAATTAGTCATCCTCTTTATTCTCTTGCGTCCTTTATCCCAGGTGCATACGCTTTCAAAAGATTTGCACCAATTTGTCATATCTTTTGCTACTGTATGCACCTCACTTCATTCTAATCTTCTTCTTCACTCCATTCTTACCACTTCAGGTGTCAAGGGAGATAAGAGGTTCTGCTTCTTGTTCTTCTGGTCGTCATAACTATGGATGGATCGTGCTCTTTTAAGGTTTCTCTGATGCCATCTTTCCATCTTAATCACCTGTCTCTAATTCTTTTCCCCGTACATTGTGTGTGTTAGGTGTGTGTGCGTGCGTGTATGTGCGCTACCGTGTGTGTTGTGCTGTTGTAATGTTTCTTCCGGGCTGGTTAAATGACCATTTCAATTGTGTTTAAGCTTTGGCTCACCGAGACAAACACACACAGTTATTTGGTAGTCACAGTAAGCTCTCAAATACAACAAAATGCGACCAATTTGACTTCCTGTGCATGTACAACTAAAACAACAATGAACAAGAAGACATCTTGTGTATGTTTCATTAGACACTTTTTTGTGCATTCAACATGGGAGGAATTGTATTTATTTAGTCTACTGTCTTGGCTGGTCTGTGTTCATAACTCTTTTGTTTTACCGTGCATTACAACTATTAACTGCTCTGTGCATTAATTCTTTCTATACCATACATTACAGCTGTTGGCTGGTCCGTGCTCTCAGCACTTTTCTATACCGTAGCTCTTGTTTGGGCTGTTGGTTGGTGTGTGCCCTAAACTCTTTCTATACCATACACTACAGCTGTTGGCTGGTCGATGCTCTCAACTCTTTTCTATACCGTACATTACAGCTGTGGCTTGTCTGCGCTTTCTTTTGTACCGTACATTACAGGTGTGGCTGGTCTGTGCTTTCTTCCATATTGGACATTACAGCTGTGGCTAGTCTATGCTTTCTTCCATACTGGACATTACAGTTGTGGCTAGTCTATGCTTTCAGCTCTTTCTATACCGTAAATTATAGCCGTTGGCTGGTCAGTGCTCTCATCTCTCTCTCTCTCTCTCTCCAGCTGTTGTTTGTCTGTGCTCACAGCTCTCTCCTTACCCTACATTACAGCTGTGGCTGGTCTGTGCTCTCATCTCTTTCTATACATTTAAATGTTGAGCTGTACTGCTCTCAAACCACATGAAAACTACCGTTGTTGCCTCGACTTCCGTTCTCATACTGGGTTTTGTGACGTTATGCGTGGGGCTATGTTAACAGTATCCATTCACCTTTGCAATGTAAGCCATGCTCGGGGTCGCGGGTCATGGAAACTCGGGGCTGTAGCGGCTAAGACTCTCGGGCAGTGGAGCACACCAGCTGTTTTCCCTTGTGAGTCTCTGGGTCTAGCCTTGTAGGTGAAAAGGGGGTACTCCTGTGGTAAGTCATCTGGCCTGGTAAATCTTTCTACTATCAAGACGTTGTGCGTGACCGAAGAGGCACACCCTTCACGAGGTGACCCTGTTTATCAAGACCTCGCTGTCCTGGGACAAAAAACTACGAATCTAGAGGAGACAACCTCGTTTAAAAAGAAAACCAAGCCTAAAGTGGATCTACGTGCTGAGAGGCTAAATTGCTGTGGTATAGGCAGTCGCGAACATGAACGTCTGGTCAGCTGAAGGGGCGGCCCCAGGCGTCTGGACTCCATAAGGGTTGCCTCCTCCCTGGCAGGCAGACTCTAGAATGGTGACCGGTTACTTCCTGTTCGATAACAACAACATATAGATTTTTCATTTAATAGGAATTGTCACCGAAGCTACGTAGCAGGTGCTCTGCGCTTGACGTCATCTTCACCAAGCAGTGACGAGAGAGTTAAGCGAAGAAAACGAGGAAATGGTGAGAGAAGAAAGCAGAGAAATAGAAGGGCAGATGATTTAGACGAAAAACATAACGACAGAGGTTTAATCATGTAAGAGTGCGTTGTTGGAATTGTCGTGGTTCCAGACAGAGAGGGTCTATATTAGAGAGGTTGATTTGAGAGGTTTTTGATGTAATCATGCTTCAGGAGCTGAATGCAGGCAAATATCATTGTCCTGGATGTAACAGCTACCTAAACCCTGCTGGACATCATGGGAGACATGGGCATTGTCTGCAAGTAAAGGAGGGATTGAAACATGTGATGCTTGATCTGAGTCTCTGGAACAATGATGTTAGAGAGGTGCAGGGAATACAGACGGAGATTGGTGGCCTACGTTGGAACATAATAAATGTATATGCTGCCGTGGGCTCTTTAGTTACGAAGCAACAATGGGACTGGCTGAAAGACCTGGAGGGGATCCTTGGCAACAGGCTCCTTATTTGTGGGGATTTCAGTGCACGGAACAATGAATGGGACAGTACTGGGGAAAACCGACAGGGAGTTGCCCTTGCTGACGCCATGGTAAATTCAGACCTTGTCTGTATGAATGATGGGAGGCCAACTAGAATGGCAATGATGCAGACACGGCTATTGACCTGGCTTTGTTTACCTAATCAGCAGTACTGGGCACCAAATGAAATGTCAAGGGCGATCATGGAAGTGACCATCAGCCATTTTTGATAATGATCTCCAAATCCAGGAAAGTCAAGGCTTCAAGAGTTCATAGGCCTTTCAAGTATGAGCGGACAAACACCTTTCTTCGACTCCTCCGACAGAGGGCATGTAAGAGGACCGGCAGATTACTTTTGTGTAGCCTCCATGGTGGACATCAGAGGATGAACAGGCATGGGAGTTAAAGAGAGCTGCAGTAAAGCGTTTAAACAAAGTATAGCAGACAGCCCTAAGCTCACAGGAGTTGGAGTGTGCGGAAAGAGATAAGAAGGATAAGAGAGTTTGTCGAGCGCTGTGCGACAGGGGTCGAAAAAGCAAAATGGGAGCATTTTATTGATGAGATTGGGGGCGATAAGACATTTTGAAAGTTTTGGAAGCCTCATAGGCTCAAGAAAGATTGGCCCAGCGTAGTAGGAGCAATTCGTAGAGATGACGGTATCCTATTAACCACGGACAAAGAGAAGGGGAAGGCTTTCCTGAAGAAGTTTATTTCACAGACAGACTACAATGATATAGATAACAGAGTTACAGTCAAAGAAGATCTGGTAGCCATCTTAAAGAAGAAGCATAATGAAGACATCATACAGGTGGAAGATGTAAAACGTGTTCTGAAAAGGGTGAAAGACACTGCGCCCGGGCCCGACGAGGTTAGATATTCCCATATGAAAGACATGAGCGATGCAGACCTGGTGGAGATGACTGCTTGTTTCAACCGGACACTGGGACAGCTTCAGTCCCAGAAGAGTGGATGCAAAGTTACCTGATTCCACTTCCTAAGCCTGGCAAGAATCATTTAACACTCAGCGGCTTTAAGATCATAACCCTACAAAACACCTTTGGTAAAGTGCTGGAGAAGATAATGGCGGGTAAGCTACAAGAATTTTTGGAACAGAGAAATATCCTTCCACGAGGATTGGGAAGTTACCGGCAAGGGAAGGACACCTGATCAAATGCAGCCACGTTTGCCTACGATACCTTCGAATGTTTCCAATACAGAGAGGAAACGGTGTCAGCGGCACTCGAGTCAGATACAGTATCTTGATAAACGCGCTTATGGAGAAGGGAATCTGTCCTTGGTTGGTGAACTGGATAGCAGCCATTTTCTATACTCGCCAGGTAGCTCTCCGCCTGGGTTCATGGACCTCTGAACCATGTATCATAGCTGCAGGACTACCACAGGGATCTGCAATTTCACCTGTACTGTTCAATGCTTTTAAGAGCAAGATTGCACACCTGGAAACACCTGTACCATCAGTATTGGAACTTTGCGCTGGCTGCTAAAGATAAGAACGGAGAACGCATGGGATTGCCCTTAGTGTTGTGATGTCAGTTCTTTACTCAACTATAAGCCATGCTCATTTTTTTTTCAACATCTCACTACAGACCCATTTGTGTAACATACTAATGTCACCTGGGCATGAATTTTAACTGATCAGCTGTTACACCGATGCCTATTTTTCACCATCTATCCATTCCTGGCACCCTCGGTCTAAGGTAACTATCACCGCGCAGGTCTGTTTTGCTGGGTGGAACGATGACCCAGTCCTCACGACGTGCACTTCTGGCTTCTGTTTATGCCATCCCATAGATACATCTTTTCAACTGACGTCCCTTGCTAACCTAAAATACGTAACTTAAAAGGTATATTCTAGACCTAGCACTGTATCTGTGGATTGATGTGCTGTTGCAGCAAAATTTGATTCAGTCTGAGTGTCAGATGAGCAGGATAAACAGCTTCTCGTTGATTCTGCCCAGCACCTGCTAGAGATTTTTCCTGCTCCTCACGTATTTTTGCATCTGGGCGTGCTGCTTCTGCAAGTTTTTATAGTCTGAAATGTAGACGTAAAGATATATAATCTTGCAGCATCTGTTGGGGTCTTCTCCAGCTCTCAAACAACACTTTTTTAAGCTCTGGCCACACTGTTTCTGCAAATTCTGAAATGCAGATGTAAAAGCATCTTCCCCTGTGTCTGTTTATGATCTTTTTCAGCTGGTCTACTTGCATATGCGCCAGCCACTTTTTGCAATTTCTGATAGTTTGAGCTTGAATGAATAAACTCATGCAACACTATAAATTAGTTAAGTCCCTTCTGTCTCACATTGTTATTTTTTTTTTTTTTTTTTTTGATGTTTTTGAATTCATGCTTCACTATAAATTCTCTAGATAGAAAAAAGAATTACACAAATAACTTGCTGGTACAGAAAATGTTGACATAGCGGTTGAAATAGTGCAATTGTTATTTTCTTTCTTCTATACATAAGGAGCATTTATTTGAAGCCCATTCCAATGGCTTTTCACAAATGCATGAAAGAAACATCAATAGGTGTGTTTAGGTTAAAAAAGGATTGTTGTTTCTTACCGAACCAGGTGTTGACAGTTTTCATTACATCTGTATCTGTGTGAAATCTTTGCTCCTTCAAAGTATTTAAAAAAAAAATTATTTTAGAGGTCCAATCAAATGAAAAATGACATGGTGACAAATCAGGACCATGGGATGGAAGTTGCAGAACATCCCCATTCTTCCATGCAAATGTTTGCTGCGTAATTGTTGCAACTTGCCAATAGGCCTTATTGTTCCAGAAAATCACACCAGGAGAAAGCATTCCTGGAAGTTAAGTCTTGATGGTTTTATGTAGCTTGTATAGTGTTCCCAAGTAGGGGCTAAAGTTGATACTATCATCAGGTTCTTTAAAGTGTGTCAAAAAACAAATGTTTGCCCCTTATACTAGTTCACTGTTGTTTTTAAACATTCCATAGGAAAAAAAAGTAAAGATCCCCCTTTCATGCCTTTTGGCGCATCGGGCATATGGGATATTTTTACAGACCAAACGGCACTAGAGGCGTAATGTGGTCAGTATTACGTTTGTTGTCTACTTCCCAAGGACATATATCAAATAGTTCATATGTAAAGTATAAGAAAACACAAACGTAACACACAGAACTGCTATTAAATCTAAAACATATTTTTGTTGTTGCACTGGACTAATGATTTTAAAGACAAGATAAGTCTTTGATAGGGTAATCACTCCAAATTGTTTATTTAATCAAAAACAAACAAGAAGCTCCAAAATGTGTCACATTTAACAAATTAATAATTCAAATTCACACTGTAAAAACAACCAGTGAAATAGCTTAATGAAAATTATGTGCAGTGCACCACTTTAAAACTGCTACTGTAAGTTGAATGTTGTGCAAGTGCAGCTAACTGATACAATAACAACAGTGGAGTTGTAGGAGTGGCTGGCCGAATGGTTAAGAATGTTAGGCTTTCATGCGGGACACTTGGGTCTGAATCCTCGGTGTAAGGTTGGGAATTTTTTTCTGTCAGAGGCAAAATAAAATCTGTCTGTGGGGACAGCACTAGCCATGTGGCCCTAAATCCCTAGGCCCCCCCCCCCCATTTTTTGTGTTTACACTGCAAAATTGTAACTTTTAGCAGTAATGGCAAGAGTTGTAAAAAAAAAAATGTTAAAAAATAAAAACGACAATGAAGTTATAGAAATCAGTGTAAATGAAGTGCCAGCCCTAAGATGTGTAGATGACTTAGGGCTCCCAGGTAGACATACTGAAATGAATACCAAGAAATCGCCCAAAGTAAAAATGGCAAGCCTAATGTTGGAGCAGCTGGCCGAATGTTAGATCGTTGAGCTCTCAAGCGGGAGACCCCAGTTTGAATCCTCGGTAAGGCTGGGGATTTTTTTTTTTTCCAGGGGCAAAATAAAATCCTCCCCTGCATAGTCCTGGCAACAGCACCAACCTTGCGGCGGTAAATCTTCAGGCTCAAAGACCCCCCCCCCCTTCCCCCAGCCTACACCACTAAAGTGGTACTAAAAGGCAGTTTTTTTTATTTTTTTCAAGTCCACTCCAGAAGTCATGCCACCTAAAAAAATCTGTAACTTGGTAACTGTTTGGTGTTAAGTTGTTGAAATTTGGCATGCAACCTGTTAATAAACATGTCCTTATAAGATTTTTAAAAATGTAAACAAATATCTAGTTTTCATTTTGTCTTATTTACAGTATATGAAAAAACAGACATGGATTAAAAGCAAACAATCCGCAAACTTACAGTTAACTGAGTAACGGGAACATTTTCAAAAATCCAACTGCATGCCTTTCATAGGCGTTTCACTCTCAGGTGGGCATTAGCCCTCATGAGTTGTTAAATGAACAATTTTTTTAATTGTATGCAGGATAGACTATCACAATAATCACCATATATCGCAGCACATGTGAATTAATTTCTAAACGATCACCAAGCGTATGTCAATTACTGTATATTCAGTTTTTTTTAAAGAAGTATACTAGTCCAAGATCAAAGAAATTCACCACATAAGAAAACAGCAGTTCCTGTGCCACTTGTAAAAGGTCCTTTTTCAACAACTTTAGGTGTATAGGGCATATAGGGCTAGACCTATATTTTTTTTATAGACCAATTGGCACAAGATGGGTATTGTGGTCAGCATCATGCCGGCCACCTTTACTTCCCAGGGACTGAATCCGGTACCCACTGTCAAGGAATGACAAGCCCATTACACATCACCCCTAAAAGAGTAGGAATCTGTATTACCTGTGCTCGACACAACTTTCAAACTTGGACTCGTCCGGGAAGATATATAGTCCCCTATATCGATATATGCCTTGATCGGAGAGAATTATGATACCTACATCTTCCAGTAGCCTTGACTTAGCGTCATTTTCAAATTTGCAACGGTATGATAAATATTGATGGAGTTATTTGACTATTCTTAGAAACCGGTTTACTCCTTGCTCATGTATACAAGGAACTTCTTCTTACTGACACCTGAATTGAATTTTTTGCGGCATTGTTTCTGCAGGCTTTCCTAGCGTTCAGATGTATGCATCGACGCCAGCAAATTTCACTTTCAGAAGGCGGTCTGTAGTGCCGAGGACTTTTCCTATGCTTGGGTAAGTTAATTATAGTTTACAAGTACCTTAAATGATGTCTGTTAAAGTGGTCACTGCTGTAGAGAGATCAGAATCGGCTTTGGGATCACACATAGTTCTACCGTTCGTGTTCTCTATAGAAGCGGATTCGAACTTAGGCCTTCTTCTGTACAGACTAAATGGCCTATGCCCTAAATAACCCACACATAATGGTAAAAATAATGACCTTACAAGTGTGTACCATTTAAACTAACAACAGAAGTTTGTGCATACGAATGGGGACAGAGAATAAGGTCATTACTGGGCAGCCAGAGCTGCGTGAGTGTGTTTGACCCAGATCAATGGATGTGTGGAAATGACTTGAGTCGTAGGGAATAGGGGTACTGACGGTAAATATTGGTGTCTGTGCAGATGGGAGAGGGGGGGGGGGGAGAGATTGATATATGTGTGAGTGTCTATCTCCACTATATATCTGACTTTCCATCTCTTGCACTAAACAGACAGATGAATGATAGGGGACATTGTCTCCTGGTCTTGAGAGTGCACTCTGAGGAATGAAACAGAGGAGCAGAGGTGGAGTAGGCTGATGTGGGATGGTGACTGATGCTTATTCTGTCTTTCCTGTCAAGATGATACCCTCTTGGTGATGACTAATTCTGAGTTCTTTCCTGACAGGATGAAACCTTTGTGAAGAGCTGGCAGAAAAATCACAGTCCAACCAACACCCACCAACCAATTACCAACCAACCTATCACCCAACTACCCACCAGCTACCATTTGTGAAGTTGATGACATCATCACTATGGGGTGCCATATACCCTAAACAGCCTAACAGTGCAAGAGCTTGGTGTAGCTCAGAGACAGTGTTGTGACCTGACTGGTAGTAGAGACTTGCTGAGTACCAGTGCAGTTGCTGTGTCCTCTATGGTGAGGTACTCTTCCACTGCCTGATTCATTTGAAGCAGAGTTACCAGATTCACAGACAGTCGAATCATCAGGAGCTGAGGGAAGCATCAACGATAGAAAGAGGATAAGTGCCAGTTTGCTTCCATGTTGCTATATTCCCCACAGCTCCAATGTAATCCGATGATGATAAAAGGTGCTTCCTCCAGAACTTTCTGACTGTTTAGCTTTGGTTGATTCTAGTCATTGTATTCTGAAATCCATCCACTGAGATCTGGCATCTGTTCCACTATTATATGTATATATATATGTGTTGAAATGATTACATGCATTCATTTTCATGGCTGACTTAGGTGTCTCTATTTCACCTTTCTAAGTGTTTAGCATTGTTGTGTGTATGAGTCATAAATATTATGTGTGTTAACATGGTTATGATAATGAACTATCATAACCTGGGGGCTTTCTTTAGTAAGTAGTGGGGGTGTCCAGCCAAGTGTGCCTAGGAATATTGTATTCATATACAGATATATTTTGTAGTGCCAATACTTGAGTTGCCCTACTCCAGAAATAAGTTGAGCGTATATTGGCCATGGGGAATCCCTTAGACCAATACGAGCCAAACGACTCAACATAATTATTTCTGAGTGCTGTTGGTTCTGAAGGAGAAATCCTTATATCAGGCACGTGACAGGAGTGATATGTGACACCCAATCAATGCTTTTTGAAAAAAGTCTGGCTCTGTCAGGGAGCAAATCCACAACCTTCCGATCCGCATGCTAGTATCTAGCCACTACGCCTCAGTGACTCCCACCTGCGCAACTGTAAATGATAAAATAAGGGCCTGGGAAATTTTAGGCCACATGCAAAAATTCATACTGATCCATACGGGAGTTTGAGATATTTGTTTAAGTGTGAGGGTGCAACTTTTGAAACGTACTATAGCACCATACATCTGATATTAGAGGTATCATTTACTTACTTTTAATTACTACAGTAAAATGCAATTTTATTTACTTAGTTTTAATTACTACAGTAAAATGGAATTTCATTTACTTAATTTTAATTACTACAGTAAAATGGAATTTCATTTACTTAGTTTTAATTACTACAGTAAAATGGAATTTCATTTACTTACTTTAAATTACTGCAGTAAAATGGAATTTCATTTACTTACCTTTAATTACTACAGTAAAATGGAATTTCATTTACTTACTTTTAATTACTACAGTAAAATGGAATTTCATTTACTTACTTTTAATTACTACAGTAAAATGGAATTTTATTTACTTACTGTTAATTACTACAGTAAAATGAAAGTTTATTTACTTACTTTTAATTGACACAGTAAAATGGAATTATGACATTTTATTACAAAGTTAGTATGGGGAAAGGGGTGGGGGGGGGGGGGAAATTGGAAAGTTGATTGCAACAAATGTTTCTGTTACTCAGATCTATTCGGTTTGTGAAATAGGAATCTGCAGTGACTAGAGCCAGATAGAAGAGAACAGAGATTCACAGCACGAAATGGCTCGTCCAAACAATAGAGGATGGGAAATTTATTTCGGACAGTATATTCTTAAACATAAGAACTGAGATTAGCTATCAGCCTGACATCGGGTAGTACCAGTTCGAAAGGAACATAAGCGGGGAAGATGGAAGGTGAAGTAGCGACACCCCATGTCCGTATGTCTACGGAATAAACAATGTTCAAATTTTGAATGCTGGTAGAGAAAAGTCCACAATTCAAGTTTTCGGTCACCCAACAACAGAAAGCAACAGAAAAATTGTAGACAGTGACAGTGCAGGTCAGTCATCTATGGTAGCAGAGGAAGATTAACTGTAAGTCTACGCATGGTTAACGTGAGACTAGGGCTGTCCCTCTACAGCAGTTCTGAAGCCCTGTTGATGGTTCAAAAATTGTTGCCGACTACAGTGTGGTGAAGTGCAGTGGGCTATCTGCACCAAGCAACACAAAAAAAGGTCGACACCTGATCCTTCTGGTCGGATCTGTTTCCAAAAAGTTAAAACATCTAGAAACTGTTACAACACCGGGTAGTGTGTTAAACTGAAACCTAGATCAAAAGGACAGCAAGCTCTGGCACTGGGTATGTGTGTCACAGCTTAGCAGTAACAAGCGTGGCAAAACATTTGGTAGACAACTACAGTACGAGAAGCCTACGATACCTCAAGATCAACACTCATTGATACCTCAAGATCATTGTATAATTCAAGATCATCGTGTAAATTCACCTAGCACATTCATTCAATAACATTACATTCATCTAATATGTCTACACCATTGTATAAAATAACAATTTACAGTTACATCAGTAGTTGTAAACTAATTTACAAACGTGACATGATATCTGGTAAGTGGTTATCTGTTCCTTTTATGTGTTCAATGTTAAATTTAAACTGATATTAACAATGACCATCTAAATTATTAGCATCAATTGTTAATAATTTTGTTAATCCCAAGTTATCTGTCAAAATGGTAAATTCTTTTCCCAATGAAAACTTTTGAATTAATTTTTTTTAAATTAATAACTAGTGTTAATGCTTCTCGTTCAAATGTGTTGTATCTTTGTTGAATTCGGTTCCGTTTTTAGACACATACATTACATGGCTGTGTATCAATAAGTAAATCTGCATTTGACAACAAAATATGTAAATTAACATGTTCACCTGAAAAATTCAAAAAAAGTTTTTTTCAATTTTGATTTCACACACCCAAAATTTTCTTGTAATTTTACATGAATCTAACCATTTTATATTCTGATTGATTGTGAATTTGATTGTGGCAATAAAGATTTGTAATCATTGAATGTGGAAAGTGTTTAGCATACATCATTGTAAAAGTAGTAGTAGATGATTCAGCTGACAAGTTTCATCAGAACAACCATCAAGAAGGCAACAAAATCATCGTAGAACCAACTTCAGGACAGCTATCAAGAAGGCAACGGGGCAGAACATCAAGATACGGCATCAAAAATTAATTATAATTTTTGAATTATCTTTCTGGTGCTTATATATTCATTTCATTATTATTACCAATATATTATTTATTTATATTTTTCTTCATTACAGCAGTCACTGACAGTCAATTTATTTACTAATAATATTGTTACATTAGTGCATTTATCATTATTGTGAAATATTCCACTCACATTTATTAACTGACGTCATTCCGTCTGGGACATTATCTAGGAAAAAATAGGTTTGCTAAAGCACCCTGTAATGCAACCCCAGCTAGTCCAAATGCCAGCACTTCTAGTACTAGAACTAATAGTAGAACATGCCAGAATGATAGTCGTGGTCAGTGGAGAGATGTTACTGAGGGAAGAACACGATCAAGGTTTCTTTTCAAGCCTCCATGTCCAGCTGATGTGACAGAACACTTGTACGTGTCAACCGCATTGAAAAGCTTCAATGTTTTTTTTTTATAGTGGGGAAAAACAAAAAAAGTATTTACTGAATTAAATAAATGATTTTGCTAAGATGAAGTGCCAGCAAAACACCCCCAGTCTCAAAGCATTCCATGTATGGAAGGTGGAAGGATGTGACAAGTTTTTTGCTGTCAACAATATGGGAATCCACTAAAAACCATAAATAAGACATTTTTGGTGTCAGGCCCCAGACATGCACACCCCATGGTTTGGCCACATGTTCTCCAGAAACAAGTTCCAGGAGATTTATATACTGCATGTGGCTGGAGATGACACAGAAGTGAAGGACAAGACTGAACTTTTTATCAATCTTGTTTTAGAAAAATGAAGATTACCTTTTTACCCTTATGAAATTCTAAGTTTGGATGAGATGGTAATTGGCTTCAAAGGCAGGTGGCAGTACAAGCAATGCAATGCACAAAAACCAAAGAAATATCACATCAAAACTTTTATGTGATGCTGCCACTGGATATGTTGTGAATCTGCTAGTCTACTTTGGTAGAGACACATCATACAATCCTGAACTTGATGTGGACAGTGGTCATGCTGTACAAATCTTTTCCACACTTATGAAACCACTAGGCAAGGGCCACCATATTTTTGCAGACAGATATTATACAATAAGGGTACTGCTTGATCATCTGCTGCAGCAAGAAACATGTTACTGAACTTTTGAATCTGAACCGCAAATACTTCCAGCACAGCTACGGGCTCACACTGTCAACCACCTAGAAATGAAGTGGTAAATGCATGAGATAGACAGAATACTTTGTGTCGCTTTCAAGGATAAAAAAGCTAAGAAAGAGGTAATTACTGTCTTGACACATGCTGAGGTAGCAACAGTGCCAACCAAGAAAGGTTATCATCAAGCCAGCAGTCATAGACAGCTACAACGAGTCCATGAATGCATGTGACTTGTTGGACCAAAGAGTGGGCTACTATGGCTTTCACAGCAGAAAATCAATCAAGTGGTGGAAGAAGATATTTTTGTGGATGTTTGAGATTGTCCAAGTAAACAGTTATATCATATACATGCTTAGTTCAGGAAAAAAAGATGGGACTGCAAGATTTCAAACGCCAGCTCCTGAATCAACTGACAGAAGCAAGTGCACAGGAATTGGTATGTACAAAATATAATTTGCAGCCCGAGGTTCTGTCTACCATCCTTGAGAATATACAGGGCTTCTCACTGACAAAATTTAAAGACAACAGGCACCTAATTATGTACAGGAAGCAAGATTTAAGATGTACACTTAGCAGCCTTCCATCCAAACCCAAGCACACACATGCTTTTATTGTCCATAATACCCAGATTATCCACTTGCACCCACAGTGTTTTGCTCAATATTATCTAAAACCATAGATATATATCTATGAACAAGCTGACGTGTTTACAGTGCCTTGACAGTTTTTTCTGTGATGAATTCAATTGTTTTTAGAAAAGTCACTGTTTGTGCCACTGTTTGTCGTTATGGTAGTGTTATTAAAAATGCTATGCAACAAAAACTTTGCTTTAATATTGGCTGTGCATACTTATAAGTGGTGTGCCTTCCTTTGTGATGAATTTTGGATATACTATATCAAGAATTTTGGGATCAGCTTTTGGGTAAGTGGAAAGAGAGTTGTTCATAATTTACTAACCTCTCAATCTAAGTCTTGTTAAAAGTCAAAATCAACCCCCCCCCCCCTCCTCCGCAAAACCCCCTGGGACTCAAGAGTTATGTTGGCATATGGCTATAGAATGGGATTTTAAAACTGATTTTCTTGATTCCATTGCCAAGTTAGGTTAGTTGCGTATCCTTTACAGGATGTTGCAGAACCAACCCCAACAGCCTCTGGCTGTTGTGTGGTTTTTCTAGGCAAATTTACGTCCAGTAGTTTGCCATTGCTTTCTGGACGGTCGGCTTTCTTGATACCACTGTCGAAACCAACGCAAGGCGCATGGCCCGCAGCTGGGATCGAACCCGGCATCCCGGCATTAAAAAGCGTTCGCGACTTAGCCACAGACCGACCCATAGCCAAGTACTGAGATAAATTTGGTAAGTACAATTAATCAGAATGAATGTAGATTGCTTTACTCTATCCCAGCCGCTGCCAGGAAATTAAATCTAGTAATACATAAATATTAAAGTCTAGAGTGAGTGAAGCACACAAAATAACAATACTGAAATGTTTCTAAAAGTGTGAGCATAATTTAAATGGCAAAAATAAATATTTAGTGTGTCTTAACAGTAATGAATAGATTTTAATCATTAAAAATATCAACATGTTTTAAAAAGTGCAGAAAAATTGTACTGAAAAAAAAAATTCTTTTTAAATATTCGTTTAGAAAATATCACAGTGGCAAAATCATTGTTAAAAACATGAATGCTGCTTAACATAAGTTGAAGTGTTCTCTGAGCAAAAAGAGGAGCTGTTGTCTGAACTGACTATTGGCTCTTCTGTTTACTGAAGTAATCTATTTTCACTGAATGTAAAACGATTCTTTATAATACAGTGAGAGACATGTTATAAATCAATCAGCACTTGATATATAATATGGCTAACAATATGCCAGACACCTTTACTGTGCAGTACATTACCTTGTGAAATAAAATGTCACGAAGGACTAATGTAAGGGTTTAGAGACAGGAGTGTATGAAAGTAAAAAAGAATGGTAACGGACATTTTTTGTAGGAATGGTTTAAAATAAACAATTTTTCTCCTAATAACATTGGAAGCCTGTGTCTTTATTTCAACACCATATCTTAGGAAGAGCATTTATTGTGCCATGTTACCATCACCATGTGCAGATTTGATCATAGCTAACAGAGAAGACCTAGAAAAGGTATCAGAGGATGACATCATAAAATGGAAGGCAGAAAACATTCCAGTCAGCAGACATAATGAAAGAATGAATGAGGTGTCTTCAAACCCCACATCCTCGGTGAATGTAATGAAAGAAAATCATGGGAATGAAAGCAAAACAGTGAATGATGTGTTTCCAAACCCCACATCCTCGGTGAATGTAATGAAAGAAAATCATGGGAATGAAAGCAAAACAGTGAATGATGTGTTTCCAAACCTCACATCCACTGTGGAAGTAATGAAAGGTGAATGTGGGAATGAGAGTAATGGTATGAATGACTTTAATGACAGCATAGAGACTACAAGGGTCCAGAAAGTAAAAGAGGGTAAGAAAGTAGAAGGTATACATGAGACAATAGCAGTAATGACAAGTATGATTGCAAAGGAACAGATATTGAGAAAAATCAATGAGAAGATTGAAAGGGAGAAATATAATAGTATGAAAGACATGTATCCAAATCCAAAATCCAGTGTGCAAGACCATGTACATAAAAAACAGAAAAACAAGTATTTTAAAATGAAGATGCCGAATATGAAAGAACAGAAGATTAGAAGTGAAAGTGGTAATCAAATTCAAACAAAAACGAAGATTAATTTTAACCACTTAACTCATGGGTGTAAAAAAAAAACAATTTTATTCAATGTACTTGCAGTCAAAAGTCTTACAGGTTTTTGGAACCGGAAAGGGAAACAAAAAGAGCTAGAACAGTTTGTTGGGCAACCAAGGTAATCACGACCCAAGAGACCCAAGTCGAACACATCAAGATAACCGCTCACAGCATACAGTCAAGTATATGTGGTTACTGCAACACTTATTGTTCATCTTATGCCAATATCTATTTTTAACAGGTGAAATGAATTTACAACTATTCTATACTATCAACATAATTCATGATCTACAACTTTTAGGAATTATCTATCCTGTTCACAGAGGCTTTTTCATCTCGAAACTATATCTGTCCATGGGAATTTGTCAAATTCTGAAATGTGGTACACTATTAGCATTAGTGCTTCTGAAACTATTACTTTTAGATCAGGCCTATTTCAAACACTTTCCTCATTCTGAAACTTTGAATTGTTGAACCCAATTTTAATTTGTTATGAATTTTAATCAAATGAACTTTGTTTTATATTAATGGTTCATAAATAGGTGAATATCACCTTGCAGCATATACTTAGTACAAAAGTATTTATTACTGATGACTTGCAGAGTTGAGTAACATTTATTAAGTTGAAAAATAAATCATGTGAACATTTTGAAACAATATTTTAAAATTTTCTGATGCCAATCATCAAACTATTGCAGATCTAAATGAATCTTGTATAGATGTAGACATTATTTTCCAGTTTTATATTGGTCACAAAAAGTAACATCCACACAGAAGAAGTACAGCACATTTGAGAAAGAAGCATTAGCATTAGTTCTGAGTCTAAAGAAATTTCAAAAGTATTTGTTGGGTAAAGAATTCACAATCTTAACTGACAATTTAGGTCTTACTAAATTGATGACCATGGAGTCAACAAACAACGCTAGAGTGTACAGATGGGCTCTATTGGTTGCACAGTTTAAATTTAAAATTCAACACATCAAAGGCATCCACAGTCACCTGCCTGATGTAATGTCCAGATTATAGAATGATAAATCTATTTTAGTATGTATGTCTGAATTTTTGCTTTGTAATTGTTGATCAACACATATGATTTATATATATGTATATGTTTTATGTATAAATTGTGTATATCATGTCATTGTGACGAATACTGTACAAAGACATAGGTGACGTGACGAAATAGTTTAGAATTGAATATGAAAATTTATTAGCTACAAAATGTAAACAATATTTTAGAATTGAATATGCAAATTTATGACGATGAAATATGCTATTTAATGTTTTGAACATGTAATGTCACTCAACAATTGAAAATGTATTAGGGAATTTAAGTGATTAATATACCAGGAAATACACTAATATTTTTGAAAACGTAAAGGGAGATAAGCATTGGAAATGTAATAAAGACTGGTGGGAAATCACTATAGGTAGGGGAAATAAAATCCTTAGCACCTATAAGGGGAAATAAATGAATATCCAATGGAAACAACATCAGTGGATGTTCAGTGAGTGTAGTGGCAAGGGTGGGACTTTACGGGTTTACATTATTGTTCCATAGCCGTTATGGATTTCCGCACTTGAAAGAGTAGTGCCTGGGGTGATTTTCTGTCGTTTGACAGACTGTGGGATGAGGTGGGAAACGCGTAGAGCCTTTATGGTCTTCCGCAATTGAGAGAGTATTGCCTGAAGTGTTGATTCCATTAAGCCACATAATACTCACTGGGCATGACAACTGACAAAAGTTCCAAAGGAAAAACATGAATTACCCAAAAGGGGTGGAATAAATTTTTTACCTCTGATACCAGTGAAAATACCCAACCATTACATAAAATATACTCCTATCCATTAACAATAATGAAAAAAAAGTGAATTTTTTTAAAAATACGAGGGAGGGAGAATGCAATGGGGGATATTTTCACCCAGATTAGGATGGTTGGGGGAAGGCCCAAAGCTGACCTAAAACACCGAGATAGTCCAGATACTCGGATTAAACGAGAATCTTGAGATAGGTGAGGACCGCTAGTTATCACGGGTACCACGAGAATTCGACCAAAGGTCGCCACGTGAAAAGTAAAGGACCACCACGTGTTGTCACGTGAAACTAACCTGTGGTATAAGTCAGACTTGACTCTGGTCAAGTTTAGTTTGTGTCGACCTGTTGGAGTGAAAGGACGTGCGACTGAAAGTGAGAATGTCAACGTAAGAGTGCTTGTGGAGAAAGGAGATCCTGACAATGAAGTGTGAAGCCGAGATCGACCATGCCAGTCTGTGTGATGGCCAGAACCTCAACGTGAATCCATGGGAGCCGACTTTGGTCAGTGAACACTTGAAGACTGCTCGTTGAAGGCTGCGTGAATTTGTGTACGAGAGCTGTTTACTAGGACAACGACAGGACTTTCTTGTAAGTGTGAATACGTCAGTAAACTCATGTCTCGTAAGCTCACATAGGTGTCGGCTTGTACCAATTGTGTAACGTGGAGCGTGTAAGAAGAACATCCACCACACACGCATGAACACTACCTAGACAACGAGAACATAAACACACCATTTGTTACACAAGACAAAGTACCTGATACTGTAGTCCTTGAGAAAGCAGCCATGCCCAGCATCCACACTTTACTGATGCAGTATCAAATTCGCTGGGCTGGTCATGTGGCACGCACGCCAGATCACAGGCTCCAAAAAAAACTCTATGGTGAGCTGCAAAATGGGAAACATTCCCAAAGCGGGCAAAAGAAACGCTTTAAGGACACCTTGAAGTCTTCACTCAAAGCATTTGGAATGAATGACTAATTGGGAGGTTGCCTCTCAAGACCGAAATGCATGGTGTGCAGCTCTACACACGTCGCGGCTACATGTGAAGCAAACAGAACAGCAAGACTTATTGAGAAAAGGATGGACAGAAAGGCAACTGCAGGAGATCTCCTCCCTGGCACATCGCTCATTCCCTGTCCTCACTGTCCAAGAAGTTTTTAGGCCCGCATCGGCCTCATCAGTCATCTTCGTACTCATACTTGATGAAAAAGAGTGGTCATCATCATCTTGATGGACAACACACACGGTAGACAACTGATTAGAGGTCTTCTGTGAAAATATCTCAATGTATTAGAATTTTTATACTAATAACACTCAAGCAACCAACCCAGCAGATGTGAATATAAGATTGAGATTAGATAATAAAGGCATATGATGCTAGAAATTCAGGAATAAGATAATTCAGTTAAACATGATGACAGTATAACAGGTGAGACCAACCGAATAAGCAGTAATGAAAAACACAGGAAAAATGCATTTTCCTAGTTAAATAAAAGAAAAGGAATTGAAGTACTTAGAGAAAATGATTTTATATGTTCCATTAAATATCATTTTTATTGTAGGTGGAAGGGATTTCATGTTCCAAAAATGTATTATGTTTGAAACAGTGACAATGGTTAGACAAGATTAGAACTTTAGCTGAAACAATTATTAAAATCAACTAACACCTAAAGTTCATAAGCGTTAAAAGAGTTGACTTCATGCAGGAGTAAGGACGCATGAAACCTGTGTGAAAACCCATGTGTAACCCCACAGTTATCCAGTTACAAAAAAGGTAGGTTCTTTCCCAATGGCTCTTCGATTGTTTAACAGTTTTTAAACTGTAATTCTGTTCTACGACTGTGTAGCCAAGAGTAGTGCATAGGATGTTAAGTTTAAAGTGAGTAGTTGACTGTAGTGATCCAAAGATAAACCAACTTGTGCAGAGTTATAGAAAGTATGTGTAAAACAGTAGATCATAATAGAGATCTTAAGATCACAGCTGGATCAAGAGGCAACACTGTGGTCCAGGTGTAGGGCATGAGAGTTGGACACCAGAGACTGAGGCCCAGAGATGATATACTGAGGAGTTTGTTCCATTTAGACCAAGGGAGTAGCTGGTTTCCAATCATCCGATATAGCAGGAGATTTTACAAGGAGATTTGAGTCTTGACAGGCAAGAAAGGTTGAGTTAAAGGTTGAGTTACCCAGACCAAGCATTTTAGTCTCTGCTGATATGCTAAAAAGTGGAAAATAAGCTTTGAGCAGGTGATCGGCAAGACAGGATGCATTTCCCCTGAATGAACATAAGTCACAGCAAAGGAATATTGGAAGGCAGGATTATTTTGGCCCAGTTTCGATCCCTGACAGATCAATTAACTGTGGACTGCTTATGTTTTATCTACATATTTATGCAGTGTTGACAAATACTCCTCAATAAAGGAAGGCAGAATCATTTGTTACGGATTCATCATCTACTGTTTGTTATTGCTCTATTCCCACTGTCCTTGGAAGTGCATGTCATTCATAACTATTGTCCATTGATTTAACTCTCACACCAACATAGTTTGGTATAGAAGTTAAAAATAATCTGTTTCGAATCTGTTAAGATAATGTTGAAACATGAAACTAACTGATGTATCAGCTATACTTATCCTAGACAGTAGAGTCACTTTTAGTATGGAGTCAGTTGAAAGTTTCTGCGATGAAAACATAATTTTAATTACTTTACGACTGAAAATCTTGTGAAGTTTTGTCACCTTTGAGAAACCGCCCGAGGTTGCATGGTTAGTAAAGCGACCCACATATGAATGTTATTATTCAACACTGGACAACAGGAACTGCCCAATATTGAACGGGACCCACTGTGTGTATAGAAGCTGTTTTACAATGGTGGCACCACCTGTGTGAAACATTCAGCAGAGTCCAATCTTTGCATGCTGGCTGTCAAGGTGAGACTAGCTGGTTTTGAACTTTTAACAAGCATGAAGAAAGTCAGTGTTTCCTGAAATATTTAGCTGGCTCGAAATTGGAACCAGGATGAAGTTTGTAACCCACAATGGTCCAGATATCCCGCCAGTTTTGTTGCTGAAACCACAACCAGCAGCAACCTACAGTCAAAGATCTGATAGCCTAAGAGCAGGCCATTTACTAGTGATCCAGCACAGGGTGTGCCATCAGATTCTGGGCATGAGTCAGAACACTTCAAGAGTACAGTTGGGGTGACAGTCACTGAACAAATTAATAAGAATTTGGAAGCAACAGAGATGTGGTTTCTGAGACAAGTGTTATGAATACCTTGGAAGGCCAGAGTAACTAACAACGATTGCTTGAAAGAGGCTAATGAAAGTAGATCTCTATATTACCGCCGTGGTAGATCTCTATAAACAACAATAAAAAAGAGTAAACACTGTTCTTTGGCCACATAATGAGAAGAGAGACATTGGAGAACATCGTGACAATTGAAAAGATCGATGGAAAGAGGGATAGAGGCAGACCAAGAGATGATGCTGGATGGTCTGAAACAATGGCATGGAGGGATATCATCAAGAGCTGTTCCAGGCAACCAGGGATCGTGATCTGTGGAGATGCATGTGCGCCTATGCCGGTTGACAGGGCACATGATGATGATGATGATGACATCATCATATCATACAAATAAATTGTTAAGAAGTGGAACCCTAGTCCAACACTGACTGTCAATATGATCCAAACTGTTTCCAGTTGTGTTATTTAATATTTTTAAAGAAAGGTCACTGGTTTGTTGTAACACATAGCATTTCAAGATGACTAGCCTCGCTGATTTCATCGAGCTGGCCAGACAGAATGGTTTAACAGTGACAAAGTCCTTGAATGGGCTGACAAGAAATACACTAATCAACAAGAAATACAGGATCGAGCAGACGAAAGAGAGCTTAGGAAGTTAGAATTAAAGCACAGAGTAAAGTCAAGGAGATTGAGTTGACTCAGATGGCCTTGAAACAGAAGGAGATAGTGGCTCAGACGGCCTTGAAATAGAAGGAGTTAGCAACTCAGGCAGCCTAACAAACTAACCTGAAACAGCATGAGTTAGTGTCCCAAATAGCCTTTAAAGACAAAGGGTTAACAGCTCTAGCTGAAAAAGATTACTGATTAAGGAAAAAGAATTACAGCACAAAATAATTCTTAAAGACAAAGAATTAATTAGTAATTCTGTGATACAGAAGGAGACGCTAACTATGGAATTGAAGGTCAAAGAAATGGAAGCTGAAAGAAATGTTGAAACACAAATGAGAAAAGCTGAACTGAAGGCAGCTGAGCCATCCTTTAAGAAATATCAAAGTCTTGCAAAGTGTTTCACTCAAGGTAATTTAATTTCTGCATGGACTCAAAACTTTTGAGTACATGGCTAAGCATTTTAATGTCCCACGTACAGAATGGTCACTTGTGTATAGAAAGCATCTCGGAGGTGAACAATTGAAATTGTTAGAAAGCACACAGCTTGAAAAGTTAGATGACTATGATTTTGTAAAAGATAGAATTTTACAGCATTTTTCTTTAGATTAAGAATCCTACATAAATGCTTTCAAAAACTTGTCACCAAAACCTCAGCAAACTTTCATTGAATATTTATCTGAAGTTGGAGACCACAATTGATAAGTTGATAAGCTTGCAAAAAATGGAAAATCATTTGACTTATTGAAAGACCATCTGATTAGGGATAAAGTCTTTTGCAATGTATTGAATGGCATGATGACATTTCTAACTGAATAAAAATCATCCACTATTAAAGAGATGGAAACATCTGGAGGAGCGTATTATAATGCTCATAAAAATGTTTTTAGCTTTGGAAAAGGCCCAGATGTAAATTATGAGGCGGCTGTGCAACCTCAGTATAGAAAGAAACAGTACCAGTATGAGGCACCCATGAAGAAGGGAAAAAGCAGGGGTGATGAAAACCCAGGTTTCCAAGAACATCTGCAGAAGTGCAATAAGAGAAAAGAGGAAAGGAAAACCCTGTATAATTTCCCCTAGGAATGCCATAGATGCCACTCAGACATCTGCACACACAAAAAATGCCCACATTGCAGACAGTACCATCAGAGTGGTGCAGCAGAGACAGAGTGTAGTAGCAGTGACAATGAAAGTTAAATGTCTGATGCAAGTATACCAGATCAACAAACTGCAAATGCAGATATGGTTGATTTTGCTGAGACATTGTGACAAGTGTGCAAATCGTTCAATGAGGATGGCCGACTGATATGTGATCTCAATATACTAGCTACAGGTGATGCCAGCACTGCAACTAATTTTGAAGGGAAAAAAAGTTCAGTAAAGGGTTTGTCAACAACCGAGACTGCTTGATTTTAAGAGACTAAGAAGCCGCGGCGTTGAGTATCAGAAAAAGTTAGGTGAACAATGGTGATTATACAGGCAAATATATTCTGTGTTGTACGTTCTCAGGTAGAAAGGAAAGATATGAGTTAGCATGGGCTAATATCAGATCTGCTTATTGTACAGGTTGAACTAAATTTGCAGTCCTATTGGACCCAGTTGCTGATGTTATTCTGGGTAACTGCAAGAATGCAAAAGATATGTCACGAGTGATGTGATAAGATGGCAACATGAAAACATTGCATGTAATGTTGTGACAAGACAACAAACAGTGAGAGAGGAGGACAAAGAGAGAGAATGGAAAAAGTTAACTTTTATACCACCTACTGAAACTAAATTGAAATATGAATTCATCTCAAAACAGAGAGATGATATTACTTTTAATAAATGTTTTCAGCTGGCAAATTCTCCAGAGAAATCTACCAATACTGCAAAGTGGTCCTTTGGTTTCATAAAAGGAATTTTAACCCGATTTTATATAAAAAATGGAAATCCACACTCAAGCAGACGGTACTACCTACTGCATTCAGACAGAAGGTGTTAGAGTTGGCACATGGCTCACCATTTGCGGGACATATGAGCATGGAGAAGACAATGTAGACTTCTCAACGAGTTCTACTGGCCGGACTTTGCAAAAGTGTAAAGGACTATTGCAAGTCATGCCATCTGTGTCAGACAATGAGGGTAAACATCCAAAAGCCTCCATTTAACCAACTGATCTGGCTGAAAGACCTTTTCAGAAGGTGGCTGTAGACCTCATAGGCCCTTTAAACACCATTTCCAATAAGGGTAACAGATTCATTTTAACGATGGTTGATTTCTGCTCCTGTTGGGCTGAAGCAATACAGCTTAAGAATACTACATCCTAGGATGTCGGTGAGGTGTTGTTCCATCTGTTTGCAAGGTTTGGTTTCCCCGAGGTGATCTATCAGATAGGGGTACCCAATTCATATCCAAGGCAATGCAGGATTACACAAGATTGATGTGCATTGATCAAGTGTTTACAGGCCCATATAACCCTGCAGCAAATGGAGTATTTGAACATTTGAATGGGAATTTAAAACGTATGCTCGCAAAGGTTACAGAAGAAAGACTAAAAGATTGGGACTTACTATTTATTGCCAGCAATGTGTACAGGGAACTACCCCAAATTAGTACTGGTTTTTTTCTCCCTTGAAATTAGTTTATGGGGCCAACTCCAGGTGCCATTGTCAATTTATAATGAACTGCTCAGGAGCAAAGCCACAGATACCAAAACTTAAAGTGAATATGAAACAGTAACCAATCTGAGGGACAGAATTATGAGCGCATGCATTATTATTGCAAGGGAATCAGAGGAAGCTGGTACCCATTATCGCAAAAATGTGAATAAAAGTGCTAGAACCAGCTCATTGACAGAAGATGTATTACTCCACCTTCCCAACCTCAACTGACAGATTGGTCTGTGTGTCATGGCAAGGTCCTTTTAAAGTTACTAAATGTATCTCTGACGTTGACTACCAAATTCTTTACAAATGGAAATTGAAAATATACCACATCAATATGTTAAGACCATATAAAGAACGTGTTGAAGTACCTAACAACCCCACAGAACCATCTGCCACCACCCTAGGAGACATCACATGTTGCCTAGTTGATGCACCTGAAGAAGATCCTTCAGACGAACATTACTATATCCCAAAACTCTTGGCAACAAATAAGAGTATCAGAAAATCTTCCACCCATACAGAAATTAGAAATTAAAGCTATTGAAAGAGTTTACCAAAAAATTTTCTGACATACCAGGGAAATGCACTCATATCAAGCCTCATATACGACTCAATACAAATAAACCCATAAAAGTAAAATCTTATCCAGTACCAGAACATTATAAGCAAAAACTTATTGAAGAAATAAATACTTTAGAGAATTCGTGCATCATTGAAAATCAAACTCATGTTATAGTTCATCCATAGTCGTAGTAAGGAAAAAAGATGGGTCCATGCACATTTGTGTGGATTACAGGGGGGGGGGGGGGAAATGCCTCTACTAACCTTGACACAGAACCCATTCCCAATGCCAAAGAATTACTGTCCATCATGGAATGAGCCACAATTTTTTCAAAACCTGATCTCACCAAGGCTTATTAGCAAGTACTTATTATAGAAAGTTCAATGCAAACTGCTGCATTTTCTATACCGCAAGGGCTGTATGAGTGGCAATACATGCCATTTGGTTAAATAAATGTCCCTGCCACATTTGGTCGGTTAACTAGATTACTGCTAAAAGACATTTCTGATGTTGCAACCTACATTGACATGTGCATTTTTAGTGAAAATTTTGAAAATCATGTAACACTCGGTGCAGTTTTTGAAAGAATAAAAGAATTTGGACTGACAGTCAAACCTTCTAAAGTTGAAATTGGTTTTTTAGGAAATAAGACTTTTTGGAGCATAAATGTTGAAAAGGATGCTAATGAGCGATGACAAAATTTTTTCCAAAATTTAGAACCTGAAAAGCCCCACAACTAAAAAGGAAGTCTAAAGCCTACTTGGGCTCATTAATTACTATAATAAATTCAAACAAAATTTCAGTCATGAAACGGCTGCTTTTACAAGATTACTTAAGAAAGGGTCGGCAAACATGATCAAGTGGAACACAGGATTTACCAGGCCTTCAAAAGGACCAAAACTATTATGCAGCCCTCCTATTTTACAATTTCCTCATTGTAAATTACCTTTCATCCTCAGATGTGATGTGAGTGGAACAGAAATTGCAGGTTGCCTAATGCAACTAGAAGGTGATACCCTGCACCTGATATGTTACATCAGTAGGAAGCTGATACCAGCACAGGAGAGGTACTCTACATCGGAACAGGAGTGCTTGGCAGTCGTACCCTGCATCCGATATGTTACATCAGTAGGAAGCTGACACCAGCAGAGGAACAGGAGTACCTAGCAGTCATCATCTGCATCTCCAAGGTTAAAAGATATCTACTAGGATGCCAATTCCTACTTCAAACTGACAATAAACCATTGCTGTTAATCAAAACAGAAGCACCTAAGAATAATAGAATTGCACATGTGGCACTACTTCACCAGACATACCAGTTTGAAATTAAACACATAGACGGGTCACAAAATAATTTAGTCGACCTACTCGGCAGATTGTGTGAAAATCAATAAGACTGTGCTTCAATTGTACTACATGGTAAAAACATCACAATCCATAATGATCCTAGCATACTAAATTTTTCAGATAACAGTGCTTATAGTCTAAATTCTCTAAATTGTTACAGATAACAGTGCCTATAGACTGAATTCTTCAGATAAGTGTCTACAGTCTGAATTTTACAGATAACAGTGCTAAAAGATGGAATTCAACAGGTACCAGTAGCAAAATACTGACCCTCACAGTTATCACATGTCAAAGTATTGAATTCTACAATTATAAAGACTTTAAACTCAAGAATCAAGAGTGCCAATAAACAAAATTGGACAGTTACCAGTGCCATCCCAGATTTGAGATATAACAGTACTGAGCACTAATGAATTCTACAGTTGAAAGTGCCACGACATATAAGGCGAGAAAAGACTTTCTTCTTACAGTTCTACTGAAACTATCATTAAATAGAATTCAAGAAATAACTGTTATAGTACCTCTGAATTTCAGCATTGAAATTGCCATCAATTAAAAGTCTAAAAAAGACCATTTTTACCAAACTATCGAAATCTACATCTGAAAGTTACAATATATAACACTCAAGAAATGACAACTCCAGTAAGCAGATCCAATTTACTGCTGATTTGGTGCCATAATACTCAATGGTACATCTGAAATTTTCAATGTATTTACTTTACATAGTTTACAGACTCTCGATATAGACACATATTTGACTGACCTTCGATAGAGACTATCTTACATCTATGCAACAATGTTGATGATATAATTAGATTACTACGGACTTGTAATATGGACATCTTAGATTTGGGTAACCAAAGGTTGACAACTATGTGGACATCCCCTACCCATTTAGAGATATTTGACTATAGACAGATAAGGAGTTTAGATGTCTGTTGTAAGGAAGTATCGTTCCTGAGGAGCGGCAGATATCAGAGGCCAGTTCAGTTACGGGATGAGTAAGTGTGATGATAGTGATTCATCACGGGTGAACGAGATGACCCTCGGACAAATTCAGAGGGAGATCGGGCAGTCTGACCATGGAATAAACTGTGGCGGATGAGTTGGACTAAGCTCTGCGCCTGATGAGTATCACGAGGTACAGCGCGTCTGAGATAAACTCTGGAGAGGAACAAAAGTCTTGGACAGAGGTCGTTTGAGAAGACTTGTGTAGGACGCTTGGATAGGACATTTGTCGGACAGCAAGGTTAACATATCTTATATTAGTGACGATTAGCAAGGATAGTGATTGTGGTTAGGCTTTAGATATGATGTGTTTCCATACTGTGTTTTGACAAGATTATGTGTAATGTTTCTTGCGTAGTAGAAGTTTTCACGCAGAATATGTTAAGCAGGTAACTATTGTTGACATGCACTGTTGGTGGTGTTAACACTGCCTGCTCATACTTGGATAACTCACTCTACATGTGCCACCGTCTCACGTGGCGAGGACAGCAGCTTAGCTAGCGGCTGTACGACAGTAAGGTGGAACTGAGTCCTTGGGTACATCCATGGGAACAGCACGGGTGTGTTAGTGAATGTAAAATCTACAACTGCCGGCATTTCAGATTAGGGACCGTCCATAGCTGTTGAGACTTGCTTTAGGTTTAATTGCTCTTTGATCATTAAAGATTATGTCTAGGGTAGTTGAGTCTATTAGCCGCCTATATGACGAGCCAGAGTAACTAACAAACAAAGTAGGTCTGTGACAGTGCCCCTTGAAGAAGGAGCAGAAATCAACACTCTCAAAATAATGGATTAGCACAGTATCTTTTGTACAGATCACTTCTTAGGCGAGATTATTTTCCATGCGTGACATATCTAGCAGATAGAAAGGCCCATGCATCATATATAGAAGCAACTGCTTTACACAGAATGATACTTCTAGATCAGACATATGTTGCTGGAAAGCTTATCTGGTGTGGATTAGGGCCTGTGAATGTTTTCTTGAGCATTCTCTCAGAAAGAGAAAGGTGCAATAAAGCCAGTCAAGTAAATGGCACATATACTGAAATGCAAACAAATGTTTTTCTTAAATGTACTAGTTCCTCTAAAAAGTTTCAGAGAGTTTTAGGAAAGGCCATTATGGTCTCATAACTCAGTGAAAGGAAAATTCCAACTGCACCTCCACATGGTAGAGGATGGGAAACACACCATATGGTGTGGCAAATGCAGCTCTGGGGACCAAGTATCTACCAGAATAAGTGGCCAACTCTGCAGCTGAGCAGAGCACGGCACTCACTAGTTCTAACAGTTGGATATAACTTTCATAGATAGAAGTAAAAGGCCACCATGTGGATGTGGGAGGCAACTGGAACTACCACATTTTCTTCCCAAGTATTCATGCAGAGTCACAGACTTAATTCAGTAAACGACGTTAATGGATGTTTTCAGATAGCCCCGTCTGTTAGAGACTGTCATGAACCACAGATGACACAGATGACACCAGACCGTCATCAGACTACTGAAGGCAAAACGAAAAGATTTTGAAGAGGAACCTGGAATGTTCGAACATTAGCAGATTTAGAGAAGGTAGATGTTTTACAGGAAATACTAAAGATGAAACTCAGAATTATGGGAATTAGTGAAATAAAATGGAAGGGATCCGGTAAATAATTTAGTGACAAAAAATTCAATATATATTCAGGTTATGAGAAACATAAGAGAGGAGTATGACTAGTATTTGACAAAATAACATCTAAATCAGTTGAAGATTGGAGTATATCACAGTCATCCTGGTTAAACTTCAAGGCAAGCCAATAAACATAAATACCATAAAAGTATATGGACCAACAGCAGATAGCAATGAAGACCTACAACAATTTTATGAAAATGTCGAAAGAGCATTATCGCAAACAAAATCACAAGAGGGTTCACAAAAAAAAAAAAAAAAAGGAGGATTTTCCTTAAAAGTCAAGAAAACAGAAACAATGGTTACCTCAAAGAAGAAGATTAACTCCAAAATGTGATGGCAATAGAAGGGAAAGTGCTTAACCAAGTCAATAAATTCAAATATTTGGAGACATTCAGATAAATGATGTGTGACAGAAATTAAGAGCAGAATTGGCCACACAAAGGCAGCATTTCAGAAGATAAAAAGTATCTTATGTAATAAATTACTCCCATTAAACATCAGAAAACGAGTAATGAAATGTTATATCGAGCCTGTTCTATTGTATAGTAGTGAATCTTGGAATGTGAGCAAACAAAAGTGTGCAGATAGAAGGCCTGTCACGAGAGTTGCGTGCGAACCACTGTATGTACTGCAGTAAGCAAGTTCATGACAAAGAGAAACTGTTGTTCAAGTGTTAGGGTATAATTTTAACGGCAAAAGATGCTCACCAATACAAAAATCAAAAACAACAAAATACAACTGCTGTAAGAAAATTTTTAAGTGCAATATGGAACCTGTGTTATGTAAGACAGGAACAAAAAACAGAAGCTGAAAATTTTTTAATGGCAGTGGTGATGTGCTTTCTTGGAAAAAATGCAGTTAGTGGAAGGAAATGATAGAAAAACAGGTCAGGTAGTCCTCGAGACAGATGCAAAATGTAAACTGATTACAGAAGTCAGATGTAGACAGTCCATGTTTCCAGCCATGTTATGCCAAGGATTGGATTCCAAGAACTTAAAGATTGACAAGATTGGGGTAAAAATAGCATAGGGAAAGCAAAGAGATAAATTATGCATGCGAATACTTTGTTATATCCACATTAAATAACAGCTGTAATGATTCCCTAACATCTCTGAAATGTGATTCTTTGCTTTAACAGCTAACAGAAAAGTTAGGAGTGAGATTTTTTTTTGCACAGGGGTGGGAAGGGGGTTGGGGGGGAGGGGAGAGGGGGAGCATAAGCCATTTAAATTCAAAAGCAAATACTGGCCTACAATTATCATCTATAAAATATGAAAAGTTATTACATTAAAATGAAACTTAAATTTGGCCATACTTGTTCGAGATAGTATAACGTGCTTCAGAAATGAAAATGTTGGTTAATGTTTATACATAGAATTGCAAGTACAGATTCCCAAAGATGGCAGTCCTTGAGTGGAATAAAGTCACAAGAGGAATGCCATTTTCTGTGGAGATGCTAATGGCAGATCATGGGAAAACAATTCTTCCAACACACTGAGGGAGGTGCTTGAGACTGCACTTGAAAATCTCACCTGGCAGAGGACTAAAGAAAATAAGGGCAAGGCCCTACTAGAACACTATTTACAGCAGAGCAACCAGACAGACTTGACAGCTTTGCCAAGTGGTTACCGCAGATAAGTCTAAGACAACTGTGGAAGAAGATAGTGGATGAGATCAAGGCTGTCCTATGACAAATAAATAAACAGTACACAAAATCTAGATGGTACAAGGTATGATAACATCAGTAGGTGTACCGAAGATGAGTTTGAGTAACTAGCAGATATGTACAACAACAGAATAGCAAGTGCTAGTATCAGCTAAGAGTGGTTAGAAAGTTATCTGATACCCCTATCAAAGCCTGGCAAAGACCACACAAACATTTAGGGATATCGAGTCATCACTATGCAAAATACTATAGGCAAGCTGTTGAAGATAATTGCCAGAAAATTACACCAGCTTGAGAAGTGATTTCTTCCACCTACCCTTGGAGCTACCATCCAAATGAAGAAATCTGGACCAATGCAGCAGTTTTTTTGCCCACAATGTGCATGAAGGTTTCCACTCAGGCACTGAAACATGCTGCCTGTGTGTCACCTGGGCCCTCATGGGAAGCAAAGAATAGTGACACTGCACCCTACCAGGCATGACGTAAGAGGTGACTAAGGGTAGGGTTGTGCTTGAGGTTGGCTACCTCATCCCGTAAAAACAATCGCAACAAAAACGAACTAACCATGGGTAAGTCAAAAAGAGAAGCAAGTTAAACCCAATCAACCAAGATGAGGGGAGGCTCTTCAAGTAGAAGTATGACACGGTGTGGAGAAAGCCGTAAGGAGTCCGGATCATCGACATACCTCCTCTCAGCTAGGAAAACCTCCAGAATTGGCACCTGGAATATTAGAACTCTCTATGATATAGTGAGAACAATGGAAGTAGTAAGGAAAATGAAACATTAAAGAATTAGTATTTAAGGGTTATGTGAATCTAGATGGACTGGAGCAAGGAAACGTATTCTAAATTTAAGGGAAACTTTTTTTTTTCAGGAGACACAGAAGAAAACTCGCCCCACAGAGAAGGAGTGGCCCTGATGCTATTAAAAGAAGCAGACAGGGCACTAAAAGAATGGGTAGCTCTGTCCCAGAATAATAAGAGTGTCATTTAGAACAGCAAAACTGAAGGTGAACATGTAGGTAATATATTGTTACGCACCAACAAATGATAAAGATGTATCTGTTAAGGAAGTATTTTACATGCGGCTTCAAAATATAAATAATGAAAGAAAGGGCAATATAAAAATTTAATGGGTGATCTGAATGTTAAGATAGGATCAGATAACTCAGGTCATCGGGAGATTATCGGAAGACATGGTCTAGGAGTAATGAATGAAAATGGAGAATTATTCACACATATTTGTGCAGGAAACCAGTATGTTATTGGTGGAAGTATTTTCCCCCATAAAAGAATACACAAGGCAACATGGGAATCACCAGACCATAAGACAACCAGCTGAAGTGATTCCCCTATGTATTAACAAAAGGTTTAAATCATCCCTTTACGATGTTAGGGCTTTCAGAGGTGATGATGTATTTACTGACCATTTCCTGGTGGTAAGTAAAATCAAGTTGAAACTTAAAAGATATACAACATCTTATATTCATAGAAACCAGTATAATGTAGGGTATCTCAGGGATAAAGAAGTTAAGGAACAATTTTCAGTTACAGTCTCTAACAAGTACCAGGCGTTGCAGCAGTTAGCTGAAAATGTCAGCACAGAAATCCGATGGGACTATATCAAAGGAATCTGGAATGAATCGTCTAAAAGTTCTTGGCAAGAAAGAACAGAAATATAAAGCGTGGATAACACCAGAAACCATTAAACTGATTGAAGAAAAGAAAGTAAAAAGGCAGACTTAAACAAAAGCAAAACTAGAGCTACTAAAGCTAGAGCTCAGGATAAATACAGAGAAGTCAAAAGGAAGTTAGGAGGCATATACGGGCAGATAAAGTGAAATATTCAAATGATCTAGCACAAGAAGCGGAGACAGCATCAGCAAAAGGAAAGCTCAAAGAGAACTTTACAGTAACACAAGAAAATTAGTAGGTAAATATAGTTAGCCAACTGGATCAATCAAAAATAGTCAAGGAAAGGTACTTACTAACACTAAAGATCAAATGGATACATGGGCTGAATATTTTTAAATGCTTCTAAATAGACCAGCTAACAGATAAGTTTGAAATAAAAACAGGTGTGCGACAGGGATGTCTTTTGTCGCCTCTCCTATTTTTACTGGCTATAGACTGGATTATGAAGACTAACTGCTAACACCAAGAATGGAATTTAGTGGACCCCTACAAAACAGCTTGATGATCTGGACTTCGCTGATATTTCTCTTCTGTCCCATTCACGGAATCAGATGCAAGATAAATTAAATATACTAGATGTGAGATCACAGCAGCTAGGTCTGAAAATCCATAAAGGAAAGACAAAGATAATGAGAATCAATCAGGCAAATAGTAATGTGGTTTTTCTTAATCACACCCAACTGCAAGATGTGGAATCATACACCTATCTTGACAGTAATGTAGATAAAGATGGAGGAACTGATAGAGATATTAAAATAAGAATACAAAAATCCAGAGGAGCTTTCATAGCACTAGGGAATTTGTGGTCAAAATAGATTAAAAGAAATACTAAACTTAAAACTTTTAATTCTTATGTCAAATAAGTACTTTTGTATAGGGCGGAAACATGGAGAAAAACTAAGGCAATTACTAATAAATTACAGACATTCATTAACTGGTGCCTGTGCAGAATTGAGGGAATTAAATGGTATGATAGAATAACTAATGTAGAGCTTTGGGAGAACAAAGCAAGCTCCAGTGGACCCAGAGGTGAGGAGAAGATGCTGACGTTGGATAGGACACACACAGAAAACCGGAGAACAGCTTAACTAGAATGTCTTTGCATTGGAACCCACAGAGGCATAGGAATAAAGGAAGGCCAAAAAACATGGGGAAGAGAGCTGGAGAATGAAGTTAGAAAAATGGGGAGGACATGGGGAGAGCTCCATATAATAGCGAAGGATAGAACAACTTGGTGTGATTTGTTTGAGGGCCAATGCTCCATTGGGGGATAGAAAGGGAGAAGAAGAAGAAAGACTGAAACGTGTGCTGTAGCAATTGACTTTGAAGATGCTGACAATAGAATATTGCTGCTAGCTTGTGTAATATTTCAGCTTCTTGAACTCAATGCAACTCCATTCCATCTTAATGGGATCTAAGCAGCCCTCTTCTAATAAAAAACTAGTGGGTTTTTTTTTTAGATGTGGCAGTTGGACTTCTGGACCTGCAACTATTTATCCTGGCCTGCCATAGGGTTCAACATTATCTTTGGTGCTTTTCAAGGTTTACACAGTGAGAATCACAGGACAGGGGAAGGCAGCAGTGATCTGGTTCTCTTTGAATAACCATATTATCAACACCCCAATGCCAGCTGTAAGTCTATGCTCAGAGATTCATAGAAAGAATGTAGGCAATGAAATATCTGGGGATATGATCTGATTGAAACCTTGCTTATATTGTGCACAAAGACCAGGTGTTAATGAAAACCGTAGTGGCAGCAAACTGTGAGCAATGTCTATCTATTTTATACCGGGGTCTGGTCCTCTCTGTTTCTGCCATAAGCAGAAGGAGAGAACGGAAGGATACAGAACAAGGCTATGTGTACAAAAGATAGAGCATGCAGGGCGATGCACTATCTTCTTGATTTTATAATCATGGAACACAAAATACAAATTTGGCGAGTATGTGCCTAAATCAGAGTCAATGCCGTTACAAACACCCGCTGCATAGTGAAATTAAGAGGGGAAAAAGGCAGCAGATTAAAAAGAGAAAAATCATGGATGGATCAGGCCAAGGACATTATTCAGCAGGTGCAGAATAGAATCTGGTGAGAACCAAATTCCCCATAACAAGCATGTCATAAAAGGACAACAAGGGTTTGTTGAAATCAGATGTGTTTGGTCGCAAGATGCAGATATCACAGCTTAGGTGTAAACTAAAGCATAGCATGCAAACTCCCCTTTTCAAGGCATACACAGAAAAAGGTCTTTAATCTGTTACTTCCCTGAACTAAAATCACCCGAGCAAGTTTTCTTTGGTTGCCGCTGATTTTACATGCAGAACCAACATGTCTTTTTTAATTACAAATTATGGAGCATTTGTTATCATAGCTAATATGGATTAAAAAGGGGCAAAAATGTGGCAACATGTTAATCTCTTTAAAAAAACATTGTTCAAAATAAATATATGGCTTAGCACAATGTGGTGAAACACTAATAATGTTCTATTCCAATACTATAGAAAATGAAAAGATATGCAAACAAATTCCAACCCGACAAAACCAGTAATAAACAATGCAGAGTTACTGTTTCCTTAAAACACTGGAGTAAAGTCAAGTGATAATAAAACACATAGTGAAAGACCCTTTTCCAAGCAATTAGGCATAGTGGGCATATAGTGCTAGACCTAAATTTTATAAACCAATCGGCTCTCTGTGGTCAACATCATGCCGGCCATCTTTACTTCCCAGGATTTTACCTGCTACTCCTTAAAGCTGAGTCAACCTGGGAGCTAAGATCATTTTACGGAAACAATCCGGCTCGATGCCAGTGCAAACCTTCAACCTTTGGGCTGAGGTGAGTTTCTAGCCGCACATCACAGTAGCTCCCACAACACATAGAAAAAAACAGTGATACTGAGTTAAAGGGTTGGTACAGAGACTGTGACAGCATTTTGTTTATGAAACTCTTTCAATATCAGAAGGTCCTAGCCGAAGTCTGAGGAACCCAATAAAAAACTCAACAAACTGTGTTCTACTTCCATATGGGCCAAAGACACAATCCCTGTAGCAAACACAATTTTGCCAGAGTTCTCTAGAGTCTTTGACTAAATAAAACATCCAATATATACAGCATTTTGATTTCTGTATTTGCCTAAAGGTGTGGAAACGGGTCCTTTACTTACTTTTGATTGCTGTACGTGAATAATATAAATTTACACTGTGTACTGCTTGGATAGAATGTGTTAAAAACAAATTGATAAAGGACACAAGGGTTGACATTTAGACATATGCTCCCTCTGTCCCTCCCTCTGATGGTCTGAAGGCACTCCAGTTATTTTTGGACAGTTATTTTTGGACAGGTCCAAACCCATCATCCCTTCTGCAGTTCTTGTACAGCTTGCCGAACTGGTACTCACCCTTAACTCCCTTGAGTTCAATGGTAAGTATTTTTACCAGATCAGTGGGGTCATGATGGGCATCAAGATAGGTCCCAGTTATTCATGTCTCTTTAGGGGCCACCTTGAAGGGAGAGAGAGGGAGGGAATTTAGGAACAACAGTTCTGTATATGCAATAAAATACTTTGAAGCAAAGAAATTATAACATGTACTGTGCACATGACATGACATGACATATATATATATGTCATGTGCACAGAACATGTTATAATTTCTTTGCTTCAAAGTATTTTATTGCATATACAGAACTGTTGTTCCTAAATTCCCTCCCTCTCTCTCCCTTCAAGGTGGCCCCTAAAGAGACATGAATAACTGGGACCTATCTTGATGCCCATCATGACCCCACTGATCTGGTAAAAATACTTACCATTGAACTCAAGGGAGTTAAGGGTTACTATATATATATTGTTATTTATGTCGAACAGCCCAAATATAAATAGGTTATATCTCAGAGTTCTTGTTAAAATCATGTTTCAATGTCTTTAAATGAAACAAACAACTGATCATTGCTCTGATGTATTTTAGAATCATGGAACATTCTCATGCTCAATATGAGCAAATAGTTTTAATACCGATGTTTACAATCACATCTTAAGCATTAAAAGGCTCAACAGACTTTCATCTGAAAGACATGGATCATTCTTTTCATAAATGAAAGACATTTTCCCCCCTATTTTTTCCATGGTTATAAAAAGAAAAAAAAGGGGAAACCAAATTTTTAAAATATCTGCAATAAACAAAAACAAAATGTCACGTCTTAAACTAAACATGATCTGCAATTAAGAAAAATAAAATCACAAAAACTATTATAACTACGTGGAAAATTCATACAATTGTACATTTCTAAAAACAAAATTGTTGCAAATATTAGTGAACACCTGAAGTGAATTATTAAAATGGAACAAATATACAAGCATGAAAAGCTCAGATTTAAACATAAATAAAGACAATTACAAAGATTTTAAATAGTGCAGAAATTAAAAGTTGAATACTGTTTTCAAATGCAGATCTAACTAATTTTACACAGCAAGTCAACAAACAAAACAAATATACAACTTCAGAAAAAGCATGAAGCAGAGAGGAAAAAACATGATCTACATTCTAAATGATTTTTTTCAAGTTAGAGCAAGCTATTCAACATTCAGAAGCAAATCTATAACGTTAAAAAAAAAAAGCGGCAAAAATAACATACATTTAAACAGAACACAAAACGTGAGCTTGGAAAAAATATTTTTAAACATTAAAACTAATATATACAAACACTGACTGAAATTTTCAGCACAATACACTGCATCAGTCTATTTATAATTTACTGTTTTCCCTTAGATGGCGAATGATTATCTCTTTCCTAATGTCTGTTTGTTTATTCCTGGCTTAGTAGAGGGTTATAGTTTGCCTCCTCAAGTCAAGTGTTTAGCTTTTACCTTATTTCATAATTCTACATTTTAATTTTTGAATTCAGCTTAAATGTCAATGTATTAACCAAAGAATCTCTCAACACAGACCCTCTCTGATTAATATTTAGCAGTTTGAAACCACTGTTATTTATTTGGTTTTAAAAGTCAAAATCTCATTTATAGTTTATATGCTCATTATTTTACTTATTTATCCCCCCCCCCTCCCCCCCGGTCCAAATAAAACAAGACGTTACCATAACCACTGGAAAGTATTACAGAAACTATATACACCTTGGTTTTTATGTTTAGTTTTAAAATAACACATCATGACAAAGTCAAAGTTAATTAAGGTAAATCCCATGAGAGATGGGTTAGCAAAATCGGAGAAACAATGAAAAGACTTTAATGCCAACAAAAAAACTTTTCTGAAAGCTCTTCACAACACAATGCTGAATGGAACAAGAATGAAAGTGAAAATAGACAACAGAAAGGAGAGAAATGTGAGCAAGTTTGTTCAAAAGTGGATCTACAGCAATTCTCAGTAGTTATCATGAGAGCAAAGGAGTTTTACAAGAAATTTAACAATGAACATACAATTAAGAAAAATAAAAAATAAGATTCACAGGAGAAGTGAAATCTATGAAAATAGAAAAACTTTCAAAAAAAAAAAAATCATCTATATGCAACTGAACTGTGTAGTTTTTAAAATTATTTGAATAATTTTGCTCAAGAAATAGCAACAAATTAAAGAATCTGATTCTTTTGATGGGAAAGTTAAAGGGCAAGATATACTTTTGGAAACATGGCTGGAAGAACATATGTGTTAGAGAAACTGAAGGTACAAACAGCATGACTTAAAGTACCATAGCATGACTGAAGAAGGTACAAACAGCGTAACCGAGGGTACAACAACAGCATGACTGAAGGTACAACAGCATGAGGTGTAGGCCCACATGATTACCAATATCAAAAGGCGCTGTGACTATAAGCAGACAAATATAGGGAGAATGCTAGAAGGACAAGTTAAAATAATAATCTGATTGACATATGCAACTAACATAAAAGAAAAACCAAAAGAATGACAATGTAATGAGAATATAACAAAGGAACTAATATTAAAAGAACATGGCACTAAGTAAAAAAAATTTAAAAAGCAATAAATGGATATGGATACAAATGTCAGCAGAATAATGATGCTGGCAGAGATCTGAAGAATAAAATTAATTATCACAAAACTGAAGCCAAAAAGAAACAAAACTTTTTGGACAGATAGATGATAATTTTATAAGATAAAAAATAAATATTTGATTTTCAATTAATATCCTCCTGAAGAGTATACTTCCATTTTTCCTTGTAAATACGGTTAAAATTTACAACCTTAGATAATATCTCAAACAGTTTGTATTTGTAACTCATTTAATTTGAACAATGGGTAATTGTAATTGTTCCTATGTACTGTTATGTAAACAATATGATTTCATATTAGTAAACCTATTGAAAGGTAAATTAATAAAGCAAAAGAATAACACTTTGTTTTTGCGCTCAAATGAGACATCTTCAATGGTTTGCACATTTGATAAGGAAATAAATATATCTCTACCTTAATAATTATTTCTGAACACGATGCAACTACACCATGTTTGGTATGTCTTCTGTTCGTGTATTCAAGCAAGAATATGATGAGTCAGAAATATTGCCACATATGTAAAATAAATACAATATGGTACTTTATATTAGTGACAGAAACAGTGGATGGCATTTAAATTTGAAGCTTTGTATGTTTACGTAACCTAAGTTCACAACATTAGCTAGGATGTTGCTGAACATGCAGCGGCAAGTTATGACTGCAGACTGGTTGACTGCGTTTCATACTGACCATGAAGCTGGGAAATGGATGAGATGTTTTATAACTTAACACTGCTGTTACTGACTGTGGGTAAAGTGGAGACAATGATTTCTGACAACCAGAAGCAGTTTGAAGAAATGTCTTTCCAATGATCACATTTCTATAGCCATAAGAACGTCATGTGATTAAACATGCTGTTAAACATGTATTTATATTTCTGACTCACTCTGTAAAGCTCCCATTTGAAGTGTGTCAGATTATATAATTCAAAGTTGGTTTAAAAAAAAAAAAAGTTTCTTGAATATTTCACTTGATCTCAGATCTAGCTTGTGGCAACTCATAAGCTTGCTTCTTAAGAAATGAATGCCAATAACTTTGTGAGGTATTACCACATTACTCACAAACTTAACTGGTTTGTAAACAATTTTTGTTATCACAGTGTTATACTCTGGAACTTAACTACCCATCCCCAAGAGACGCACATTCCTTCTGATATTGCTGCCAACCAAGACAGTGTTTACTTGAAAGATGAAACAACTCTACAGATGATGTCAATACATTCGTACAGTTGTCCCTCACTGATGACAAGAGGTGGGGCAAAGCGAATGACATCACCACGAGTGGGTTTAGCCAGCAAGCCATTATCTCTCATTTTCAGACAGATATCCCAAGCATCATAACCTGTAATCATAAAGGAAAACCCAATCAGTTTTACCCTTACCCTGAAAATAACAAAAAGAAAATGAACTAAATTTTTTAATGCAGCAGTGCATTTCAAAGGATGAAGAATATTCTATCTCTGTCAAGTGAAGTGGAAAGATCCCTTTCTGCTTCTTCCCTTTCTCCAGTTACCCCAACAATGTGCTCCAAGGAACTGTCAGACAATTAGTGAGAAATTATAAAGAGCTGAGAAAATGTAGGTTTAAAAAAAAAGATGAAAAAAACCATGGTCAGATAAAAAGCATATAAATATGTGTTGGAGATACTAACCCTTTTGTCCTATACATTTTTTTTTTTTTTTTTAGAAAAGTCCCTTTCATAATTTCTTTTTTAAAGAAAAGCATCATTATAATTCTCTGAAACTCTACCCTAACAAACTAGAGGAAGAAATTTGGAGTCTGTCAGTTTTGATACAAATCCAAGAGGTTGAAACCTATGACCACCAAACAGACAGGCAAGCTGTTGCACTACCGTGGCCCTAAGACATTAAAAAGATGGATTTATCATATTTACAGCCATTCTGAGCAAAGGTGATTTTTCATATAATCACTAAATACAGGCTAAAGAAATAATAATTTTCCTTCTTTTTTATCAATAAAACAGGAATTTTGTTTACACAGCCAGAGAGGAAATAAGTTTATTACAGCAAGAAAAATATTGACTTCCTTTTCACCTAAAAAGGAAGTCTTTTATGTAATCATACCTACTATGTCTACACACTATGCAATTGCAACCAGTACAAAAGCTGTTATATAGGAGTACTGGCAACTCCCAAAAGACATATGATCAAAAGCACACAAACATTGATAAAACCAGTTTTTTTTTTTTTTTTTTTTGGAGGGTAGGGATAGGGTTAGCTCACAAACAGAGCAGACTATATGCTTCAGATGCAGACAGTCCACATTCTTAAAAAGGTAAAAACTGGAATATGTTATCACAACAGACAAGAAGAGGAAGGAAGGCAAAGAGAGATTAAGAGAGATGTTAGTTTGGTATCATGGCAAGTAAAAAAATCTATCAGAAATGACTGACAATACATAAGATAGAAGACTGTGGACACACACAATTACCAACAGCACATACATTGACACTTTATATATATATATATATAAACAAACAAAAAACCGGTTCAACTGATATAAGATATGATTTCTTAATATTATTAATGTAGCTGTAATTATTATACTAGATTATTATTAACATTCAGTAAATATTTACTTTGCAATTATAAAAAAATTTATATATAATACTTTATTTTTAAACTCGTAGCTATTGAAAAAAACAATTTTGACTTTCACAATCTTTGTAATTAAATGAGTAAAACTGTTCAATTTGCACTCAAGAATACCTTAGGGTTCAACCAATCAAATGACATTTTTTTTTTGCATTTGGGTCATCATTAGTTTTTAGGTGTATAGGCTTTACCATCTAATAAAACATTTTTTAAAAACAGTTTATAATGAACTGTTGTCTGTGGCATAACACATACAAGTGTTACTTCTTGACTGCTCGATGACCATGATTCTTTAAAGTAACTGTATGATGCCAGAATGGTTTTGTTTGTGTGAAATATAAATTTGGTAGCTCATTCTTGTTACTACCCTTCGTCATTCTGGAGGATAGTATAGGACTGTGCTAATGGAAGGAATGGGACCCACAGCTGATGGCAATGGCAAGTGTCACTAGCAATACTAGCTCATATTATGAGGTTTGTTTGAACAATGGATCAACATCATGGCTCACGAGCAGTTACCTATTAATGTTTTGTTTTTCTTCTAACTCAAGTCTAAGTCCGTAGAAGTTAAGCACTGTGCACAGGCCCCGTAGCACCTGCGAGGATCCTGAAATACTTTGGGTAGATTTTTAACTCCAAATTTTGCCCAGGTAGCGCTGGTAGGCTACTCTTTTTGATTTCCAACTGCCAAGGGATTCTTTAACTGCACAACAATACACGTGGGCGAATCACTAGAAGTCCAAGTCCACATGAAAAAATCCCAACCCTCACTGGGGATTGAACTCTGAGCCTCTAGCACTCGAGACCTACACCATGCCTCAAGACCACGCAGCTCCCTTAGCTCAGATTAAGAAGTTTTCAACAATTAATACACAGAACTTCAGGGTAGCTGTTATAACTTTATGTGTTGTTTGCAATTGCTTGTTCTTATACTGTGTGTTGTCACACAACATCATCATGGCCATTAATCATCTCAGTAAAACTCACAGTATTGTGTATTTACCTTATTCTTAGTGACTGACCATATTTCCATGTTTTGCAAAAATAACAAACACAATGAGCTATGACACTACAGGTTGCAGGCTAATAGTACTCACCTTTATTTATAACAATAGCATTTAGAAGACCTTTCCCACGGACAACCTTCACTATCTGTGTACTGAGTTTGCTCAATTCTCTTCGCAATATGATACCCAATTTCTCAGCATTTTCTGCTAACTTCTCTTCTTCCACAACCTAATGAGTTTTTAAATCAATACGGCATAAGAATTTTTCATCTTCCTGCCATCCAAGAAGGCTTCCATGGAGAGCCAGTATATGGCACTCAGATACTGGGCTCTGCCAAGCAATTGTCATGTCCTGCTACGGAGCCACTTCCTCCTCATGAGCTCAGTCTTTAGAAGCCAGCAGGAGGCAGCTTGATTCAACTATTGTATTCTCAGAAATTTGCTACATTAACCCTCTTTAATTCTGGCTATAAAGTCTAGAGAAACTGGAGATGAAAACAGAACTGATGGAAGACACAGAAAGAGGTCAATTCAAATAACATGAGAAGGGACAGGGTTACGAATAACAGCATTAGAAAGTTGTCTGAAATACATTCAGAGACAAAGAATGAAACAGTTTGGCCATCTAGTGAGAATGCTGCCAAACCAAAATACATGAGATTTTTTTTACAAAACATCTGGGATGGAGAAAAGAGGCAGATGAGTAAATCAAGTCAATATGACAACACTAAAAGACATAGCAGTACTCTGGTATATGTTCAACTTGGAATACATCCTGGTTAGACATGAAAACTTTTGCTTGGTAAATGACCTTTGTTTGAAGTACTACATGCATGTTAGAACTTGTATGAGTCCAAATTAGTCACGACACAAAGACCAAGCCACAGATGTATGTTAATGACTTTGCAGAGAAGCACCACTCCAACAAAGCCCAAAAAAGCCATAACAGGGATGTCTTAAAAAACCAGACAATGTGATACTTCCTAAACATTCTGAGAAGGTAGAAGGAAATTTCTTTGGATACATTTTTAGCAAAAGTCAAACCTGATGTCTCAAAGGTCTAAGTAGCAAAAAGACAGACAGAAAAAGAAAAGAGCAGAATTTCTGACTCTTGAAGTTTTTTGGAAGGGCTTTACTCTCTTTTCTCCTCCTTTCTCAGCAGCATCCTAGTAGGCAATCAACTCTTCTCAGACTGGTAATGTGAAATTAAAATGTTAATTATTTAATCTAAATTCTTTTGTATTTATATATTTTATTATAGGGCAGTAAATTAGTTATTTTATACAACCACATCAAGGCATAATATGGAAATAATAGGATTTTTTTTATATGGCAACAGATTAATCATTCTCCCTTTGTTTCTTATAGGAAAACTAGCTTGGTATACATGCTATTTAGCAAACAGTCAAGGATCTGGAATGAATTAAGGACGTATACCGAGTTACCACTGTATGTCTGTCCATCATCTTTTTCTGTCTACCATTAGTCCAATAACTTCATGTGTCACTGGGTCAACAACAAACAAATACATCACACACTTGTGAAAGCCATGCAGCTTGGGAAAAGTTATAGGTGTGCGAGCAAGAGGTAGACAAGACAATTATATTTATGCTAAGATAATACTTAGAGTTGGTCAAACTAAATCAACACCTGTCTGGTGATGAGGAGAGAAGAAAATAAGCTGTGTCGCAAAAGATTTTAAGTAAAAGTGAAAAAAAAAAAGGCTGTATCACAAAAGATTTTAAGTAAAAGTGAAAAATAAAGGACCAATCTCCATACTCTGATGAGCATAAGTTGCTTGTCCCATATTTTAACTGACAAATCATCAAGGGCTGAATGATGTTGTACCAAGACGTCCATTTTCTGCCCAGGATATTTACTGGTAACCCTTTTAGACTTGGCTGACCTCAGAGAGCGGATCTATTTTAACCCTCTCTGCCCGGGAACACTAAAACATGAATCACGGGGTCTGTTGGAATTTTAGGAAAAAATCCTAAAAATTTTGTATTTTACACAGGCCACTAATCAATTAGTAAAATGTTTATCTACATTTACAACTTTAAAATAAATATATAAAGATATATGAAGGGAGTAATAAATAATCAGGAACAGGGTGGAGCAGGGTGCTGGAGGTCCCGAGCTCAAACCCTGATGAAGGCTTGGGTTTTTTTACGCGGACTAATTAGTAATTTCCTTTGGTCTCTGATAGTAGTTAGAAGTCGGATGGGTTAGACCTATTCCATGCAGTATATGTTTGAGCAGTTAGTGAAGGTGTGTCATGCATTGTTAATGGCGGTAACACTGCCCAGTCACGCTTAGGCCATTCTCCTTACGTGTGCCGCTGAGTCCCATGTGGCAATAGACGGCGGCTTAGTTAGCACTGATAAACTGTTAGTTTGGAGTCGTGTTTCTTGTAGATCCATGGGGACCGGCTTGGGTTGACCAGTGAATGTAAAAGCTGCTCAACGCCAGCGGTTTCGGATAAGAACTGCCTACTCAGTTGAGGTGTCTACAGCTGTATTGTTCATTGAACATTAAAGATTATGTTTGTACTTAGCAGGTGCGTATCCAGGGTAGTGAAGTCTGTTAGCTGGCCTACATAACAAGCCATATAAAATGATTATAGTAAATTAGGTCGCTGACAATCACTTAAATGTTTGCGCAGGCACGAACACAATCAATAGCATTAACTATGCGTCTCATAAACAAGTCATTATAGACAAGTCAGAAAAACGACATTTACTGGGAATCAAACACAACTGGAAAGTGTTGGTTTTTTTCACGTCTCTAAGTGAAAGGGTTACAAATCCATATCAATGGGGATTCAAATTAAACACTGAGCCAACAGGCAAAAAATGCTAACCAATGGTCGCGATCAATAACATATGGTAAGTTGGTTAATATGCAATGCTTCTGATTTTGAAACAAGTAAAATAATTTGTGACTAAGACTAAGCCAGTGATTTTCGCATACTTTTAAAAACTTTTTATGAAGTCTACTTGCCTTCAGTGCCTCAAGAGCTACTTTGCAAGCCAAAGGATTGCCGCCAAATGTGGATCCATGTTCTCCAGGGAGAATGGAAAGCATTACTTCATCATCAGCCAAGACAGCAGATACCTATTGCAATAGGGTAGCAAAGCATAATTTGAAATTCTGTTGTCACAGGATTGGAGCAACGATGGGGTGACCCATTTGCTATGAAGCTGAAACTAAGACTACCAGAATACCAGACTTTCATAACATGTGTGTTTATCATAGTTGTTATTCTTCTTCACTTCCTTTAAACCATTTTAGACAGAGAGAGATACAGCTCTGGGTTTGTGCTCTTTTGGCAGCCTTGACCATAGACAGATACACGCACTATTGTCAAATTTCTCTGTTATCTTTCCATCTTTGTCTGTGTCTACCCCGGCGCTGCATCCCTCTCTTCTTTTAGTTTATGCCTTGTATGGTACAGCATTACAAGGCACTTTCAATATATGGACAAACCATTTTGCTTTCACCATCTTTGTAGTTTTTTATCAGTACTGGTTCAATGCTGACTTTTTCTCTTATGGCTTCATGATTTTCTCTCTTGTGGTCATTCCTGCAGAATTTCTCAAACATCTTATTTCCATGTGACTGACCATGTCTGACTATGGTAGCATGGAAATAAAAGGGCTTTGTATGCAGCTTATCGCAATATTAACAGGCTGACTGACCAACTTTTCCATTCAGAGATAACTTTCTCAAGGTTTGACCACCACTGCAGACTCAAAGTTGCATCTTGAATAGCAATCCAACAGGGCAAATACTGAATACCCCATAACAAGGTATAATTAAGGCACCATTACCCCTTATACCAGGACTACCTTGAAGTGCCCTGCTGTTTAAAGTGAGTGGGAACTATAATACCAAGAAATTATATGTGACAGAACTAAGCAACAAGATGCAATCATATTTTAATAATTAAATGTTCCAATCTTCAGTGTTTTGTGATCTGATTCATTATAATTTTTTATGTGTTATCCCCTTGTTGACGGAAGTGGGCTTAGCATTCTAGCAGCTATAATTTCTATTTGGTTCTTTGTACTACTATAGTACATTTTTTCTAGTACTGTTAAACCCTACCAGACCGCTGGCTCGGTTTACAGGGAATTTCTTAACCTGTCTCTATACCGCTGGCCCAAATTTTCAGCTTTTTGCGTAGTACGGGGAAAACGATGCGTCACAGACTAAAAATAACCACCCAATCGTTATCAATCCTCTTTGTTAGACACTGCAAATGTCTGCCTGCATGTGTTTGGATTATATTTGTGTTGTTTTACGTGAAAAATTTCTGAACATTCACAATGAAACGAGTGGCTGATGAACAAAGTTCTAGGCTTGTCACAGTCCAACAGGTGATCGTTACTTTGGTTTATTCAGACTCTGTGAGATATATATATATATATTCATTATCTGTGATAATTTCATAAAGAATAGGTTCTTGAAGTGACACTGTCAGTGAGAGCCTGAATGAGGAAAATCTTGAAAATTATAAATCTTGAAATAGGTCGATAGTAGGAAAAGGGGGTGTGTCCATCCACGGCCAGCTCCAGATTTATAAGGCCATACAGCTCGAACAGGAATGTTGGTTCCTTGTCTCTTAGGACGCCAAATCAGTAGTGTTGAGTGGAAACACGGAGAACAACTAAGGCAATTAATAATAAACTACATTCATTAACTGGTGCCTGCGCAAAATACATTTTAAATGGTATGATAGAATCACTAACACAAAGGTGGAATATTAGCGCTAGATAAAAGGTAAGCCTATTTTCTACAATGTCTCCAAGTTTCATCATATTCTAGCCACTTGTTTGCATGTAACTAATATTTTTGTATATCAAGTTGGTTTTTTCGCAGTAATGCCCAGGAGCTCAGGTTATAGGGACAGTTAGGTTCAGGGCCTCAGGTCTGGTAGGGTTAAACAAAAATCCATAATTCTATCTTGATAAAGATAACTTGTGTATACTTCTTTCTTATTCATCCTAATGACAATGGTCACTGCTCTATATCCTACAGCATTACTGGACTGTTTCTGGTAATAGGTCAATCGTTTAATTGCAGTTCCAAATTCACAGCAAATAGATCACCCCAAAATGACTGTTCCAGTGCCAACAAATACCACATAAAATGTCCATCACTGTCCCTTGTGAAAAAAAAAAACACTGCAGTCTCAGTAAGGCTCATATCATGAAGTATGAGTGGAGCAGAAAATTTTCAAAATGGTGTGACTTGTGTGACAGACAATTCACCACCAGGTCAGGCACTCTGAGCAATGAACCCAGAGTTGACTGTAAATGTTTTGAAATTTCCTGTTTTTCCATTCATACACATGCTAGACTAGCAGGTATGTTTAAGCATACTGAAACTTCATTCGCTGATAAATGTCTACAGGTTTCACCACTTTACTGATTACAAAAAAAAAAAAAAAACATAATAGAACGCTGCTCCTCTTTAGTGCACAGCAAAAGTGGGGTGGCCATCTATAAGCTGTCATTATGATGTAAATGTGTTCATCCATTGTGATGTCATTGCTTAACACTCTGACATCCTTAACAACAATACTACAGGCTATAAGACAACAGCACCTTTACTGTAATTGCCATTGCACATTTAAGGCTTCCATTTGAAGCCCCCTTGTAGTTTTCTTACACTTTTTTTTGGTGGTGGTGGGGGGGGGGGGGTGGAGGGGATTGGGGGGTCCAAATACCTCTGAGATCCTCTTCTAGTTCATTCAGTGGCCAACTATCAAGGACTTCACAGTAACAACATATGGCAAAGTTACGTACCAGGATATGTAAAAGCTGCAAAACTATTTAACCATCATTTTTCACCTTGTGCCTGTAGTCCCTAACATCTGTGATATTCTTCTTCTTCTATGTTCATCTGAAGATTTACATACATTGTGCCAGTTTGGCACAATATTTTTGCCTTTGGGCCAGCATATCCAATCTCTGTAGACATTTGTTGACCAGGTTAGCCTTCCTTGTTACATCTGTGATATTATACATTTCATCACATCAGAGTGAATACAAATAATAACAATCATGAAGGAGGAGAAAACAGCAGAAAGAAATGACAGGCAAAGAGAAGATTCTAAAGAGATATACATACTGGTAATACTCCGCCTGAAAGTGCCTTTCCTAGAATAAGCAAATCTGGACGCACATTCTCATGATCACAAGCTAGGCGCCTGATAAAAGGTTTGATTGATGCATGTAAAAATTACAACAGACATAATAGCACATAAGACAAAGGAAAACCTGCTGCAATATTACTATTAGAACTAATTTTCAATTTAAGAAATAAATAAGCATTAATTCAGTTTAACTATTTAGAACAACTTTTGGTGCATAAATTTTCAGTATGGATATTCAACTTCTGTTCTAAAGCTCTTTTCTGTTTCTTCTTCACGTTCACTGCTGTGAACTCTGGCAGGAAATTCTGGTTGTTCATCCACTTCTGGACTTTCAGTCTTGTCCTCAGAACCTCAGCTTTATGTGCAACATCTGTTTTACTAATCTGACTTATTCATATGCAGACTGTTGGTTCCTTGTCTCTTAGGACGCCAAATCAGTAGTGTTGAGTGGAAACACGGAGAACAACTAAGGCAATTAATAATAAACTACATTCATTAACTGGTGCCTGCGCAGAATACATTTTAAATGGTATGATAGAATCACTAACGTGGAGCTTTAGGGGGAGAACTAAACCGATTCCAGTGGACCGAGAGGTGAAGAAAAAATGCTGTTTTTGGATAGGAAACACGTTGAGAAAACCTGAGAACAGTATAACTAGACTGTCTTTGCAATATTAAGTTAAATGAAATAGTTTCTTCTTCTTCAGCATCCTGAGCCCTTGAGATTCATTGCTGCAAATATCACCCGCCTCCATTCATCTCTTTGGTCAGCCTTTTCTGTCCAGTTGGTGACAGCAACTGTTTGTAGGTCTGTCTGGATATTATTTCTCAATCCCATCGTCTTCTTGGTCTGCCTCGTGGTCTACGATCATTCATGTCCCTTGTGCATACAGTTTTCACCTCTCTGTCATCTGATGTTCTCTCAATATGCCCAGCCATTTCAGTATATTAGATCTCATGATGCCAGTGATCAATGGTGATTTAAACAGGTTATGAATTTCATTGTTGCTTCTCACTCTCCATTGCCTGTTATTTGCATCATTAATGGGTCTAAAAATTTATTGTAAGACTCATTTTCAAAAGTTTGTAATAAGGATTAAGCTTTTAGTTGTGCTCCAAGTTTCAGAGCCATATAAAACAACGGGTCTTAACGATTTATATTTTTTTATTTTGAGCTTACAGGATAGAGACCTTGACCTTTGCAGATGCTGAAGGGTATAGTATATGTTACTTCCAGACTGCATTCTAGACTGCATTTCTTTTCTCAGCATGTTGGAGCACTTGAAGTTTGCACCTAAGTGCTCACATGTTTCCGTTCGTTTGGTCTGCATATTATTGATTTGTATGTGGCCAGAGTTAATATCCTCTTCTTCTTATTATCATGTATTTTGCCTTATCTTGAATGATAACTAGTCCCCTTCTGTGAGATGCTATATCCAACAGTATCAATGTCATCTGCATAACCAAATATTCTTGGTTTCTCCTATAGTACACTCTTCTTTCAATTTCGTTATAATTTTAGTGGGGTCAAGTAGAAAAGTCGCGGAGATAGAACATCATCTTGCTTTAAATCATATTTGAAAAGGGTCTGATATTCTGCCTTTGTATGTTACAATTAAGTGTCTTTCATACACAGTTTGGTCATGGTATGAAATGAAAGAGCAGGCTACAAAAACACAGTCATTCAGAACAGCCAGAGGATGCACTTATTAGGAAAATAAAACTAGTTCAAGGCAGCAACTCGACTCCATGGGAACACTTCAAATCCAGGACACACACAAACCTGAAGATCTAATCAACCTTCTCACATGAAAGAAACAAACTATTATAATCAGACTGTACTGGACACAACAGACCCTGTAGCCACATGTACAAGAAATGTAGGACTCGGGTATCAGAACTTTGCCCATGTGGACAGCCCCCACAGAATACTGAACATGTGCTACAGACATGCTCGCTACATGCAGTAGAGAGATCTCAGGTTTGGCTGACTGGCATTCCAATGGTAACCAAGCTTTATGAGCAGTGGAATAGATGTCTCGCACAACAGACTTTACAGAGGCCAGTTTTCTTATTTGAAAACCACTGGCAGGGAGAACAAAAAGAAGGAAGAAGATAATTATGAAGAGACATTAAATATCACTGCTTTGTTTCACACTAAATATCACTGCTTGTTTCACACTAAATATCACTGCTTGTTTCACACTAAATATCACTGCTTGTTTCACACTAAATATTATTACTTGTTTCATGCTAAATATCACTGCTTGTTTCACTTTAAATATTGATGCTTGTTTCACACTAAATATCACTGCTTGTTTCACACTAAATATTATTGCTTGTTTAATGCTAAATATCACTGCTTGTTTCACACACAAATAACACTGCTTGTTTCACACACAAATAACACAGCTTGTTACACACTAAATAGCATTGCCTGTTTAAAAAAATTTAGCTAATTTTACTTGTACTGATAACACATTTTTAAACCCAATAAAAATGCATACATATATTAAAAAGACTTGTATATAAAAAGACTTGTTTTACTATACGCATACTTACTTTCCTGTTCTACCCAGGCCAGTTTGTACTTCGTCAGCCATCATCAGAACGTTGTACTTGGTACACAACTCGCGAACTTGTTTCAAGTAGCCTTCGTCAGGTACCACAACTCCAGCTTCTCCTTGTATGGGTTCAAACATAAATCCACAGACATTGGGGTCCTGACATTCTTTCTGTGTAAAAAAAAAACAGTTACTAAATGAGTCAGTCAGTCAGGGAAACAAAGAAAACAGTAACATCTCAATTCCTGCCCACCCATCTGTCTTGCCCCATCTGATCTGGGTTGCAAAAATAATTTACAGTAATACTTTGCTGCTTTTGGTAGAATCACTGGGAATGAAATGACTTAGTGTATTTAATTTAATGACCTCATCCCCTGAAAACATGGCCAAACGGCTGAAGGGGGTTTCTGGGACCTCTCCACGGGTGATCATCAGCATGGTGGCATTTTCTGTAACCAGGTATTCATCGCTTGTGTGATGTCCTGGTGGGGTACAACTTACATACATGCATACATAGTGTATATCAACTGTCTGTCTGGAAATGTGAATGGCTAAATCCAGCTCTGGGTGACTTTAAAAAAAAAAAAAAACAACACTCCCCTGATATCTGGGTACAGGTTGGTTGATCAGTTTTCTAGCAATTTTCAGGAGGATGATACATTTATGGTGTGCTCCGTGTTAACTCTTTCCATCCGAGTAAGGCCAATATTTCAGCATTACAGAACTGGCTAGTCCCCTGTATGGTTATATTATGGTTCTGATATTGTTTGGGAATGTGCAGTGGTTTAGAAGGTCTAAGTACAACTATTTAAAAAAATAAAAATATTTAAGGCTTTTTGTTTATGAAAAAAAATGCCCTTTTTATAGTCATGAAGTCATAATTCGCTCTGAACGGTTGTCACTGTTTGATCACTGTGTCACAAAAGAGAATTCACTGAATTCTCTGCTCCATTTATGTTTAATGATTACTTCTCTCTAAAAATGACCTTGGCTTCCAGGTTGCCCCCAGCCTTGAGTGAGTACTTGGTGTAGTCCTGGGAAGTAAAGGCAGCTGGTGTGGTGCTAACCACATCACCCATCATTTGTCGATTTGTCTATAAAATATAGGCCTAGCCTAGTCCTATACGCCCAAAGGTGTAGAAAGGGTCCTTTTATTTTTACATCTAACTCCTCTCTGTGATGCTTTACAGTTATAAGCAGTTGGGGAAAAAAATCATCATTTTCATTTCTAAAATCCCAGAAAATTAACACAATGTCAAAAGACAAACATACCTCTAGTGCTTTAACATCATTGTATGGAATGACTGTAAACCCAGGCATAAAAGGTCCGAAACCTAAGTAACTGGAAGGGTCAGTAGAAGAAGATACAGCAGCCAATGTCCGTCCCCAGAAATTGCCTGTCACAAAGATAATTCTGGCTTGATTATCTGGAATTTTCTTCACTTTGTAACCCCACTTCCTGGCCAACTTGCATGCAGTTTCACCGCCCTCAACACCTGACAGAAACAGAGGAAAATATATTTCATTTAAAAAATAACAATGTGTTGGTAAACATAACATTTATCACGGTTATGTGAATTTGGAATGAAACTGTTATATCAGACAATGCTAGTGTTCTTCATGCCAGCAATTGTGTCTTAGGGGTTAGGAGCACAGTGTGCAATTCCATACTACCCGTTCAGTTGAGCTGCTAGTGTTTTGGCAGTAACTTACTGCTTTGCATTGATTTCAACAACAGTATGGAGCACTGACCATTCAGAAACAATGACAAACTATAGAAAGCACCAAGTAAAACCACAAACTGCAAACAAATACTGACGCTGGTTTGCCACATCCTGTAGAGGATATACAACTACATTTTCTCCATGTACATGAATTAATAAAGGATCTAAAACACTCCACATTCACTTTTTCTTCAATTACATCATTCAACAAGGATACTGCACTCTTTTTCTTCATTCTTTCTCCAAGCTCATTTTTCAACAAGGTTTTTACACTTGGCATTCACCCTTTCTGTGACCTCTGTAAATTCTCTTCAAGCCCTTTAACCTGTCCTTAAGGATTTGACCTTTTCTTTAAGGACTTCATCCTTTCTTTAAGGACTCAACATTTTCTGTAAGGACTCAACATTTTCTTTAAGGACTTAACCCTTTTGTTAAAAACTAATTTCTACAAGGACTGACTTAACCCTTTCTTTAAGGACTCAACATTTTCTTCAAGGATTTAACCCTTTTGTTAAAAACTAAATACTTTCTATAAGGACTGACTTAACACTTTCTTTAAGGACTCAACTTTCTTTAAGGATGTCTCTTTTTAAGGATTTAACCCTTCTTTAAGAACTAAACCCTTTTTTTAAGGACTTAACATTTTCTTTAAGGACTTAAAACATTTACTTTATGGACTGAACCCTTTTCTTTAAGGACTGAACCCTTTCTTTAAGGACTGAACCCTTTCTTTAAGGACTGAACCCTTTCTTTAAGGACTTAACATTTTTTTTAAGGATTTAACACTGTCTTAAAGGATTTTAAACTATCATTAAGACATTAACACTTTCTTAAGGGTCTTAAAACATTCTTTAAGGACTTAACCCTGGTCTCCCAAAGTAATCTTTACTCTGCTAAATAATCACTTTATGGATAATTGGTTAACAGCCAAGAGAACCAAATTTTACTGTTATCTTTTGTCATATATGCTTATAAATAATCAGGACATTTACAAACAATAATGCAGCAGTTCCAACCTTTTTCGAGCCACAACCTCATTTTATAGAGGCAACGTGAACCGATACATTAAAAAAAAAAGGGATTTTTATAAGGGTAAATTAAAACTACATCGAAAATAGATTTTCTGCACAGGACATAAAAAGGTAATGTTTGTTTTCCCCTTTTAAAAATTTGCACAGCTCATCACTCTCCGGCGACTCCACAGAAGACTCTTTACAATCAAATATGGGGTCATGACCTATGGGTGGGGAGCTTATACAATAAGAGATTGCATTTAAAAACAAGAAAGCCGTGGTAACCAAATGGCAAGATGTTTGTTGATATGAAGGCCTTGGGTTCAAATTCGCACCAGGCAAAATGAAAATTTAAAAATGGCCGAGATTCCTAGGATGTTCATGCTTAAAAGGTAAAGGAACCAGAGTGATGTTGAATACATCATCCACTGAGCGCTAATAGGTCAATAAAAAAAAAAGAGTCTAGCATCATATACCTGATGCACCACTGGTGTGAAAAAATGGTCCTTTACTTATTTATACACAGTCACAACATTATTCTACACACACACACAAAATCATGCCATCGGTATACCAACAATCATGCCAATCTGGTACAATCATTATACTCCTACACAAAAAATGTATACAGCTCCCACCTGTGTTCATTGGCAGCACTTTGTCATAGCCAAACAGATGGGTAATGTACTCTTCATACTCTCCAAGACAGGTGTTGTAGAAGGCTCGCGATGTCAAGGTGACATAGTCCGCCTGCTGCTTCAAGGCTTGTATAATTCGTGGGTGGCAATGACCTTGGTTCAGTGCACTGTAAGCACTGAGGAAGTCGTAATACTTGTTCCCTTCCACGTCCCAAACGAACACTCCTGTGTGGAGACAGAAGCTACATGAAGCATGTCACTGACGATCTCAGTGTGAATGAATTAGGGATTAGTGACTTTTTACAGCAGAACATCTGGGAGGGAGACGAGAGGTAGACCAAGAAAGAAGAGAATAAATAGGGTAGCTGAAACCTGCAAAAACATAAACAAATCCATCACTCACCCAAGAAGTACAAGACAAATACAGAAAATCACGACAAGTGGGCTTCAACCTGGTATCAACGGGATGATAGAAAAAGAAGTGATTAATGAAGATAATCATCACATCACTCACACACATGATAGATCCACAGGTGTGCCAATCTCCTCCTCTATACCTCCACAAGCATAAGTAAAATGACTGATGCCTGTTCTGCGTTGACTGATCAAATGCTGTGTCACCTTGATGAAATTCCATTTCTTGCAGCTCCAGGCTGCACCCCCATGATCAACAGCTTAGACAGGGATATGGAGTCATGCCCTTTGCCATCTTCATGGTAAGTGCTGCACATTGAATTGATAACACTGCTTCTGCCCAGTACCAGACCAGCCATAGCAACAGCAGTATCTGCAAAATAATCTGCCCGTTCAATGTCTTGAACACCCACACAACCTGGCACAAAGATGTTAGTCCAGCCATTCGCAAAGTGCTTAGTGTTACAATCCAATCTTGTCTGATAACCCAGTTTGGGCTTAGTGTTACAATCCAATCTTGTCTGATAACCCAGTTTGGGCTTAGTGTTACAATCCAATCTTGTCTGATAACCCAGTTTGGGCTTAGTGTTACAATCCAATCTTGTCTGATAACCCAGTTTTGGCTTAGTGTTACAATCCAATCTTGTCTGATAACCCAGTTTGGGCTTAGTATTACAATCCAATCTTGTCTGATAACCCAGCCCGGGCTTAGTGTAACAATCTGTTTTTGTCTGATAACGCAGACTGTACTTAATGTTACAATCCATTCTTGACTGATGAACTAAGCCTGTGCTTAGTGTTACAATCCATTCTTGTCTGATAACCCAGCCTGTGCTTAGTGTTACAATCCATTCTTGTCTGATAACCCAGCCTATGCTTAGTGTTACAATCCATTCTTGTCTGATAAAGCAGCCTGTATTTTCTTAAGCATATTCACTGAGTCACTAAGCATGCACACGTGTGTGAACTCTTGAATACCCAGCCATGTTAATGCCCCTGTTATAGTTATGGCCCCTTTTCCATTGTAAGGATATTAGTAACAGCAAAAACGCCATCTCCTAGATGCCCCCCCCCCCTTTCCCCATCCTGAGCTCACTGTAAATGCCCCTGAGCTTCGCCTGCCCTAGTTACTGATTCGTCTGTGTATAGTCTGAATGAAGAAATGTATCAATCAAGAACTGACATCCCTGCACTTGGGACACTCCCATATGTGCTTTTTCCTCAGTAGCCAACAAAGAGTTGATGTGCTAGCCAACGAAGAGTTGATGTGCTAGCCAACGAAGAGTTGATGTGCTAGCCAACGAACAGTTCATGTGCTAGCCAACGAAGAGTTGATGTGCTAGCCAACGAAGAGTTGATGTGCTAGCCAACGAAGAGTTGATGTGCTAGCCAACGAAGAGTTGATGTGCTAGCCAACAAAGAGTTGATGTGCTAGCCAACGAAGAGTTGATGTGCTAGCCAACGAAGAGTTGATGTGCTAGCCAACGAAGAGTTGATGTGCTAGCCAACGAAGAGTTGATGTGCTAGCCAACAAAGAGTTGATGTGCTAGCCAACAAAGAGTTGATGTGCTAACAGTACCAGCTGTAACCTGATTAAAAGTCGGCCTCTGTTCCTCCTCAATATTTATCTTCCAGAAACACTCTGCTCACCTCCCATCTATCAATATTTGGATTTTCCTGTGTGGGTTCCGGGGCCCCATTGTGGGGGAAACAAGAATAGACCCACTACCTGCCCAAAAGCATGTCATAGGAGTTTAGTAATTGGGAGCCTCCTTTGAAAGTCGGAGTACATTTGCCTGAGAGGCAAGGAACCAACAGTCTGCATGCAGATGAGTCAGACTTCTGAAACGGATGGACATGCAACACTCAGTTTCTGGAACAGAAGTTGACGAAAAACCAGAACTTTCAGCAGGAGTTTACAACCGGTAAACGCGAAGAAGAAGAATGTATAGATTCTCTCTACTGTTGTACCGTCCACCTAATCCCTGAGAGCCTTCACCACGTCTATTTCATTACAAAGTAGCCCACCATCAGAGCAGCAGCAACGGCCAATCTATCAGTTTGCTTTTTACCCTGCATGCTAGAATATTCTGAACAGATCATCCATATGCTCCTGTTCTGAGACTTTCCAAGCAATGCAAGTCACTCTAAGTGCAGGACACAGTTCCTATTTTCGTAAATCAGTTGATAATTGCTAACATTATACAACAGTAACTGTTGGAAAATGACAGCAGGAATTACACATCTGCTGCTGAAAGTTGGAAAACCATTGTGAAGCGCAAGTTAAGGGCATTCAAAAACAAAAACCTGAGAACACTAATGAACATTAAATAGAATGAATTTAAATAAGCACCCCCCCCCCCCCCCCCCCCCCCATTTGTTAAAAACCCAGAGAAATGGCTGGAGTGCCACTGGTATCAACAGTTATAGGACAGAAAAAAAGATGGCAATATCTCTGGCACATCTTGAGAAGTGGAAAGAGAATCACTAAACAGGCAGTGGAATAGGAAACAAATCAAAACTGAGGAAGTGATGACAACCTAGAGAAAACCCTAAGACAACCGCTGATGAGAATGGCCAAAGGTGCCAGGCCGATTTCATCCATGACACTGAAAGGATTGCACAAGGTAGAATGGAGCAGATCAATGTCAGCCCTATGTGACATATAAATGGTACAACATGATAATCATGCTGATGACAAATAATCCTCTCTGCACACTGACTATGACTCCTATGCCTCCCTAAGCCAAAACAATGTTACTGTCTGGAAAGGTGCCAACAATGTTTAAATTATTCAATTCCAATGTTTTCCATCTGAGTTCTGGGGCCCCATTGTAGGAAGAACAAAATAGACCTACTGCCTCCCCAAGCATGTCATAAGAGTTGACTATTTGGGGGTTTGCCCCAAAGTTGAAGTGCATTTGTCTGAGAGGCAAGGAACAATCAGTCCATATACAAATAAGCCAGATCTGTAAAGCAGATGTGCACACAAAACTAAGGTTCTGATACAAGACAAAGTCCAGAGGTGAACTAACAACTAGAACTCACTGCTGGGGTTTACAGCCGGTGTACATGAAGATAAATAAAATGTCAATGTTCTCAAATCCCCCTAATCAGTAGATCAGTCAATGCATAAAGACTGATAATAATAGTTTTGTGAGGGTTGCTATTCACTATTCTTCTTAGTCCCCTGCATAGCATCCTCGTCTGGCCTCACCACTTTTAACTTTCTGACCAGAAGCTATAACAAGGGCATTAGCATGGCTGGGCATTCATCTCCTGATCTCTTTGGCCACCATTTATTATTAAAATATATTTACATTTTTTGCAGTACTCTGTTATCGTTAATATTCAATGGCCCATATTATTTCTACTAGTCACTGATCATTAAAAAAATAGCGGTTCTCAACCTGTGGGTTGCGACCCCTTTGGGAGTCGAACGACCCTTTTATAGGGGACACCTAAGACCATCGAAAACACCTATTCACTGAAGTTATGAAGTAGTTAAAAATAATGTTATGATTGGGGGTCACCACAACATGAACCGTATTCAAGGGTTGCTGCATTAGGAAGGTTAACAGCCACTGATATAAGACAACAACATATGGTCACCTAAAAAAGAAAGGGCTATGATCATTTGGAAATGGAATGTTCATTGAGCACATAATGCACAGTATGGCCAATACCACATCTACTGATTTTTTCCCTAAAATATTTCCAGATATCCATTTACAGACTTGGTCCACCAGACAACCCAATTCAATTTTTTGAATTCACTTTGTAGGATACTATTACCACAAGAAGAGACCGCAGGCCTGCATGCTTGCTAGAAACTTTAAACAGAACAAAATATCATTAATTCATTTATTTTGTTTACAGCTAGGCTGCGATATATTCATCTTTTGGACCAACACAGGTAATATTTAATTAGTCTCCTTTTAAAACATGCTTGTTTGTTTGTTTGCTTATACAACGGATCAACATCACGGCACAAGGGTGGTAACCCATAAGTACTCTGTTCTACTTCTAACTCAAGCCTGAGTCCGAAGAATCTCAGCACAGTGCATGAACTCTGTAGAACGGGCGAGGATCCTGAAATATTTGGGTAGATTTTCAACTTGAAAATTTGCCCGAGCAGCGCCGTTAGGCTACTCTTTTCTATTTTCAGCTGCCAAATGAATTTTTACATGCGTAACAACAACATACACAGGCGTCCGTTTTTTTCTACCCAGAGACCAGGGAAATTACTAGAGGTCCACGTAAAAAAATCTCTGCCTTCACAGGGGTTTGAACCTGGGACCTCCAGCACTTGAGGTGTATGCCATGCCCCCTCTAAAAACATGCTTGTTAAGGGTTATTGGGTCAATTCTGTTTCCCCATAAAAAAAGTGGACCTGGAAAGCATGTAAAGAAATGGAATACTTTTTTGTGTTCACCGGCTGTAAACTTGCAGCAGAAAGTTCTGGTTGCTTGTCCACTTCTGGATTTTGGTCTTGTTCCAGAACCTGAGCTTTGCATGCACAGCCATTTTACAGATCTAGCTTATTTGTATGCAGACTGCTGGTTCCTTGCCTCTCATGCAAATGCATTCCAACTTTGAAGGAAACCCCTAATTAGTCAACTTTTACGATATGATTGTTAGGGGAAGGCAGAGGGTCTTTATTGTTTTGTTTTCCCCACGAAACTGAACAGATTATATACCTTTCCCTCTGTGAATTGCCACTGGTATAGGGCTGTAATTGTGAGCGCCATACTTTTCCTCTTTCAAAAAGATGTCTTGTGATGGGCGGCCAATCTTTACAGGTCCAACAGTAGGAGCTGTTTTGGTGGCATGCTGTCTGATGCTGCGTGTAACAGTAAGTGATGCCTGATGTAGAGGCTTCTGGAAGGTTCTAATCATTATATCACACACATGTGCTGTGGCAAAAGATTTAAAAAATAAATGCACATAACTTAGGATGTAGTAGTTTGTAGTTTCAATATCCAAAAGTACAACAACAAAAAATCTGGCACATGGTGTTTGACCCATATTGTTTACAGACCAATCAGCATTTGTTGGGTGATGTTAGTGCCATGCTGGCTACCTTTACTTTACCAGGAAATTTCATAGTACTAATTTCAAGTTGGGTCATCATAGAAGACCTGGTCCTCTGTAAAAACAGGTGGACTTGAGCTCTGTAATAAGACCAAAGTACAGAAGTGGATTAACAACCAGAACTTTCTGCTTGAGTTTAGAGGCAAATCCTGGATACCCTATTGACAAAAAATAATAATTAAGGCACACTTAGCCTGTACACCATATACCATTTATAAATAAAGTCAAACCCCACCAGGACCACACAAGGAGCGACAGGTGAGACAAGTTGCCTCCATTTGGATGAGAATCCCCCAGGCACAAGTCCCAGTGAGAAACCCGTTGAAGTTGAACCATTAGGTTATATATCATTAGGGCCACAAACAGCTGGAGTGGGGCTTCAAAAATAACGAAACACTGCGTCCCAGATGGGACGGCAACATATTTCAGACAACTAACTAATGACAGATAACTTTTTACTCTTAGGAGGGTAATGAATTTTGGAATATTTTATTTACGTTTCATGGCACAATTTATTTATTTACATAAAAATTACCATTTATTTATTTAATATTTATCTTATAATGGACTGACATCAGACTTGCACGAAACCAACGATCTCATATTTGCCAACTACATCAAAACATACTTTTATAATCAAAAAAATTTTTTAAACGTGAATTAAACCTAAAATGTATCTGCGTAGCTAATGTAAACAAATATGCGTAAAGAACCAAGCAGGAGTTCATAAATTACCATCATCGCCTAGAGAAATAGAACGACTTCATCCAAACCAACATTTGTATTATGAATATATATTAAAAACGTGCGTATTTCTAACATATAAATTATGCAATATAAAAAATGACTTCAATAAACTAACCACAACGTTGAAACACTCAACGGGTGCCAGCATCACCTACCTACCTACCACTGGACGGACGTAATAAACAAGCTAACGGTCTGTAATGTTGTATTTACTCGTGGTTGAGGGGAATCTCGTGTTGACTGAGGACGACGCAAGTTTTGCTGCCCTATTTAGCTCTCGCCAGGCCTTGACCTTATTGCTGTCTAATGGAAAGTAACCAAGCGACGAGCGGGTGATTCGGGAAATATCGGCGAACTTTAATTAATTCAAAATAGAGAATAATTAAAAGAGAATGTGTCTGTAGGAGGCCATACCGTCCTTGCTGACAAAACGGGGGGAAGAGAATGGAAATTTAAAAGTGTTGTTACAATCGAACTGTGGAATTTTCTGGTGCAGTTTTTCTTCTATTTTTTTTTAAAAATCGCTAGTTATTCCAGTGGACAGCTACTATTTATTATTATATTAAAATTTCTTTCAACAAAACAGCAGCAGTGGATTTGTCATGACTCACAAGCTCTTTGGTGAGATTCGTTAAACAAAGAAATTATCTTTGCTATCCACACGGTATATTTCTACACTAGGCGGGCAGTTTCTTATCAGATGTCCGTACTGGTTGCAGTAGAGTAGATTTTTATACCCCACTAGGACATCACACAAAGTGATAAACAACCGATGAAACAAAGCGCCACCATGTGGATGAGGATCACCCGTGGAGAGGTCCCAGAAGCCGCGTTCAGCCATTAGGCCATATTTATTATTGCCGGGCTATATTGCGGCCCCAGACAAGAGCCAGGGTGGGGCTTCAAAATAACGAAACATGGCATCTCACAAGGAGATGACTAGTGCATTATGTAAGTGACGTACATGATAACTGGTGGCAGAGCACTTATGGTTTATAACCGTGTGTAATGACGCTGGTTCATATCTCCCGACGTTACTTTTTTAAAAACTTAATTTCTACCCTTCTTTAAAGTCTCTATACCCATACCAGACAAGCTGCAGTACTTTCGCTATATCTCCCCCCCAAACACGGGAATTCCTCAGGTCACGGGACAGTCTAATATTTCAGGGGTAAAGTAGGACGTAGGTGGGTTGGGGTCAGTTGTGGGTGTTTTGTGGTCGTTAAAAGCGCTTACATCTAGAATATAGAACACTCGATGTAGCCAGTAGCTGACAACAACGTTTTTTTTTTTTAAAAACTATGTGTGCATTCGGGGAGAAATTGCCACCTGTACGGGTGGCCCTAAAAAAGGCCAATCATAAATCATGGAGTGATTGACGTTGAGATGTGGCAATCTAGGAATATTCTCAATTCCATTGTAAGCATTCCACAGGTCGGAGACTACTGTCCTGCCAGGTATGTTTTGTGCTAATGATCGACACAAGCGTCTCTGCCACCAAATACCCACTGGTGTGGAAACACTTGTCCCCACATGATTTTTCCGCCTTGCAAGCAGACTTTCGTCAATTTCAACAGTGGTGTTCTCTCCGCCGATTGCTACAGGATTCAATATGATGTATTGGCACAAACCTCCCGTATGTATTTGCCCCGCTCCACATTTGTATTCTTCGACATGAACAGCTCTTCGTGGCAAAATTGAATGCTTGTCAACTCGTACAGAAACAGAACGTTCTGTAGGTAAGGCAGGCGCAACCCTTCGAGCCATGTCCCTTACCGTAACGGTATGTCCAAACGACAGGTCGACTTTTGACACCGCCATCGGTCCTCTTCTTTTCGTCGTTGGAGAGACGCCCGCCAGAAGAAGAAACGCGCCAAAGAAGAAACGCGCCAAAGAAGAAACGCACCAACTCCCCAACAGTTGGCAATGGTTCTCAACCAAGGCACACACACAGCCGGAAACCTGTTCTTACCCTTGAAAATATTGGACTGTCCCGTGACCTCATCTGGGGGGAAAATTAGTTAGTTAGTTAGTTAGTTGGGTTATCCTCATTGCACTCCGGACATGTCCACAGGTGCTCAGATCCTCCCCTCAGTATGAACCCCAACGTCCGATGGCTAATAGTACCAGTTATATGTTGATTAACAAGTCTTCTGGCGTGTCTGGTGTGCGTCTCGTTTTTTGCTGTGCCGATCTTAATTCCCAAGTCTGCCATTCTGGCGAGTGATGTGGATTCACTGCCACCAAAGTCCTCTATCCTTCCCATTTCTCTGAGGGCATTGATAATATCAGCATGATCCATAGGCTGACCGTCGGAAGTGATAGCGGATCCAGCCAACCTGTCAGATCTTTCATTTCCATCGATGCCTGCGTGTCCCAGAACAAAAATAAAGGTGACTCCACACACAGTGGACTTATGTAATGATTCAAGCCATTGTCTTCGCACTGAACCTGCCTGAACCCTCCGGATCATACTCATTGAATCACTGAGTATATACACGCGGGTGTATTTTTGTGTTTCAAGCCAGGCAAGCGCTTGCGTCACTGCCATCACCTCCAGCGTCATGCTGCTGGTTGTCATGGAGAAGGCGCCGTTGGCTTCTTTGACTGTTCTGCCCGCTGAGCGTGCTGTAAATGCCCATGCGCTTCTTCTTTGGCGTATAACGGATCCGTCTGTATAGATTATTGCATCTGCTTCGTCTGAAATTTCATCGATGAGAGCGTTGACCTCTGCATTAACAGCAGAAAATATTGGAAAAGAAACGCTACGCGTAACAACTAACTGCAGTAGTATGTTTTCTAACAGAAAAATACACTGGAAAAAAAAACCTCCCTGTGTGGGTTCCGGGGCCCTATTGTGGGGGAAACAAGAACAGATCCACTGCCTCCCCAAAAAGTATGTCGTAAGAGTCGACTTGTTTCGGGCTTCCTTCGAAGTCGGAGTGCACCTGCCTCTGATAAACGGATGTGCACGTAAGACTCAGGTTCTGGAACACAACTTAGGTCCAGAGATAGAAAAACAACCAGCATTTTCCACTGGAGTTTACAGGCCGTGAACGAGAAGAAGGAGAAAAAGAAATGAGAAAAACAAATGAGACAATAATTCAGAAGCAGGCAAATATGGTATATTGATTAGAAACAGACGTTCCTGTCGAGATCTCTTGAGTGTTATAAGGGGAAATTACCTTAAAATATACTTTTACAGGAATTATCAGTCTGGGTCGTTCTGAGGTCAGGACCGGGTAAATGTTAATAAAATAAGGAATGTACACTAGCAAAATCCCTTGTGTTATGTTACTGGTCATGTTGGGCACATAATTACCGTATTATATATTATACCATAGAAATAATACTCTGGGTGTTTCTGTTCTCTTTACTGCATTTCTGGATGCTTTTCGTTGGCTACTAAGAAAGGGAGGGTCTGTGTGGTCTCGAGGCATGGTGTCCGCCTCCGGGGCTAGAGTTTCCGGGTTCAATCCTTGGTAAGGGCTGGGATTTTTTCACGTGGACTTGGACTTCTAGTAATTTCCTCTTAACTCTGGATAGTGAGATCGGACGCCCGTGTGTATTGTTGCGCACGTAAAAAAATATTTTGGCAGTTGGAAATCGAAAAGAGTAGCCTAACGGCGCTGCCCGGACAAAATTTGAAGTTAAAAATCTACCTAAAGTATTTCAGGATCATCGCCGGTGCTACAGAGCCTGTGCACAGTGCTGAGCTTCTTCGGACTCAGACTTGAGTTAAAAGAAGAATGGAGCACTTATGGGTTACTATCCGTGTGCCATGATGTTGATCCGTTGTTCAAACCTCAAACCTTAAGAAAGGGAGCGCAGTATGTAAGGGAATCTCCCCAGTGCACTAATGTCAATCCTTGATTTATTCACTCCATTTCAAAGGTGTAAAATACCAAATGTTTCTTTTATGCTCGTGTTTATCCACTAGCAATGGACACTATTGAGCTACAAATAATTTGTAAAAGGGTGAAAATGCTAAAGACACCATCAAAAACGGACCTGGCAGAGACAATGTCGGAGACAAAAAGAAAAAAAAAAAAGTAACAAATCAAAGTACTTATTTAGGTGGTAATCTTGATAGTCAAAGAAACGCTAAGACTTGTAGTCGATAACTTTAACAGCACGTTTCGTTTGTTCTTTGCATAATTCTTCCTGCCCAATGTTTGTTTTGATGTGTAAACGTGGCATATATAACATCTCTCTAGCGTTAAGGGGGTGAACTAGGTACACTTATGGTGGAAAAGATTACCATACAGTTTACCATTTCTAGTTGGAAAAAAAGAAAAAGATAGACAGATAGACGGGCATGCAGGAAGACACAGACTGACGTGGTAAAGGGTAGAGAGAGAGACACACACACACACACACAGAGAGAGAGAGAGAGAGAGAGAGAGAGAGAGAGAGAGAGAGAGAGAGAGAGAGAGAGAGAAGCAGGAGCGGTGAGCAGGGAAGGGGGAGCCAGACGAAACGTCAATACGACAGAGATACATAACAGTATCTTTGCTTAAATCTCCGCGTAAACATAAAGTAACCCTTTGACAGTGGCGCTTCCGTTGTTCGAGGGCAGACTTAATAAATCTATAGGCACCCGTTTGTTGGTGTGGTCAATGGTACACTGTCCCCTTTGTTTCCAAGGATATTTTCTTGGTGCCCAGTTTATACTGGATAGATCTGATAAATAACTAATCTGGAGAAAATCCGCTAGAAACGATAAAAAACCCTGGCTGTCTTAAAAGAAGCAGCTCACAAAATGGACGTGATAATAGCATGATCGGGAAGTCATATAAACTCCGTCCACATACAAGTCGATAATATGAAAATCAAACGAACGGAAACATAAATACTTGGGTGCAAACTTCAACTGCCTCAACTTGCTAAAAGAAGAAACGCAGCCTAGAATACAATTTGAAAAAAAAGTATACAATACCCTTCAACATCTGCTAAAGTCAAAGTCTTTACTTTGTAACACCAAGATAAACATATACAATATGTTGACAAGACCAGCTGTTTATATGGCTCTGGAGCACAACTAAAAGAGATGAAGCATTATTATACATTTTCGAAAACAGTCTTATAACGAATCTTTGGACCCATCAAAGATGCAAACAGTAGGGAATGGAGAGTGAAAAGCAACAACGAAATTTAGAATCTGCCTAAATCTCCATTGATTACTACCATCATGAGGAAATGGATGGAGTATAATGAGAAAGTGTCAGATGGCAGAGAGGTAAAAACTATACATAAAGGATCTCAATGGTCATATACCACGAGGCAGACCAAGAAGACGATGGAGAGATAATGTACAGACAGACCTACAGGCACTTGGTGTCACTAACTAGAAAAAGAAGGCTAACAAGACGAGTGGAGGTGGGTGATATCTGAAGCAATGAACCTCGAGGGCTCGGAATGCTGAAGAAGAAGATCTGGTAACAAAAGTCCCCCCTTTCCTCTCGGCCACACACACACGCACACATAGAGAGAGAGAGAGAGAGAGAGAGAGAGAGAGAGAGAGAGAGAGAGAGAGAGAGAGACGGACGGACGGGCGGGCGGGCGGACGGACTGACGGACGGACGGACGGACGGACGGACGGACAGACAGACAGACAGACAGACAGACAGACAGACAGACTGACAGACAAACAGACAGACAGACAGACAGACAGACAGACAGACGGACGGGCGGGCGGGCGGGCGGGCGGGCGGGCGGGCGGACGGACGGACGGACGGACGGACGGACGGACGGACGGACGGACGGACGGACGGACGGACGGACGGACGGACAGACAGACAGACAGACAGACAGACAGACAGACAGATAGATAGATAGATAGATAGATAGATAGATAGATAGATAGATAGATAGATAGATAGATAGATAGATAGATAGATAGATAGATAGATAGATAGAAAGGAAGAGAAAGAGAGAGAGAAGGAAAGAGAGAGAGAGAGAGAGAGAGAGAGAGAGAGAGAGAGAGAGAGAATGAGAGATTTAAATGGTCTACTATGTGAATTATTTAACTGTCCTTCGTTTCAATGGATCAGAATAATGGTTTATCATTTTAAAGTATCTTTAAAAAATTATTATTGTTTACGATGTGATTTAGGTGTGAAAACCAGTGTCCATTTAAATATTAACCTGCGATAGGCCTATCAAGGCAGTGAAGGATTTAAATGTTCACCAACAAATGCGCTACAAGTGGTTTATGAAATCATAAAATTCATCAAACGGAAAATTAAAGACAGCACTGACCCGCCATCTTACATGCACAGTAAACGATCTAAGCAAGCAATAAAAAATGAGACGTGGAATATCTGTGGTCTCGGAAATAAAAAACCAGAAACTATAATCAGATGATAAAACCCAAGACCGCTGTAATGGGAATGCCAGATTATGTGGGGAAAATAGTAACATAATAAAAGAAATACATAATAACTGTCATCACTCGGGGCGGGGCCGAGCAAGAGCAGAAAGCTAGTCAGGGAATTGGTTTCATTCTTCGCCCTGATACAGCGAAACAAACCAAGGACATTAACAACGTTCCTGATGGCACTTCGACTCTACGGAGAACAAGAAATATCATCCTTACACAGACATATGCACCCACCAACCACGGCTACACTTCAGATAAATACTTTGATATAGTATCTGATGGCAACAATCGGGTACCAACTAACGATGATTTAATGGTAGCGGGTGTTAAAATAGACATAATTAAAAGGCAAACATCCTAGGAGGAACATCTATGTCCGTATGCGGACACTGACAGAGATTTGCAGCTACAACGGGCAAATATCTAGGAAGCATATTTACGGAGGATGGCAGAATAGACAGAGAGATAGAAGCCAGAGTACAGAAGGCAAATGCTGTCACCTACCAATTAGAGATTAATTCACCCACTGCTTAAACACCCAAACGTCTCCCTTCCAGCAAAACAGCAAATGATTAATAGCATCTTTATCCCTACTTTATTTTATCAGTGCCAAACATGGACAATGAATAAGGCACTAGAACAGAAAATAACTACATGTGAAATGCTCTGACTCCACAAGGTCACTAACAACACAAGAAGAAACAGGGTTACGAATACCAGCATTAGAGTAAAAGTTGGAATAAGACCATGCCTGGATTATATTGACAAAGTGAGAATGACATCTGGTGAGAATGCCAACCTGCATATGAGACTTTTTTTTTGTTTTACAGCAGAACATCTGGGAGGATGGCGAGAGGAAGACCAAGAAAGGGATGAATAAATGGTTTAGTCGACACTTGCAAAAAGATGAACAAATCACCCAAGCCACCCGAGATGCGTAAGACAAAAACAGAAGATCACGACACTAGGCTGTAACCTGGTATCAGTGAGGCGACAGAAGAAGATGAAGAAGGGCAGCATATTCTAGAATTGTGTGCAGAGCCTGGGTCATATGTCATCAACAGTTTCTACAAACATTATTAGAGTCAGATAAACACATGATATAAATGGAACAACCTAGATCAGGCTGTTCAGACAGATTGCATACTGAACCGCCGGAAGTAGAGAAATCTGATAAAATATGCAAGAGTCATTTTAAATACCACAGTGAATACTGATAAAATATGCAAGAGTCATTATAAATACCTCAGTGAATACTGATCATCGTCAAGTGATTGTATGTATTGAACACCGTGGTACTAGATACATAGGAGGTACCACGAGAAAGAGTACAGCATGGTGGAACAATAAAGTCAAAGAAGACGTAAAATTTTTTTTTAAATAGCGGAGCATACTTAAATCGTACCTGTGTTTCAGGTGTGAAACTTTTGGGTTACATCTCCAAGTGGTTAACTGAGAGCTTTTCGGACTTTGTAACGGTATTTATTGAGCGAGTTATCCATTAGTTGAGCGAAAGCGGCCGAGTAACTACTTGTTATCTTACTTCACCAGTTGACCATCTTCATTCTCAATCGGGGGAGTACCCCGTCAAATCTGTCCTTGCAGGAGCACTAGAAATGAAACAAAATTACCATATATGACCGACGATAGGTTCCTCCACAGAGAGCCGGGATGGACACAGAGGAAAACACACAGTTCGAGAACAAAAAACACCATTATTACACATAGTTTGAGGAGGTGGGGTGGGAGGGGGTATTCAGCAGAAGTAATCAATACAAATTCAAGAGGCACTATAAAAGATCGCAATTATATTCAAAAGCTTATTAAATTGGTTGAATGCGAACGAATTGTTTCTTCCTCTTTAACAAAGCAAGCAAGACAGTAATAGGTATTAGAATACTGTGATGAAAAGTACAGGCGGCTAGCGCGATACGGACCTATAGCCAATTACCTAACGAATGTTGAGTGTACAAATATGGGAATGGAACCATATTGCCAATGGAACCATATTGCCAATATGTCGCAGGAATGAAAGGGGGTCCTTTACTTCCCTTTTACCCAAGTTATATTGTACTGTCTTTAATGCCTCTAAATAAGCGAAGTAAAGGTTTTTCATGTCATTGGTGCATATGGGATGTAGCGATGAATTCATACGTTTACAGACCGACCGGCACTCGATTGATGATGTGGTCAAAGTCCCACCAGTCGTCTTCACTTCCACGATACTCTCTGTTATCCAATTTAGGCCGCATCGACCTGAGAACTGTGGGTCAATTATACAGTTTCGTCTCATATGCATTTCAAGGGGTTTAAAGGTTATATACGCGAAGGAGCTACTCGCCTGCCAAAAGCATCGCACAAAGCACGAACTCGGTAGCTCTAACCATTTCCAAAACAGTTACACTAGTAAACCGGAGTCTAAAATCGAACACAAAACAGACAGAACTCGAGGCAAACGGCAGAACCCCTTAGCCACCGAGGACGTGTATGAACCTAAACATTGTACGATTCAACCGAATACCATGGGGTGGCCATCTTTAAACTATAATTATGATATCACCGTGTTAGCATCCTTAACAACAATAATGGCATGTTAGAAGACAACTGCATGGTTACTGTAATTTGTATAAAACTGTTAATGTTTTCATTTGAAGCCGTCTTCGTATATAACTAGTTTCTATAACCGAATCTTTCACAAGTGCATATCCCGTTGCAAGTTCAGCACACTTGTGGTTCTTGAACCAGTGTAGGAATGTAGGTAGGTTGTACCCCACCAGGACATCACACAAACGATAAACACCCGGTGACACAAAGTGCCACCATGCGGATGAGGATCACTCGTGGAGAGGTCACGGAAACCCCGTCCAGCCGTTAGGCCATATCTCAGGCACGGCTATATTTAGGGCTCCCGGCAAAAGCCAGGGTGGGGCTTCAAAATAACTAAAAACTGCGTCCCACATAGAGACAACGATATGTGTATAGGAACCAGTGTTTAATTATCAGGTTATTAACCGACTTGCTAGCTTAGCTGGTTAAACCTGACTGCGCGGCGACCTTGTGACGAACTCCTTGTGGTCTGGGTTCACGCCCGGGTGTAGGCAGAAAAGCCACTTGTTTCCCATATTTACGGTATTTATCATGGAATCAGGCAGCAACCAAAGCCAGGAGGAAGACAGCAATACTAATAAAACTAAGTGGAACTACATGGGGAGCCGATGGGAAAATACTCAATAAAGTATACAAGCAGAGCATACTTCCACACTTGAAATATGGGTCAACTGCATGGTGTTCAGCATCTAGTACCACATTAAAGGAGTTAGACAAAGTGCAAAATCAAGCGCTCAGAGTCATCACAGGAGGGATGAAATCAACCCCCATAATGGAGAAAGCTGGGAAAACACAGGCACTGAGAGAACGCAGAGATACAAAGTTGCAAATACAAGCTGAAAAGTTCCTCAGTATGCCAGATCACCAGATGGAAAATAGATTTAAGAACCTAGCCTTGGGACGGTTAAAAAGAAGCAGCTTTATACACCAAGCAAAAAGAATATGTAGACAAACTCCTGACCTTCCAGAAATTGGTTGCCCACTTAAAAGTATTCCGGAACAAACCCCATGGAGAGAAAAATCTAAACTAACGGTACAAATCTAGACAAATGTGAAAGGGATATTTGACAAGAAAGAGCAAGATAGTGTACAACGCAGAATGGCCACCCTCAGTTATATTGATGAAGAAAATCCACAAGAACAATGGGCCAGAGTCTATACAGATGGGTTCGCAGAAAGTGCAGTTAGAAATGGTGGCGCTGGAGTGCACATCGAATTCCCAGATGGTACTAGGAATAAGTCCAGCGTACCAACCAGGAAGTACTGCCATAACTACGATGCAGAAACCCAGGCTATCAAGATAGCTACAGAGAAATTGCTAAATACCAACCTTGGCTCACAGTATGTGGTAATGCTGACAGATGCTAAATCAGTACTTGAAGCACTCCAGTCTAGGAAACTACCAGAATTGCAAACACTGCTGACACAACTCAGCGTTCAGCGAAGAGTCGTAATGCATTGGATACCGTCTCACTGTGGAGTGCCTGGAAATGAGAAAGCTGATCAACTGGCAGGGGAAGGTGCGACAAAAAAGCAGCCGGATGTACCAGTCACATACCACCAAAAGAAAAGAATAATTAAATCGATCAGGAAACCACCACCCCCAGCACAAGACGACTATTTTGTTATGGACAGACAAGAACAAGTCATTATCCTCCGCCTCAGAACAGGGCACAACCGATTACGTAACCACATGTACACAAAATTCAAGATAGGTATATCAGCTATGTGCACCTGTGGAAATGTGTCCCAGACAGCAGAGCATGTACTCCAGGACTGCACCGATTGTGACACATTAAGGCAAACCTTTTGGCCAGAAAGAACAACAGTGGAACGTAAACTCTATGGACCACTGAATGAACTAACAAGGACAGTGAAATTTATACAAGAGACAAAACTGCTTATATAGACAACTTATTTCAGGCGAACGAAAGAAGAAGAAGAAGAATGGAATCAGTCGCACCGAGCCAAAAGGTTACCAACTCGTGGTTTCTGGATATTAAAAAAAAAATCCTACTCGTTTATTAATTATTACTCTACCGACTGGCGCCACTAGGTTCACAGAGCAAACACATTTAACAAACACTCACAAATACATCACATACGTTTTGAAGAGAACTCATTAACTGGAGAAGTGCTCTAGTTGGAGAAGTCAACACGTTGTTGTTTAACTACGTTTTGAAGAGAACTCATTAACTGGAGAAGTGCTCTAGTTGGAGAAGTCAACACGTTGTGTTTTAGCACAACCTCTCATTATCTAACCTCTCCTATAAAAGACAAATGATAAAGGTAACTAGAAAGCCATTCTCGCTCTATTATCGCCACAGACATATAATTCTAGATTCATTTATCTTTCTAGATTCATCATCATTTGATAGATTATGTGGCCCATATTATGCTGGTCGCCTTTACTTCCTAAAAACTTATGTGTGCCCATTTTAGACTGGATTGACGTCAGAAAGAGACGATCTTCCTTCTTTGGTCATGTGATGAGAAGGAGGAAACTGGAGTACATGACAGTAGGAAAGCTGGAGGGGAGGAGAGGCAGAGAGAGAGAGAGAGAGAGAGAGAGAGAGAGAGAGAGAGCGAGAGAGAGAGAGAGAGAGAGAGAGAGAGAGAGAGAGAGAGAGAGAGAGAGAGAGAGAGAGAGAGAGAGAGGGAGAGAGAGAGAGACCGTGTGAAAGGATGCTGGAGAGTTTAACATCGTGGTATGGAGGGTCTTCTGTGTCAGAGATAAATGAAAGTACACGAGACAGAAGGTTGTGGATAGACATGACTACCAAAGCAACACACGGCATGGGTTTTAAGAAAAAGAATAATAATAAGCACTCAGTGCTCACCTTCAAACTTTCAACACCACGTTTAACTATGACGATGTTACCTGGCACAGACATTTCTCAGAACAGAGGCCGGGTCTAATGGCAGAAATATTTGATCTTTAAAGGGGTCGCCATGGTGATGTGGTCGAGTATTTTCATGATCCTCGCCGGTGCTACAGAGCATGTGCACTGTGCTGAGCTTCTTCGGACTCAAGACTTAAGTTAAAAGAAGAACGGGGCACTTATGGGTTTCTCCCGGGTGCCATGATGTTGATCCGTTGTTCAAACTTTGGGTTCGTTTCATGGCTGCATCGCTGGGTTCATGATGGTATGTTTTACCACGTCCGACTTTAGCTATTAATATAATATAGAGCCGGACGTGGTTTTACGGAGATCTCTGGTTTAATCACCAAAGCTACGGAGTTCGTGCTCTGTGCAACGCTTTCGGCAGGGGTTAGTCGTTCGGGAAAAAAAGGGGGAGGGGGAGTTGGGGGGGGGAGCTAGCTACATGAGTTAAAACCAGATGCAATAAAGTCCTCTCAATTTTTAACTAGTTTTTCTTCTATGAATTTTTTAGTTGAATGTGATCCCCCCCCCCCCCCATTTTTTTCCCACTTAAAGTTTAAAACCACAGCCACTTCATAAGTCGCTTTTTAAATGGTCCATGTAGACGAGTAAGGATTCATTACATGTTGGGATCTTTTGTTGACATGGATAACTATGGGCTTTTGGTTTCCCTCAGTCTAGAGAATGAGGTGGATATAAAGTGTGTATTCTTTGAAATGGTGTGTTTAAGCTTCAACGACTCATTTAAAAAGCTAAAAAGAAAAAGGTAAGTATACAGAGTATACTCCAGGAATAGGGGGTGAAGAAGAACCCAACCCCCCCCCCCCCCTCCCTCCGCCGCACTGAATTAAAAACAAACAATTGGGGACTGAAGCGTTTCCAGTTCTTCTCTGTTAAGCGACAATATCACGCAAGATTTAGGGCAATCCTATAGTGGGGGGGGGGGGGGGGGGGGTGTGAGAAGGGGGGTTTAGGGTTAGGCCCCCACATCATACTATGGGATTTCCCTAAATTTTGCGTGATGTGGTCGCTTAGCAAAAAGAACCGCATTTCCTACCTAAGTCTAATCTCACTAAGCCCTCTATGTGCTGGACCAAGACCTGTGAAAGTAAAGAGTAAAGGGCCATGTTCACACCGGTGGGGCATCAGACATCTAGCCTCATTGATGAGTGTTATGATCCCAATCACACTGAACGTCTTTGCTTCCCAAGACATTTCCTGGTAGCCATTTCAGGCGGGCGGACCCACCGTCCTCCATATCTGCCCTGAGTGGATTTGAACCAAAGACCCTTTGTGCTGGCAGATAAGCGGTTATCCACTGCTCTAGGTAGCTCCCAAAACATTACCAATTCTCATTAATCAATTCTTGATTGATTCATTCCCAAGTATATGATGCGGTCTGTGAAACAAACTCATGAACATCAGAGCATGAAGCAAATAATGTAATCTGAGTTAAGAACTGTGATCATAGATCTCAGGACATTCCCATAAACGTCCTGTCCCCAACTTCAGCAGTAAGCACAAAGTTCCAATTCCAATGGCACCAGTCACAGTCTGATCGTATGTCCACCTCGACCCTCCCCTATACTGTAACAATTTAGACATGGAGACTTCCACCCATATCTAATAAACACAGAACAGCAATCCCCAGCATTAGAATCATGTTTGTCCGCAACACACTTCATAAAAACATCTAATATTAAACATCATCAGCACACATTAACACTGAGCATTGTTGGTAGTTAATTTTAATCATACAAGTCTTGTCAATGAGCAGCACAGAAATAACCAGCATTTAACAGTTTATGTAGGGGTAAAAAGGAAATCATAACCATACCAGCACATACACTGCAGTAATAGCCATAGCATGAAGTGAAGTCTCTGACCTCACGCCTCGTAGCAGAAGTAGTTACAGTCATACCGAAGCAAGATTTACATCTTCATAATTGCAAGGATCAATTGTATTAGATAATCTGCCATCTCATTTCATAGCCTTCCATTTTATATCGGCAGATATAATAATAATTACTATATTTAGGAAAGTCTGACTTATACTGCAGGTGGAAAAATGTACAGTCATATATATCTCAGTGAGTATTTGAGTGAATATACATGTAAGCAGAAAAAAAAAGCAGTAGAGAAATTTAACATTGGATACATGTAAGCAAGAATTACAGTAAAGATATCTAACAGGTGTCACAGATACTGCCGGAGGAAGCAGGAACCCATTCTGTACTCACGAAGCTAACTACACGGTGAGTGAAAAGTAAGTCCTATTTCTTCTTCTTTCCAGAACTTGAGTTTTGCAAGCACATCTGTTTTATAGCTCTAGCTTATTTGTATGCAGACTGTTGTTTCCAGGTCTTTCAGGCAGATGCACCTAGACTTGGGAGGGAATTCACGAATTAGTTGCCTTGTACGAGGGTCTATTCTATCTTCTGGGGTCACAGAACAGCTTTATGGCATTTCCCTATTTAAAAATGCTAAAAAATTGCATATAAATGGTCATATTTGTGTCAGGGTTTTTGTATGTTTGACCTGTAATGTATGAGAATGTAATATGTATGTTTAATGTGTTTGGAAGCTTTAAAAACAGGGCTGGATGAGAAGTTATGTCTTCCATTCAACAAGAGTTCCTGATGGAATCAGCTGACACGATTCCTAGGCGGCTCGAAAAGTTAGTATCTAAAACTGGTGGCCATATCTCATTTTATATCCTTGTGGAGGGGACAAACTGCAATGCCATGCAATTTGTCTGGTAAAGTAAGGGCAACTAGAAAAGGCACTGACCACTCCAAACTCCTATGGTATGGCCTTGACTGTGCGAATGCCTAACACTTCCCACCCTAAGAGCAGTATCTGCTATGAGACTATCTCCCCCTTTAGAAGTAGGTTCAATTAAAGGTCCCTTTATGTGCTAGTGACGCACTGGGCATATGAGACGAGACTCATATTATTTTCATAGAACTCGATGGGTGTTGTAGTCATCATCAAGCTGGCCACTTTTATTTCAGCCAACTAATTTGTCTACAATCTGCATTTGCAAAATTCATATCGAAGTCTTCAACCTCACACACACACCAGAGGGAAAAAACCACACCAACAGTACCCGACACTTGCAAGCAGAAACATCTGTATACATTATTAACACAGAATGCACCTGATTTAGTTACAGATGGTGCTGGTTGTGGAAGCTCTGTATGGAAGCCCAGTGAGATTATGTCCATGCACACTGGACAAAACCTTTCCATTCATGAACTCATGTCTCAATTCAACAAACTATTGGTTGGTGCCATGCCACACATCTCTTTACAGTTTCGAATAGGAAAAAATATTTGTCTGTTTACTGTCATTTAGTTTATACACACATACAATGATTTTTCAGCTGATAATTTTGACAACAGAATATGAACATCCACATACAAGGAGTGTATGAAAACGAAACACATCCAGTCTGCAAAATTGTCTGGTCTGGCACAGCGGAACTCAAAAACTCAATAAATCTAGAATTCATAGCTAGAAAAATTTATGTTACCTTAATAACCACAGAGAAGTTGATCCAGCAAGCATAAGACATTATTAGGTGTTAAAACTGATGTCATAATAACTTTATTATGATGACTTAAAATAGTCAAAAACGAAATAAACATATATTTTTTTTTCAAGTGACAATGGCCAAAAAAGAAGCTGTGACCTTAATACTTGTGTGACTGCTCAGTGGTCTAGGAGTTCTACCCCTAGATTTCTATGAAAGCTTACCAAGTTTCCAAATTTTTTTTCTGCTTCTTCTTCTCTTCTTCTAATTTCTTAGGGTTGAATGTTAAATTAAGAATCAACAACACAGCACTCTGGACACTCACATAAGTGCTTGGTCCCCATCTTAAGCAGCAAGCAAAGAGTGCCAATTCCGATGGTACTAGTAACTGTCTGATCGTATGTCTGTCTTGAGCTTCCCTTGAGTGTTGAATGTAGAGTTTCAGAGAATTATAAGGACACATTTTTTAAATGAAATTTATCAAAAAGGTCATCCTTTAAGATTCTCACAGGGTGAAAGGGTTAAGCTGATAATTTTCTATGACTTGAAAATTATGTTATAAACATCTAAATAGCTCATGGCAGAAAAAAGGTTCACCACTCCTACTGTAAGACGAGATTCTTCCTCACAGCAGCCAAGCTGATTCTAAACTAGCCAGTTTCAACTCAGATACTCTGCAGCAATCTAAAAAAAGCATCATTCTCCCAAACAGCCCTTGTAAAATGTGTAAAAAGTTCACTTCAGAGGACATCATTTATACATTTACAATTAAAGTTTTCTTGATGAGATATCTGAAACAGGCCCTTATGTTCACTTCGTATAAAGTACTTTTCAGTGTCCTTGATATTTCTGCAGTCCATCTTCTGCATGGTTGACCTCTGGTTCTGTTACTGTTGTATCTGTATAACACTGCTCTCCGTGGTGCCCTGTCTGATGCCAATCTTGTTACATGGCCAAACAATCTGATTTGTGTTTTACCTAAAAAGTTCAGTATTGGTTCTGTGTTAAGTCTTCTCCTGGTATCATCATTCCTGTCGATCTTTCCTCGTTAAATCTAGCATAGTATGAAAACATTTTGTTTCTGTTGTGACTACTTTCTTTCTGTCTTATGAAGACAGTGTCCATGTCTGACACTAATAGCATAACGTTGGTAAGAATATTGTTTGAAAAGTATTTTTTTATTGTTCATATTCACATGCTTGCATTTCAAAATCGGTGCCATTTGGCCTAAAACTAAGTTAACTTTATTGCATCTCTTTTGTGTGGAGTGCTCTCAAGTCAGCCTGACAGTATTCATGAGTCTAAGCCACATGGTTAGACTGACAGTATTCATGAGTCTAACCACATGGTTAGAAGCTCATTCAAAATCTCTGTATAATCTTGTAAACATCAGTTAGAGTTGACTCATGAGATCCTAAATGAGAAATTATATGAAATACAAGACTTAATATTTGTTAGTCACTCTTGATGAATCTTACCACACCTTCATGTAGTGAACCCATGTTCCCCAGGAATCCACTGGAAGGCTGGGGTTTCAACCCAGAGCAAAACTGGATAACTGTTACTGTCAATTGTCTACTTACAGAACACAATTTTAACTGCAGATAATTGTTTAAAGGCAAATCCATTAGAATACCTCAGTTGATCATCGTTATCTCTTATAACGTGTATTGAGTTTCTGATTTCTTTAAGTCGGACTTCTCAAATTATGGGATTCTTCAGTTCTGAAAATGTATCAAACTTGAATACAAATCTTCTTGAAATGCGACAATCAAGGAGACAATAATGGTTCCTACGCATGAAACATGCAACAGCAGATGAGTTAAAGAAAAAGAAATACAAACAAAATGTAGTGTTAACAAACTGAACCATAAAAACAGAAAATTTTTAAACATCTGAGCACGATACCTAACACTACTGCTGTCTGCAGATTATATTTTATATATAGATATATATATTTATATAGATATATATGGGTGAGAAATGAGAGTGGCTGACTGAGCATAACAATGGAATGTTCCCAGAATGCATTTGAAATACCATATTTGCTGGTGTTTAAGATGCTCCCTTGCAAAAACATGGACAGATATTTCCTAGAAAAGAAAAAAAACTATCCAATTTAATTCTTGCACCCATTTCAATAAACAAGTCTCTCTGACCAGTTTGTACTTTTTTTCCATGCTGCGAATGTTGATCATCATCTGATCAGTTCATTTTGCACAAAACATCCTGCTGAGACAGCCAAAGCCTTATCCTTTTTTTTTTTTCATCGGTGGGGGTTCAAAATAATGTTTTGCTAATCTATTGCCGTGTTCTTCACCAAAATCTACAACCTGGAGTTTGACACTCACAGTGCACCAATGCCGCTCACTGCTTATTATCTTTACCCCATATTGTGGGCTACTATAAAAAATTAAGGTACAGATAGGCCAACATTTGCTGTATAAGATGCAGCCTAATTTTAAGGCCTATTTTGAGAACAAAAAAAGTGAGCCTTATACATCGACAAATAAGGTAGATGTTTTATTGTGTACTGCTGCTGTTCTGCTCAGACTGTTCACAGAGAGTCTCACGGTGAGCGACATATTTTCTGGAATATTGACCTACATCAAAACAAAACAAAAAATTAAAGGAATGCTTGTCACATTGTTTGCAAATATAAGAATGAAAGAGATGATTTAGCATCTGCTGTTAGTGCTCATATTTTACAGTGGCTTCAATACTTTCTGGACACAATGCAGCATGTTCAACAATTTTACAAGCAAACTGACTATGTTAAGCTAACAACTGAAATCAGCCCCAAGCATAAGGGTAGTAAGTCCCGCAGCAGTTAGTGCCCCTGGGATGTAAAGTGTCAGGTCTTTATATATTCTTGGTCATGACAATCTGACCTACTGACAGTCTGGTCTAGTGACAATCTGATCAACTGACAGTCTGTTCTACTGACAATCTATTATAGTGACAATCTGATCAACTGACAGTCTGTTCTACTGACAATTTGTTTTTCTGACAATCTGTTCTTCTGACAATCTGATCAACTGACAATCTCATCAACTTACAATCTATTCTACTGACAACTATTCTTTTGACAATCCAATCTACTGACAATGTGATCTACAGATAATCCAGTCTTATGACAAACTGTTCTTTTGAAAAGAATTAGGAAGCTGCAACTCAAACTGTTAACAAATTTACACAGAAACCTCGCTGAAGAAGTAAATATCACAATACAACAAAACTTAACTCTTTCAGTGCCAAAACAACTAACCATATGTTTCTAAAGATAATATAAAATCTAGCTGTCTTCTACCACAGACAGATGTTTTATTAACCCTTGTATCTTAATTACTATAACCCTAATATCTAAATTACTATAACCCTTGAATCCAAATTACTGCAACACTTGTATCTAAATTACTATAACACTGAGTGCACACCACCAGAATAGGAATCTTACATAGTTTAGTGGTGAACACATGCTTTCTAGTTGTCCCATATAGTTTAACACTGAATACAGTCTTTCATATTATCCCTTGGTATCACATAGTTCAAAATTAAATATAGATTTTCTTGTTGTCTTACACAGCTCAACACTGAATGTACACTTGTAAATAGTCACTTTGTTTAAAATAGTTCAATATCGATTACACTTTCATGCTGTCCCACTGTCTCACAAAGTTCTACAGGGAGTATATTTCATGGTTTCTCTTCACCTAGGTTAACTGTGAGAAGCAACAAAAACAAACACACTCACAAAATCAAAACTCCTGTTTGTGTCCAACCCCCATAAATGTCACTTAACTTTTCTGCAGTGGTGTGTTTCTGAGATGCCTAGTTAATGTCACTGGTTGTGTTTGCACCTGTACAGTGTTTAGGACAGGATATGAATATATTTACTGCAGATAGCATTCCCCCTCCCACAAGTTAACTTGCAAATTCTAGATAAATAAATTTACAAATAATCTGTCAGTGACCTGTGAGAAATGTTTGTTTTTAAAAAGGATTTTTCAGGAAATTCTCACACGTTCACGACCCTTTCCTTTTAAGCGTGAGTAAAAATGTTAAAACTGAATGCAGATTTTCAAACTCTCCCTTTGTCTAACCCCGTTTATCATTACATTTCCCACTATCAAACTGTTCTTTTTTCTTACATAGTTAAGCATTAAATGTGCACTTTCATACAGACCCTTTTCCCCCAACTTGTTCAGAACTGAATGTTTCTTTTTCATAATGAGTTTATGAAATATGTGGAAAATTTGTTCACAAAACAAAAGAGAAACCCAATAGAACTCAAATCAAGTTAAGATAGCCAAAGACAAAACTGGCATAAACATGTTCACCATTTGCATGAGTCTTTTGTGTGTGATAAAGCTTGTAAACAAGATGTAAGCTTCTGGGCATCAAGTAAAATGTCAATGTTAATTTGTTCCTTAACTTTGTTGCTTCAAATAAAAATATTTTTGGAATGTTCAAAACAAAAGATTCTTGTTTAATATTTTGTGATTTAGTAGTATATGTGTCAGAAGATATATCTTGATGTGGATAAGCTGAAGGTGATAGTGGATCGACTGACGGTGTCACTACTGAACAGAAATAAACATCGGACTGATAAATATAATCAAGCTACAATAATGAATTCTACATGAATAATGCTAATCACCCGCAGTGTAAACTGCATTTTGTGCAAAATATTTTTTTTTAGATGAAGCAGTTTTTATTCCTCTTTTGCATTCACTGGCAGAAAGTTCTGGCTGTTAATCTACTACAGGACTTTAGTCATGTTCTAGAACTTTGAGTTTTGCGTGCACATTTATTTTACAGATATGACTTATTTGTAAGCCATCTCCCAAGCAGATGCACACCAACTTTCAAGAAAACACCCTAACAAATTTGTTGAAGTCAATACATGCTTGTTAGAGGGACAGTACCCCTCACCATCCCCCCAAAAATGGTGCTCCGAAACGCACAATGGAAGAGATAAAGCAGTGATAAAGTACTAGTTGTAAAAGAAGCCTATGAAACTGAGTGGTTACAAAGATACAAACACATTAATCTTCTTCATGCTGACAGACTTAACAAGACAGGTAAAAGTCATTGCATGGTATTACCTCAAAGCCAAGAAGAAAAAAAAAACTAAGTGGGAGGCACCCAAAAAAATACCGTGCCTTTATGAAGTAGGATGATCAACCTCAATGGTTACTTGGACACTTAAGCTAACTCTGTTCTTTCTTTAAATGTCTATACATCAAAGTAATCATGTGATGTAGATTCCAACCAGGTACACCAGCCTTGGATGTCAGACTTCCTAATGACTCAGTGTAGAGACTCAGATTGTTATAAAGAGAGTACTGAACATGAACCAGCTGGTAAGTATACTGTAACGCTGATGAAAGAAGTCCTTGCTCCACACTATCTCAAAGGTTTGGAATGTTTCACAAGAATAATACACAGCTACCAAAACACTGTTAATTACTACTGCTTCAACATCAGATGTAGAGTTTGTTTCAATGCACTAACAACACAGCCTAGGGGTAGAAAGAGATTTATTTCTTTAAAAAAAAAAAAAAAAAACTGCTTGTTAGAGGAAGTTTGCAATGTTTCCTATGCCATAAATGACTGACATTCATAAATATATATAAAAAAAAACTAAATACAGAGCGAACAAAAATCCAATTCACAAATACATTTTCAAGCTGGTAAACAATGACATTGTCATGACAATATGCCTCTGTCCAACATGAAGTATATGAAAGCCACCAGGTGGCAGTGATTGTTTTCTTTTATAAGGCGCCTCTTCTTCAGAAACATTTTCATTGGCAGTTTAGAAACATGGTACAAATATTTACACAAAAGATGTCAATGGAGTTACAATGACATATTAATATTAGTACACTCAGTTACATAGGAAAGTAACAGTTTATACATTACAAATTAACCAAAAACTTTGTAATGTTTTTTATCAGAAACAGTTTAGAAAATGATAAGAATCAAGTTAGTTAGTTAGTTAGTTAGTCGACAAATCATTCATCCTCTCTGCCCATCAAACAATCTGAGCCTTAAGTGCTTGGATACCCTGCTCAGTTTATAACACAGCATGCGGCAGCGGATGACATCCATTCTGTGCTCTTAACAGGAGTGTGTGCAGTGTAAATGATTTCAAGCACTAAATATAAAGTCTACTCAATATGACATCAAATGTGACTAAGGTGTCTTTTCCTTTCCCTCCGCTGGGTTATCTAGTAACATTTTATATTGTATTCAGTACCCTGTTTACAATGAAACTAGTCAAAATGTTTGGTATGTGGCCGTGTCTTTCCCACTCCCTCCGCTGAGCTTTCTAGCCACTGTTTGTTATATTTAGTGCTTCAATTGTATGTCAGTTTATGCTTCTTCTTTGGCTTCATGTACAGTGATCCTGTTTTGCTTCATCCATTTTCACTTTTTCAAATATTAATGAGCAAGCCACATCTAGAAAATTGAACTATTATTTGTACTGTTTTCTTCAGGTTCTTTTGTCAACTGTGCTCTGCTGCTGGGTTCAACCCCACACAACAGAAGTAACCAGGTAGAAATGTCTGCTAAAATATGGCTCGGCACAAAGATCTTTCTGTGTATCAAACAACAAAGCTCCATGAGACGTAACAATTTTACAAATGAAGTCAAATGATGAAACAAGAAAGTAAGACCAACAATAACTCTTTAACCGCCAAGCAGTTGACTTCTAAAAAAAAATTTAAAAAAATAATTTATGTTTTTAACAAGCTGAAAAAAGCACCAGAATTTTACACAATTTTTGTGTGGCGGTAAAAAAAATTAAACATCATTAGTTTCATCATCATCAATCACCTTGCCAACTGGCATGAGCGATTATGTCTTCCCACAATCTGTGATCTTTAACAGCATGTACCATTTTGATGCTGACACCCCTCCATGACATGACAAAAGAATCCTCTCACATAATCCTCTTGTCTCTTTTATAAGTTTACAAAGTTAAAAATAATTTACAAAATTATGAGAGCCCATTATACACAGACAATTTCATTTAAAGGTAACATCTGACTATTAACCGACTCAAATGGTGCTAAAATAAGCAGGATGAGGCAGCTGAAGACCCAACAAAAAAAACCGCAGCTATGCTGTGCTGTAAACCGATAGAAAATGATTATGTCCAAAACAAATTTGGTGATGAACGACAAGCAGAAGAAATTCAAACATGACTAAGTATCAACCCAGATACTAGAAAAAATATTTTATCTGTGGACATAGGAAACTGGAGTCACAGACCATTCACAAATGACCAAACAAATAAAACAGAACATTACGAAACAGAAACATTCAAAGAATACCAAAGATCAAGAAAAAGACAGATCTGAAAATGTGAAGTAACTTGCTGGATAATTAATTCCTTGTACAGAATGTGACAAGTAGATTATCCAGTTTCTGGTCATTGTTGAATGTATGATAAAATATCAAGAATGAATAGGTTACAATTCACAACATCTACACCAATTTTATTTTGTCCACTTCTTGTCAGTTCACAACCTTGTCTTAAAGTGTTAGCACCTACAATACCAGTAATGCATTTGTCTGAAGTAACTGCACTATAATGCATTTAATTACAACCAAAGTAACAGGACACTTCATCAGACTTGTCTTTTAGATAATGTCCAAATTACTGAGGTATTTGAAGTTACTGGTGTTAATATGTGTATAGTAAAATGTGGTGCACCTACCACTGTGAATATAGCAAAGTCCTTAACTCTTTCAGTCCCAAGGAACGCATCATACGATCATAGGTTCCAACCTAGAAGCTCCGTAAACACAAGATGTGCTGATTTTACGTCTCTCTTTACTATCCCTTGGGGTTATGATGCTAAACACCTGGGGACTAAAAGAGTTAATGATATATCAAACCGACCAAGGATTTGTTAAATGAAATGAGAATATATGAAACAAACAAACAGAAAATATTTAAAACCAAAGATATTTTAAACAGACTAAGGACACATCTAACAGACCAAGGATATATCAAAGGAACCCAGGTTAGGTCAAACAAAATGAGGATATATCAAGAATATCGAGGTGCGCCAGCCAGACTGATATATTTGAGTTTATGTCAGACAGGAGAAATCAAGCTGACTGACAGCACATCATGATATATATATCAGACAGGAAAAATCAAGCTGACTGACAGCACATCAGAATATATCAAACAGACAGGACGAATCAATCTGACTGATAGCACATCAGGATATATAAAACAGACAGGACAAATCAAGCTGACTGACAGCTTTGTAGAATATATAAAACAGACAGGAGAAATCAAGCTGACTGATAGCACATGGGGATATATCGGACAGGACAAATCAAGCTGACTAACAGCATAGTAGAATATATCAAACAGACAGACGAAGTATGAAACACATTTCTGACAGGACTATTCATCAATCTGTACGGGCGTGGTACCCTCAGCAGATTACAAATTAACATAGTGAAGATTAGCATAAAAGATAACCCCTCTGGGTTACGTTACTGCACCCCCCCCCCCCCCCCCCCACACGTTCTTTTCATCTGACAGGAATTCCAATAACATTCAATAATGTGTCTAATTTCAGTGTGAATGTTAGGAATTCCTAAAACATTAGAAAATGTGTGTAATTTCAGTGTGATAGATAGACTGATAAGAATTCCTATAACATTAGATAATGTGTGTAATTTCAGTATGACTGATAGGAATTTCAATAACATCTTTGCTACTCCAAAACATAACACAGCAAATGCTTACAGAATATGTTATCCATATATAAACACAAGGCAACATTTAGAATGTAACAAGTTGAAAAAAAAAAAAAAGACTGGGTTGATCTGGGAGCTAAGGTCATTTATAAAAATCCATCCTAATGCAGATTTGAACTCAAGGCCTTCAAGTCAGTAGGCAGTCATCTAATCATTGCATCAGCACATGTATTACAGACAGTCATTTCGAACTGGCTCCGCGAGTGCTCATCATGTCCTGCACTTACTCGTATTTATCTTTTTTTACATACATCAGTAGAACCAAAGCTGATTTTATCTAAAAGCTGTTTGAGCCTGGTAAAACTGACACATTGACAGACTTAAGAGTAAGCTCATTATTGTAATATTATAACATTATTAATGACAGCATGCTAGCAAATGTGCAGAGAGAGAAAAAACTTGTTAAATAGAAGAAAACAAGCATATCAAGCTAAACGACACTGCTATATTTAAAATATAAACACCACACTACATAAGATCAATTAATGCAACCAAACAGGATAATTTAAGCGACAAAAAGATAGTTTCAAATAAAAGGCAATTAAGTACTCTATATATATATATACTGCTCATAACTTCTAATCACATTCTCAATTAGCAAAATCTTCATATGGATCAAGCATCACAAACTCTGGTCACCAAATGCCACTGTTCGACATGGTTAGTACCATAATCTGACCTGCAAACATATCATTTTCTGATTTAGACAAGAATTCGCAAACTCTGGCCCCCGTTCAGTGGTACTGTGACCAACATACTGCAGCATTTTAACCGAAAACGAAAATGGTTGATTAAACAACAGGGTGTGGCTTATAACCAATATATTAGGTCTACAGGTCACTTGTACAAAAATTTATTAATAAATGAAAGTTTCATCTGCATTTCAAATTGCCGCTATGCTGTAGTTATGTGTCTTCTGTAACTTCAGAACATGTCGTTGAAATAAAAACACTTTCTTTTGGGAGGTGTCAGGAAGTCGCTGTACCACGTATCGTATCGTATAAAATCAAACAAAAATTCCAAGCTTAGTCCTTTTTTAGCCGCCTGATGGCCTGCTTTTTCAAGCACAGTTGGTTCCTTTGCTATCTTATTTTATTTATCTTCCTTTGTGGTGAGCAATTTCACCTGAGTTTGTTCATTTGTTGCCTAAGTTCTGGTTCTGAGGGGCCTGGTTCCTGTTTAATTGGCTATTCGCTAGCTGTTGCACTGCTCATCTGTGTAAGTACCAAGTCGGCTGTACCACTGTTGTCAGCCACCTAATCACCAGGTAATTTTCTGCTGTAAAGCGCCCTGCCCAGCCATAACTGGCTTTAAATTCACTTATACTTAATGCACTACTTGCAACTGAATTTTACAACTGTAAGTTGCTGTTACACAGCCCATCTTTCACTGCTTACAGGTACTACAGTTTCCAGACTAAAATCTAAAAAATTATTTTCTTCCTAAAATTATCGCCTAAACATGCGTGGCGCTTATGCATGAGTAAATACAGTATTCATTATTTTCTAATACAGACTGTCAGTTTTGTTAAGATTGAAAAGTACAATCTGTTCCTATTGAAAGCATAAGACAAGATAACCAAAGGGAATACACAATAGTGACATAAATGTGTGTCAATATTTAATGTGCGTACATAATAACGTTCCACAATAATAAGTATATGTTTGGTCAATATATTTTGTAATACAGTATAGTGTGCATCGCAAAATTCACAATTTGTTTTCTTTCATGATTGATTCAGCTTTTATGTTGATGACTTAATAATTATCAGAATATCATGGATCAATAATAAGAAAAATACAGTAACCTCGTTAACACAAATTCTTAGGGACTGGACATTTAGTTCGTGTTAAAAACAAATCCATGCTTACAGGGGACTAATAAGGTCAGGTGATCAGGTTCGGTGACCAAACATACCGGATGATCTGTTTAGTGGGTGAAATACCTCAACTTATGAAGATGGCTTTGTGAAATACTGTACTGGAAAAATTCCATCGATGTTGTATGCTTTAGTGAATATATATGGCAATCAACAGGAATAAACAGTTGTGCAAATCATATATTTGTGTCATACATAATTTTTTTGTTTGGTCATCAAAATACTCAAGCAAAGAAAATATCTTTATAAAAGAAAAACTACATAAACTAAAAAAATATGCATATGTCATCTTTCATAAACCAAAATGAAAAAAAAAATGAAGATCTATTAAATCATGAAACATTATCATCAAGTGCCTTGCTGTCTGGCCTTATCGATCTTGCTTTTCCAGATCCTGCAATCTCCAACAGCAAGCAACGGTATTCTCTCACACCCGCCCAAGCCATGATAAATGATTGTCAAAACTTTCTCTTGCTATTTTCCTCTCTTTCTATTAATCTTAAAAATCATGAACAGCATTTTATAAATGGAACCAAAGCTTACTGATAGTACAAAGAAGGAAATCAAAATTATTCAAGAATAAACATGCTACAACACAAGTGGCTGAAAAAAAAAATCATTTGTACAGTGGCTGAATAAAGAATCATTTGTACACTGTCACCATATTATTAGGAAAAAGAGAAACCAAGAGTAGAGCTCTATGAATGTTAAAAAGAAAACAAAGAGTTTCATTATTTGTATATTTTTGAACACACAACAGGATATGTCTGAAAATACAAAACCATTCTTAACTCTTTCAGTACCAGGTAACATACAATATGCGTGCTAATTACCCTTTATATTGTGCACACTTCTTGACTCCTTTTGCCCCAATTATCTCTTGTATGAACCCATTTCCCCCTATTGATTACTAAAATCCCTTCTATTCTAAAGCAATATTTTCACATTCATTAAGACTAAAACACTATTGCTCTAAGACAGTGTTCCCTATTTAGTGGTCCACACACCTCTGGGAGTTTATGGAACGAATTTACTGGGCCCCTGATATCATTTGCAAGAAAGAAAGAAAAAACCAACCCTCAACTTTAAAATGCAAGCCTAATTTGTGGGTGTGACTCTAATTTATAAATTACAAGTTCTTCGGTATGACTTATTAAGAAGCATGGGGTCCAATGCATACCTTCGAAAATTAGAGGGATCCACAGGTATTATTGACATCTTAAGTTAACTCAGGCAAACTAAAAAAAATCCAGCAACACAATTCAGCCACAATGTTCTGTGCATCTGGACCCTATGGATGCAGTATACCAGTGCTTTTGTTTCATCAATACTGCTTTAGTTATGATCTTCTAGGACTGCCGAGTTAACTAAATGGGAATCACTGCTCTAAGGAACAAGGGATAACATCAGGATAGACACTTTTTCTTCTTCAGCCTTTCTAACCCCGAATGGAGCATAGGCCCTCAACCAACTCATTCTATCCTTCGCGATCGCATACAGCTCTCCCTATCTTTTTTAACTTCACTTTCTAGCTCCCTTCTCTAAGTTTTTTTTGGGGCTTCCTTTATTTCTTGGCCCCTGTGGGTTCCAGAGCAAACACATTCTAGTTATTTTGGTCTCAGATTTCTGAACACGTGTCCTAACCACTGTTAACGTCTTTTCTTCACATCTTGGTTCCACTCGGACTTGTTTTGTTCTCTCTAAAAGTTCTACATACCATTTAATTCTGTGTGTTCTGTGCAGTCACCAGTTAATGAATGTTTGCAGTTTTTTAGCTGTTCTCCATGTTTCCGCTCCATACAACAGTACTGATTTAACATTATAATTACAAATCTCAAGTTAGTATTAGTTTTAATTGGGGACTTTAACCAACCACTGCCTGGTAGTGAAAGAGTTAAAAACTGTTATTTAGTGCTTTGCATTAAATCCAACAAAACAGAACAGGTCCAAGGAAAGACTTTAATATAAACAGGCTAATTTTATAATTTATTCTGCCAAATAGATAATCACAATTTTAATTTGAAGACACATTTTCATCAAACACCATCTCACACATAAATACAGCAAATACAATACGCCACGGTCCTTGTTCTGTAAGTAGTATCAAGCAGTTTACAGGTGTCTGTACAAGAGGATTCAATCCTGGAATAGTCAGTCGGCCACATCAAGGTGGAAGGATGGTCTTCCTGGTGGTGGTTCTTGTCCGAGATCTTGGTACAGTTCCATATGTGTTGATCTGTTTCGTCTGAAGATAATAAACGGATAAGTCAGACACAGTGAGCATACTGCCATCATACACTCTAGCCAAACTGGGTAAGCAATGTAACGGTAAACTACTTCTTCTTAGCATTCACCGGTTGTAAACTCTGACAAAAAGTTCCCGTTGTTCGCCCACTTCTGGACTTTGGTCTCATTCCAGATGTTAAGTTTTGCATGCACATCCTTTTTACAGATCTGGCTTATTTGTATGCAGACTGTTGGTTATTCGCCTCTTAGGCACATGCACTCTGACTTCGAAGGAAACTCCCATAATTAGTCGGCTTGTACAACATGCTTGTTACAGAGACAGTGGGTCTGTTCTTCTACTCCCCACAATGGGGCCCCAAAACCCACACTGGCAATACTGTAAACAATATCTCTGTATTATTCTTACCAATGCAGTGCTATAAATGTCCATCATAGACACTGTCTTGAGAAGACAATAAAGAAGAAAATAGTCACAGCAGAAATGAAATGTTTACATACAATGCTAGGTGTAACAAGGAGAGTACTTTTTACAAAGCGCACAGAAAGGCCCGTTCCAGAGATCTCTTCCTGCCCAAGGCCGCGAGGCCTCCCAGGAGTAGAGAAAAGAAGAAGAATGCCTCTGTGTATTACTCATCATTAATAAAGATACAGTTATAGGTAAAGTACGCTCAAACTCCTATTTACTTTTGGTTTGTTTATACCGGATATCCTTCTGTGTGTCGAAAGTGGTGCTAGTTGTCCCAGTATCTGATCTGATCTTTTGTACGATGTATGTTATTTTTCTATCCATTCATCCTAACCATATATGGGACGGGAGGGGTAGGAGTGCTCCCACATCTTCGCTGATGCTTAAACCCAGACCACTATGTTTATAAGCATATGCAATATTTATAAAGCCCCTGCAGTTAGAGCAAACGTACAGTCCTTTTTAATAAAACGTAATGGCAGTTCAGCAGCAGAGATGATTATACAGAAAAAATATATTGTCGATGCTTCACTCCTTGTGTGGGTTCCGGGGATATATTGAAAGGGGGGTGGGGGGTAACATACCCATTGCCCCTTAACAAGCATGTCATAAGAGGCAACTAATATTTGGTTTTTCTTTCAGTCGGAGTGCATCTGCCTGTGAGGTGAGGAACCAACAATCTGTATCCAAGCAAACCAGATCTGTAAAACAGATGTGCATGCAAAACTCAGGTCTGGAACAAGATTAAAAGTCTAGAAGTGGCTGAATAAATAGGACTTTCCTACAGAGTTTATAGCAGGTGAATGCTAAGAAGGCAAAGAAGAAAAAAAAAGGATGCTTTACGAAACCCTGTTATAATTTATGGTGTAGCATAACCAGTGCTTTTTGCACATTTTTCACACTCAGCTCAATTAAGTGAGCATCCTGATAGTTTAGTTCAAACTGTTTGCAGCTTGGTAGCAAACCAGATCACCAGGCAGCAGAATGTAAGCACTTTAACTGCATATACAATTCACAAATGAAGATGTATGCAAAACTGTCAGTTAGTAAGCAATATAGATAATAAAAGACATAATATAACACCAAAACACCAATTTATATAAGTAATTTCTGATCACTGTGGTACAGAGTCTGCCCACCCACTCTTTCCCAGACTACTATCTGAAGGTTAGCCACCATGAGATTAAAAAAATATCAAACAACAGGGAATCCCATGAGTTTCCATGCAAAGGGAAAAATAAACATTTTTTAATGAAAACCATTTTCATTTATATAATATGCTCTACACGACCATCAAGAAGTGATGAAAAGATGCTGGCGTTGGATAGGACATGTTGAGAAAACCTGAGAACAATATAATTAGAATGTCTTTGCACTGGAACCCACAGGGGAATATAAAAAAAAAAAGCAAGACCCAAAAAAAAAAAAAAATACACACAGGAGAAGGAAGCTACAGAGTAAAGTAAAAAGCGAGGACACGGTGACGGGATACATGTGATAATGAAGGATAGAACAACCTGGTGTGAAATGGTTGACCCCCCCCCCCCCCCCTCAGCAGAGAGCCATAACATATAATATTAATAGTAATTCCATATCCCAATATAAACAGAGGAAAAACTCTTACTAAACAGCAATTAATTAAATAAAAAATAAAACAGAGCAATCAATAAGCAAATAATCTCTTATGTTACCTTTTCATGTTTCTGTAATAAACAACAGCAATAATAATAAGAATACATATTAGGGGCTTCTAGAAGTCATTAAGTGTGGTTGACAAAGAGATGATATAAACAATGAGTGTTAAGGTATTAGTGTGTGTGTTAGGGCTGGTGTGTGTTGAGTATATTTGTGTGTGTGAGAGAGAGAGAGAGAGAGAGAGAGAGAGAGAGAGAGAGAGAGATAAAGAGAGAGAGAGAGAGAGAGAGAGAGAGAGAGAGAGAGAGAGAGAGAGAGAGAGAGAGAGAGAGAGAGAGAGAAAGAATCATGAATAAGAGAGAAAATTAATGACACAAGATGAATGAGAGGTGAGTGTGTGTGTGAGCAGTCATGCCACTATACTACATCTGATGTGAGTCAAGTCAGCAGTCATGCTGGCCACTATACTACATCTGATGTGACCCAAGTCAGCAGTCATGCTGGCCCCTATACATCTGATGTGACCCAAGTCAGCAGTCATGCTGGCCACTATACTACATCTGATGTGAGTCAAGTTAGCAGTCATGCTGGCCACTATACTACATCTGATGTGACCCAAGTCAGCAGTCATGCTGGCCCCTATACATCTGATGTGAGTCAAGTTAGCAGTCATGCTGGCCCCTATACCACATCTGATGTGAGTCAAGTCAGCAGTCATGCTGGCCCCTATACCACATCTGATGTGAGTCAAGTCAGCAGTCATGCTGGCCCCTATACATCTGATGTGAGTCAAGTTAGCAGTCATGCTGGCCACTATACCACATCTGATGTGAGTCACGTCAGCAGTCATGCTGGCCCCTATACCACATCTGATGTGAGTCAAGTCAGCAGTCATGCTGGCCCCTATACATCTGATGTGAGTCAAGTCAGCAGTCATGCTGGCCCCTATACCACATCTGATGTGAGTCAAGTCAGCAGTCATGCTGGCCCCTATACCACATCTGATGTGAGTCAAGTCAGCAGTCATGCTGGCCCCTATACCACATCTGATGTGAGTAAAGTTAGCAGTCATGCTGGCCCCTATACATCTGATGTGAGTCAAGTTAGCAGTCATACTGGCCACTATACCACATCTGATGTGAGTCAAGTCATCAGTCATGCTGGCCACTATACTACATCTGATGTGAGTCAAGTCAGCAGTCATGCTGGCCCCTATACCACATCTGATGTGAGTTAAGTTAGCAGCCATACTGGCCACTACACCACATCATATGTGAGTCCAGTCAAGGGCTCTTTACTTGACGGTGGCCCATCAGGCATATGATATTTTTACAGATCAACTGGCCCATGACAGAGGATCTAGTCAACATCACACCAGCCGTTTTTACTTCTCAAGATATTACCACAGCCCCATTGTTGGGAAAACAAGAATAGACCCACTGCCTCCCCAACAAGAGTCTACTTATTTGGGGCTTCCTTCAAAGTCGGAGTGCTTCTGCCTGAGAGGCAAGGAACCAACAATCTGCATACAATTAGATCAAATCTGTTAAATGGTTGTGCATGCAACACTCAGGTTCAGGAACAAGACTAAAGTATTGTGGTGAACAAACAACCAGAACTTTCCACTGGAGTTTACAGCCAGTGAACGCGAAGAAGAAGAAGATTACCTGCTACCCATTTTAGGCTGGGTCAATCTGGGAGCCATGGTACTTTTTTAAAATCCGTCAATGTGGATTTGAACCTAAGCCCTAAGAGATGGTAAACACCTAGCTACTGTGCTAGCGACCTCAGCTCCCTCCACCCAGTATACTCACAGAAAAATCATTAACTTAAAAACTTTGTCGTGCATAACAAGGAAATACAAATGAACATGACGTGAATGGGAAGCTCAACAACTAGATGAAACAAATACAAAGCAGATATTTCACTAAAAGCCTTTGTGAAAAAAAAAAAATCTGCTGAAAAAAAAAAAAAATTGTTTAAATTAAAAAAATATTTTAAAAAAGCAGAGAACATGAAAGATAACAGAGATGATTAAAATTATATTTGAAAAAAAAAAAAAAAAAAAACTGATGATAGAAATCATTTCTATTATTTTTGACTTTCCATATTCACTTGCTGAAATTTGTTTCCTGGTGCCTGATTGGATTTCACATTTTTAAAATTTCATTTCCTAATGTTCAGCTATTAGGATAACTACTTGGGAAAATGATATGTTTGTTTTTCAGTAAAGAATTTTTATTTTCTCCTCATTTTCATTATTCACCAGCTGTAAAGTCATGGTTGTTTGTCCATTTGGACTTTGGCTTGTGCCAGGGCCTGAGTTTTGCTTGTAAATCTGTTTTACTGGCTTATATGTGTGCAGTTGGCTGCTCTTTGCTGCTCGGCAACTTCGATCGAAGCCCGCAATTACTTAACTTCTTTAGACATGCACTCCTTTAGACATGCACTCCTTTAGACATGCACTCCTTTAGACATGCACTCCTTTAGACATGCACTCCTTTAGACATGCTTGTTAGGGAGGAAGTGTGTCTATTCTTGGTTTTCCCACAATGCGGCAACAGAACCGACACCGATTTTGATTTTTTTCCGATAAAGACTTTGGTTTAAATATTAGTTTCCCTACCTGTCCCCCCCTCCCCACGGGCCCCAGAGCCCCATGGGGGAAGAGGGGATGTAGACAAACCGCCCTTTAACATATAAGGTGACCCATTAGGAGTTTGCTGAAATAGGATGCATTGGGCTGAAAAGTTTAGATATTACCGCCTAGCTGAAAACTACAAACAGGGCACTGACACTGTAAGGACGAGCAAAGACTGAGAGGTATCCGTTTGTATTTTTCCTTTGTCAAATTTTGCAGTCCCAATTTACACCAGCAATCACCTCTATTTTAGCACAACAAGAAAAGAGTTGATAAATTAGCGCCAATGTCCGCACATTAGTATGCATAATCTTTGGGAAAGCTAACTCCAGTCAATTTCTTGAAGATGTCAGATATGTTAGACATAAAGTAATTTTGTAATAATGACATGCATAACTGATGCACATCTAAAAAAATATTAGATGAATAAAAATGAAAAAAAAAGAAAAAGTCAAAGAAGAAGAATTCCCTGTGTGGGTTTCTGGGCCCCATTGTGGGGGAAAACAAAAATAGACCCACTGCCTCCCTAAACGACTAACTGGGGACAGCCTTCAAAGTCAGAGTACATCTGCTGGAGAGGTAAGGAACCAACAGTATGCATACAAATAAGCTAGATATGGAAAACAGATGTGCATGCGACACTCTGGTTCTGGAACAAGACTGAAGCCCAGAGGTGGATGAACACCAAGAACTTTCTGGTGAACGCAAGGAAGAAGAAGAAAAAGAAGAAGAAGAAGATCAAGTAACCATAATGTGACAACAACCAATTATAAGTAACTAACCTCTCTTAAAGAGTACTGCCGTCTAGGTGGTGCTGGAATTGCGTAGGTTTCTGTTATCACACGTTCACCATCCTCACCTTCTTCTTCTTTCACACTGGTCAATGACATACCTGCAAACACATTTACATAAAAAACAGATGTACAGGTGTTACTCGCTTTATACAGGTAGAAACTGCACCAGCAAGCAGATCTCTTGCTTCTGGAGACACTCAGCTAACCAGCACTGAGTGTTTAAACACAAATTTTAGTTATCAGTTAAGTTAATTTGAATAACAATAATTCTTAATTAAGGAGAGTAAGAAATTTGTGATCTGCAATTGCTGAGGCATATAGAGAGAATGGTAGATAACAGCCAGACAACAAAGGCGTACACAGACCATATAAGATTGTAGAGATGATGATGAATATACAGGCAGGCCTACAAACACTTGGAGTCACCAAGTGGAAAGATTTCTGTTTCTTGTAGTGCCAATCATTTATAATACAAATAATCCTCAATACCATAATGCCAAACTGCCTAGCATTTTTTATCTTGCCCCCCCCCCCCCCCCCCCTCACTTTCAACTCTCCTTTTGTCATTATGTACTTCAGTTTTCTGCTTCTCATAGGTCTAAAGAATGTAAATTGTTTTCTTCTGATGCCTATGACTTAATTTCTTTTAAAACAACTTCATTATGTTTCTTTATCCGCCTATGATATTTACATTTCAATCCGCAGCTTCCAAATAATGTCTCATTTTTATGCTTGCTGACTGTTCATGGTTTATTTCTAAATAGCAAGGTAACTCTTGAAACCACAGAAACAGTATGATAAACGAACTAACATGTATTGACTGTCACTCATAGATTGAACCGTACCCTACCTCTGTGCATGAGTCAAAATCAATGCATATTAATTTGTATCTCAATCATTTACTGCTTTTTATTTCATGACTTTCTTTATACAGGTGCAGATGTTTTCTACTGTAGTTTTTACCTGACAACTATTTTTACTTGTCTTAGGTAGACAAACTGTTTCGGTACTTTTCTGCTTTTTCACCACATCTTGGGAGCTGTTAGATTAGGTAGAATGTGCTGTAGTAGTTTCTTCTTCTTCCATTCGCCTGAAATAGATTGTCTGGATCTGCAGTGTTGTCTCTAGTATGAAGTTCACTGTCTTGTGTAATTCACTCAGCAAGTAGTAAAGTCTGGCTAAACTGGCACCCTGAAAAGGGCCGTTCTGGGGATGGTGGAAGGTCCTGAAAAGGACTGACAGTCTTCACGTATGTATACTGATGGGTTAGGGTGAGGGTTAGCGTTAGATGCAGCTATGCTGACAGGTCAAGGAAATTCATGGCGAAGGCAAAGTCATGAAGCAACAACACCACTTCCAAACAAGGACACAGTGGTGAACGACAGTAACATAACTGGACATGATGACACAATAAACTATGAGAATGCTGAAAACAACCAAACAATGACACCCCTAGAATACAGGAGTTTTAGTGTTTAAGGGTTAATGAACACTAAAACTAACACCCCCCCCCGACATAAAATAAGTCATTTCAGGGAAATCCCTAAGAATTTCCTAAGTTATATCAGAGCCCCCGAGATGGGGTGAAAAGGCTGAAAAAAACCCATTATTTCTGTTGTTTGTGAACACAAATTATGTCATGTCCAGTTACCGAGTATGAACAATGGTATAGGTTCAAGCATGCTACTACACTCCAGATTTACTTTATTCCTCATTACTTTCTCCCTGATTTCATCATTTCCAGCCTTCTTTTTCCCTTAATTTGCCAAGTGGTATCACACCTCAGTTTAGTGTGCTGGGCATATGGTGCTAAACCCATCTTTTGCAGAGACCAAATGACACTTGATGCATGATGTGGTCAACATCACAAAAACTGCCTTTACTTTTGCAGGGCGTTTCCGGGTACCCACTTTAGGCTGGTCAACCTTAGAACCTAAGCCACTTATTAAAAAAAAAAAAAGCAGGCTAGAATCTAGCCACTGTGCTAGCACAGCTCCCTGAAAAGTCAAATACAAAACAAGATAACATGAAGATATTGGGGAATTTTCAACTGATACTATAAGTAAAGTAAAGTGAAGATCCCTTTTCACGCCTTTCGGCGCATCGGGCATATGGGCAGAGCGTCCCATATTTTTACAGACCATCAGCACTCTGTGGGTAATGTGGTCAGCATTACGCCGGCTGTCTTTACTTTCCCAGGACAGCCCATCCTGGTACCCATTTTAGGCTGGGTCGACCTGCGACGTCCCATACCACGACAAAAATCCACGCAGCCTGCAGTGGGTTTCGATCGCGGTATGCTGGCTTACGAGTCAGACTCGCAACGCCTTAGCCACGGACGCCGCAACTGATACTATATCTGTATAATAAATGCCAAAACTCCAGGAAGCATCACTGACTGCAACATTTATGGATCCTGGGGCTTTCTTCCTGGGGGAAAAAAAAAAGGTGCCATAATGAACAAACTGAAGAGCGGCTGGTTGAACGGTAAAGAATGCAGGGCTCTCATCTACAAGACTTGGGTTTGAATCCTCGAGGTCAGGGATTTTTTTCTGTCTCAGACAAAAAAAACCATTCTAACCTATACAGTCCACAGTGACAGCACTAGCCATGCAACCCTAAATCCTCAGGCTCAAAGACTCCTTAGCCTACACCGTAAAAATAGTAAATACAGCCATAATGGCAAGACAAAAGGGAAAGAAACTAACCAAAATATGTTTTTTTTAAAGTTGACAGTCCTCACAACAAAGTATATATTACAGCAGCATTGAAAAAACTATGGCTAAAAAAAAAGGTGCCGGTACTGTGTACCACTAGAACAAAAGCCCTGATGGTGTCTTACCTGAGGTGGAGCCTCTACCTTTGGAAACAGAAAGTGTGTAACGTTGGGCCAGTTCTTCTTGGTCCTCTAACAGTCTATTGTCTGTAAATAAAAATGGTTTAGTGCTACAATGACCACAAGAAGCTATTCAACTTAATGTATGTCAATTTAAAGCTGAGAGTTTTAGTGACCAGCATAAGAAGATCGACTAAGTAAATACCTGGATATAATTTTTTTTAAACCTCTGTAGTGTCAGGATTTTGTTGTTTTTAAACCTTCCACCGTGGCAGGATTAACTTGAAAAAGAAGGCTTATGAGAAGAAGGTGGGTGATATCTGCAGCAATAAACCTCAAGGGCTTCGAATGCTAAAGAAAAAGAAGCAGGACTTTTAAAAAAACCAATAAATATGGTTCCAGATCGATTCAGACTAAAAAATCTGGCTAGAGGAAATTACAATTAGTGTTTCAATGTTAAAACAAACTAAACAACATTGTGACTGGCCTGGTAAGCCAGCAAGGAATTACACTACTGCACAAAGAAACAGAATAAAGCAAATGGTTTGGTCATCTAACTCTGCTACCAACAAACAAAGCAATAATGTACAGATCAAGTGGAAATCAAAAGAGAAGTTGTAAACAATGGACTGAAGGAATAAGCATCCTTATCAAACTACATACAAAGCACACAGACACTATTTAAATGTTTGCATGTCACCTCATCGCCACATGATACAAGACAAAAAGATGACATAAATAAACTGAAGGAATAAGCATCCATAACAAACTCTACATACAAAGCACACAGACACTATTTAACTGTTTGCATGTCACCTCATCGCTGCATGATACAAGACAAAAAGATAACATAAATAAACTGAAAAAATAAATACTATGTAAAGAAGTGAGCAGAATTTTACTGTGACTGGTGCAATATTGAGAGTATATGGCTTATTTATTTTTCCAAAAGACCCATATTTGCATGTGAATATGATTTATTATCTGCCCCCAAAAAATTGTGAATTTTCTTAAATGCTGCCAGAGTAAATAGTCTTGTCTTGTACCTTGCTTTTACTGGCTGTAAACTGTGGCGAAAGTTCAGGTTATTTGTCCACCTATGGACTATAGTCATATTCCAGAACCTGAGTGATTTGTGCACATTTGTTTAACAGATCTGGCTTTTATGTACACAAACTGCTGGTTGCTTACCTCTCAGGCAAATGCACTCGTACTGCAAAAGAAGCTTCCATTTAGTTTATTTTTATCACAAGCTTATTGAGCAAGCGATGGATCTATTCTTGTTTTTGCCACAATAGGGCCCAGAACCGACACAGGGATTAATGAATACAGCCAAATACTCATGTGAAAGTAAGGAATAAGTATATTTTTTTCTTCTTCTGCAGTTGGCACATTGTCTTGTGGCTTACACTAAGCTGTGATGTCTTGTGGCTTACACTAAGCTGTGATATGTCTTGTGGCTTACACTAAGCTGTGATATGTCTTGTGACTTACACTAAGCTGTGATATGTCTTGTGGCTTACACTAAGCTGTGACATGTCTTGTGGCTTACACTAAGCTGTGACATGTCTTGTGGCTTACACTAAGCTGGATATGTCTTGTGGCTTACACTAAGCTGTGATATGTCTTGTGGCTTACACTAAGCTGTGATGTCTTGTAGCTTACACTAAGCTGTGATATGTCTTGTGGCTTACACTAAGCTGTGATATGTCTTGTGGCTTACACTAAGCTGTCACATGTCTTGTGGCTTACACTAAGCTGTGATGTCTTGTGGCTTACACTAAGCTGTGACATGTCTTGTGGCTTACACTAAGCTGTGACATGTCTTGTAGCTTACACTAAGCTTTGATATGTCTTGTGGCTTACACTAAGCTGGATATGTCTTGTGGGTTACACTAAGCTGGACATGTCTTGTGGCTTATACTAAGCTGCGACATGTCTTGTGGCTTACACTAAGCTGCGACATGTCTTGTGGCTTACACTAAGCTGGATATGTCTTGTGGCTTACACATAGCTGCATATGTCTTGTGACTTACACTAAGCTGTGACATGTCTTGTGGCTTACACTAAGCTGTGACATGTCTTGTGGCTTACACTAAGCTGTGATATGTCTTGTGGCTTACACTAAGCTGTGATATGTCTTGTGACTTACACTAAGCTGTGACATGTCTTGTAGCTTACACTAAGCTGTGACATGTCTTGTGGCTTACACTAAGCTGTGACATGTCTTGTAGCTTACACTAAGCTGGATATGTCTTGTGGCTTACACTAAGCTGTATCTTTGCCTTCCAGCCAGCACATCAAGTTGAAGCGAAATCTTTAATTAGTCAACCTGTATGACATACTTATTAAAGAACAGCGGCACTATTAACCCCTCCCCCCCCCCCCCCTCAACCCCAAACTGGGGCCCTGGAACCCACATAGGAAAATGTGTCAATAATCTTCTTTATATTTTCATTTACACATAAATGAGCAGATATGCCCCTTATTTTAAAAATTTGTTGAACACACCTAATTCGTCTTCACCATCATCTTCCTGGTCACCAATGGCCTCATGCCGCTGCATCAGATTGTGGCCATCATTGGATAAATCACTGGTGCTGTAGCTTCGACGTAGATGGTCAACCAGCTTGGACTGACCCTGGAATATATATGTAGTAAATTGTTAATGTCCAGTCTGTGACTCCATTATTTAAATGTCATAATTAAGCAAGTGGAGTTCTCGACAATGAACTGGTTGAATACAATTTTTTACTTTTTTGTTAATATGTAATGTAAGCAAAGATAAGGGTTATTTTCAAGGTGACCTTTTGTTTACAATTATATTATGGGGGGGGGGGGGGGGGGGGAGAAGCTGTAAACAGGTAAAGCTAACATGCTGTGTTGTGGGTTAAGCTAGGCTGTGATATCTGCATCTTTTGGCCCGACTCATCTGATTTAGGAAATCGCTATTTAGCAAGTGAAGTTCTCGACAATAAAATGCTTTAATACAATTATTTACTTTTTGTTAATATGTGATGTAAGCAAAGATAAGGGTTATTTTCAAGGTGATGTTCTTTTGTTTAGAATTATGTTATTTTTATTCTTCTTTGGGGAGGGGTGAGGGGGTTGTAAACAGGTAAAGCTGGCATGCTGTGTTGTGGGTTAAGCTAGGCTGTGATATCTGCATCTTTTGGCCCGGCTCATCTGATTTTAACAAATCGCTGTTTAGTTGTCTTCTATTATATGCTTATTAGGAGGCTGTGGGTTTATTCACCAGCCCCCCGCCAAATGATGTCACAGAACCCACATGGGGCATAATTATGACATTAATAAGAGTCTGATTGTAAAAGTACAGAAGAAAGTGGAAAGACAAAACCCAGTCCTACAAATGCATTTTTCACGGCAGATGTTTGTAGAGAAATGTGTTTTTCCCAGCATGAAAGAGGAGAAAGTAGAATAGCACAGGATCACACTTCACACATCCATAATAAACGGCAGCTGTAATGTTTCCTTATGATGAACAGTATAATTTGATAAACATAAAGGTATATCACCCACATATCCTTTTTTCTTCAAACCAACACCTTCTCCAGCAGTCGGGCCATGTCGCAGTTTCAGTCAGCTGTGCAATGTGGGCGATTATAAATTTTTTGGAGTGAAATGAAGAGAGGAACTGATTTTTTGCGCTTTCTATTTCTGTTATCAAAAAAGGCTGTTATGAAGTGTTAATAACTATGCCTGCAAAGTGTTCAATGCCTCGAATTATCAAATTGTGATTCTTCCAGTGGATATGCCTATTCACATATGTGGATATTGGGACACTTGAAGTATGAATGGATATTATTCCAATATTTGATGTGGATTATGTGGGTATTCTGTTGTAGTTTGGTTTGTAGTTTATGTTTCTCTGTTGTTTGAACTAAGGCCCTTCTTATGTTTTTCCATAATTTCTATGCAGGGTCTTCGTAATGCCGGGGTGCCGAGTTCTATCCCAACCGCAGGCCCTGTGTTGGTTTTGACAGTAAATTTGTCTAGAAAAACCACAACAGCCAAAAAATGCTGGGGTTGGTTCTGCAATGTCCTGTTAAGGATACACAACTAACTTGTTTTTTTCAAGTAGGGTGACCACAATATCTTGGACTAAAACCGGGACATCCCACTATTGTTCTAAGCTGAAAATGGGTGGACAAGGATAATACTGCGAATATACTAGGTGGACAAGGATAATACTGCGAATATACTGGGTGGACAAGGATAATATTGTGAATATACTGGGTGGACAAGGATAATATTGTGAATATAGTGGGTGGACAAGGATAATATTACGAATATACTGGGAGGACAAGGATAATATTGTGAATATACTTGGTGGACACGGATAATATTACGAATATACTGGGTGGACAAGGATAATATTACGAATATACTGGGTGGACAAGAAAAACACTGCCAATTTACTGGGTGTTCACCCCTTGTAAACTCTGGTGGAAAGTTCTGGGTTTTTTTGGGTCCACCTCCCCCCTTTATTCTTGTTCCAGAACCTAAGTGTTGCATGCACATCTGTTTTACTGATCTGGCTTATTCATAGGCAGACTATTGGTTTCTTGCCTCTCGGGCAGATGCACTCTGACTTCACAGGATGCCCCGATTAGTCGATTCCTATGACATGCTTGTTGGGGAGGTAGTGGGTCTATTCTTATCCCCACAATGGGGCCGCAAAACCCATTTGAGGGATATTTATACCACATCACCCACCAAGTGCCAACTGGTCAATAAAATATAGGTCTAGCCTTATATGCCTGAAGGTGTGGAAAAGGGACCTTTACTTTACTTACTGATAGCAACAGATTCTCTGTTCGAATAATATAAACTTAAAACAGTGATAAAGAGGAAGAAAGAACTATAAAACTGATGAGAAAAAAAACCACTAGCAGTAAAATGAGAAAAACTAAAAAAAACAGCAGGTAAAAAAGGAATCACAGAGGAAGGTGACTACAACAATGATACCTACCAATATTACAGACTTCATAATAACCCTAATACCCCGGTTTCCTAGATCAACAAATGTAGAATAACCCTGTCTTCTTGCTTGCTCTATCAGTTCATCTATATCCTGAAACAATAAAATAAATTTATCAGCTGAAGTAAGGAAATGGTAAAGTTAAACATACAACAAATATGTTGTTGTTGTTCGTCCATCACAAGTGATGAGGACCACTCTTTCTTTCATCTGTTAGGAATAGAATGTTTGTGGGTCTGGATGTGTCCAGTGCGTGCCCGGATGAGTCTAGGACAATGAGGGCAGGGCACAGTGTCTGCACATAAAAGGCCTATTTGGGGAGTTTTTCTGGTCTGTCTTCGCTGCTCAGCTGCCCTTGTTCTAGATGTCTTGCAGATCGCTGCACCATTCTGGATATATGAGCGCAATATTGACAAGGGTTTTAAAGGTTGTTGATATTAATTAGTGTGGTGTCCCTGCCGGGAGGGACCGAAGAGGACATACTGTCACTTCTGAACAAAGCTAGAGCTGCTTTCAGAAGGATGAGGCAAATCTGGAAATCCAACAATTACTGCAGAGGAACGAAACTTCGACTCTACGAGAGCATTATTTTGCCAGTTCTTCTTTATGGAGCGGAATGCTGGAGAATGACCAAAATGGATGCACTAAAGCTGTTCATCTTCCACAACACATGTCTACGTAGAATTATCAAAATTTTCTGGCCAGATACAATCTCAAACACTAAACTACTTCAAGTCACAAACCAAGAAACTTTAGAAAGTATGATAACCAAGAGAAGATGGAAATGGCTTGGCCACGTTATGAGAATGAATCCTGATATACCTGCCAAAACAGCTCTCACATGGACACCAGAGGGAAAGAGAAAACAGGGGCGCCCAAAAACAACATGGAGACGAACGATGGAAAGTGACCTGAGTGCAGCATCTTTGACATGGAAAACTGCACTGAAGCTTGCACAGGACAGGAAAGCAAGGAAAGTCCTCTCTGAAGCCTCATGTGCCACTAGGCATAACGAGAACTGATGACTGATGATGATGATATTAATTATTCGAGTGATAGCTATATCATGGTGTTGGCCATGTGATATCTTCTGTGCTTCATCTGTGTTCATCTTCAAAAGGGTGGTTGGCATGGTAAGGTACGGTTTACAACTAGGTTGTGATATCTGCACCTTTCTGCCCATCACATCCGATTTTAGCAAACCTGGAATTAGTTGCCTCTTACTACATGCTTTACTAGAGGCAGATTTTCTGGCTACAGAAGTGACAGATGCGGGAATATTTATATTGAACAAGGGAGATATTCTGAAGACCACATGTGAATGAATGTTGACAGAAGACACGAGATTGGATGAAATAACATGAGCAAGTATGTGTAAATGAGGAATCAGGAATGGATCCGGCAAGGAGGGACACATGAGAGGAAGAGAACAAAATGTGTATAATCAGTGTACTATGGGAACAGTTAGCATCGACATCTCCAGAATTTTGCTGGGGGAGATGGAGCATATATGAGTATGCCCGGTGTGCTATGATGTGGATTCTCAAATCACTAATCATCTCATGCGTATTAGGGGGCAGCAGGTCTTAACGCCCCCCCCCCCTCCCTCAATGTAACAGAATGGGTCATAGCTTGTCTGTTACTAGGCACAAAGCTAGGATATAAGGAAATCAACAAGTTTTGGCACCCTTGACATTCCTTTCCTGAATCTTCTTTTCTCGCCAAAACAAGCTATTGACATCAAACTGATGTTGTCTGGCCTTGGCCTTCTTTCTAGAAGTTTTGAAATGCATTCTTTTCATCATGTGACCCAACCTTGTCGTGCTAGTGAATACCTTGTTGACGTGCCCTATCAAAGCAAACGCAATTGTCCTTGTTTTTCTAGAAGCTTCTATGACCTCAATTGTCAGTTTAACTACTATATCTGCGTAGAATAGGATGATGAAATCTGATGCAATCGAGATATTATTAGCAAATCCCATGTGAGAACGTACATAGTAAAAAAGTTTAGACGTACTAGAATATTCTAGAAGCGGACAAAGCGAGAAGAGAACAAATATCTAGCATTCCAGCATCCAAGTATAAATAGCGAGTAACAAAGCACTTTAGCAATTCTTCAGTCCACAAGACTCGAGAGAGAGGAGAGGCCAGTCACATGGGCTCTCAAGACAGTCTGCAGTGGTAGAGATGTTAGCCCAACACTAAAAGCCTTCAGTCGAGACTCAGAGGACGAGCGACTAGTCTCAATGATCCTTGATGCCAGCTCAACACTGGAAGCAGAGCAGCCGTTCATATTGAACCTAGAAGACAGTCACTGGAGAGCAGACAAAGAAACGAGACATCGAGCTACAGAGACGACACACAAGATATACATGGATCCATGGTCAACAGAGACACATTAGGAACACTACAGAGATGTTAGAGTCGACGATCAAGCCGTTAGTACCAACAGTACTAGAAGCCAGGTGGCAGTAAGAGACACTAGAACCAGTTTAACAAAGTAACTAAAGAAGAAGAACACAACGCGAACCTACGAGTATTTAGCCATAGAGAACACAGCGCCATTCAGAATATTATTGATGTATTTGTGTCAATGCTAAAGTGTCACAATAAAGACAGTACAGACAAGAAGAGTTGTTTCCAGCTGTTTTGTATACAAGCATCAGAGTCACATGAGAAGCATGCAGCAAGCAAGACATCATCATCATCACCACCACTATCGACACGACCATCTTTCTCCTCGTCTATAATCTTCCAATCGACTCTTCCTGTAGCAAACCTAAAGACGAACCTGGGTGTGACAACAATATATGCAACGAAGAAGACAGCTGTGCTACATCAAATCCACTCAGACAGAGTCATGACATCTTGTTTTCATCTCTTTTGTCTTACTCAAGGCTTTTAAGTAAAGTAAAAGCAGAAAGACACTGGGACAGACAGTGTTAAAATAACAACAGTGGGGGCAAAAATGGTTAACTGCTTCTTGAAATTTAATCTACTTTTAGCCTCGACATAATTATGTCTGCACGGAATAAATAAGTATGAACCAAGGTAGATGTGAATGCATTATTCTACCAAACACTCAAAACATGTCCAGAACAGCAGAGGAAAGAGAAGTGATATTTGATAAGTTTCGTGTGTCCTATTTAGACAGTAATATAGGATACAAAATTGCCCAGTCTATTTCTTCTTCTTCAGCTGACATGACCCTCTGTCACAAGCACAGCTTCCATTTCTTGTTCTCCAAGCCCGGAACTATAGCGAAAGACAGAGAATAAAATGGTGTGTCCACTTATTAAGAGAGCAGCTAGAAAAAACTGTATATGACTTTTACAGAAGAATAACTTGGTGGAAGATGAGAGGAAGACCAAGGAAGAGACGGACAGAGTAGCTGAATCCTGCAAACAGAAGAAAAAAATCGTTCCTTCAAGCCGCTAGAGAAGCGAAAGACAAAAATATAGAAAAACCACAGCTCTTGGCTACAACCAGATAAAACGTGAGGACAAAGGAAGCAGCCTTCTATGGTGGCATCAGTGCACCACACAACATTCAGATTTTCACATGTAGGTCCAAACCATCCTTCCATTATCACCATTGTAACTTGTTTACTTCTTGTTTGGGTTCAGAGGCAGTAAACTCTGGCTGTTTGTCCACTTCAGGGCTTTAGTCTTGTTCCAGAACTTGAATTCTGTTTGCACACCCATTTTTATAAACGTGTTGTTGGTTCTTCATCCCTCAGGCAGCTGCACTCTGACCTTAAAGGAAGCACCCTTAAACAGTCACATTTATGACATGCCTGTTAGTGGGGCAGTCTATTCCCCTCCCCCCTCCCCACTCACACAAAATGGGATCTCTAAACCCATGCAGGGTGGAAACCTGATATATGACTGAATTTTTCAAATGCACAACTACTTCCCCCAATATATATATCTTGCACGCTTTAACAGGCCTTATTTCATGTTGTTGAAAGCCACTTTGTGGTGTGTATATATATATATATATATATATATATATATATATATATATATATATATATATATATATATATATATATATATATATATATATATATATATATATATATAAATATATATATATATATATATATATATATATATATATATATATATATATTTAATAATGTTACTGTTTCATTTTCACAAAACAGAAGTGAAGTTGAAACTGTGATTAACATATGGCTGTGAATCCTGGACAATTAATAAACAAACCAAATAATTTCTTGAGGCCTTGGAGATGTGATTTTAAAGAAGAATCCTAAGAATTCATTGGATAGTCAAAAAGAACAATCCAGATGTTTTAAAGGAGGTGAGGTTGCAAGGACAACTTATCACAAACATCAGAAAAAGACAGTCATCAAGTCATCATTTTTTGGTCAAATTATGAGAAGGAAATTGGACCATGTTGTCACTAATGGAAAGAGCTGTGGAAAAAGCAGACAGAGCAAAACAATGCAAGCTAATTTAATTCTTGACAGCCTTTTGTCATGGCATAGAGGGGTGTCTGCACACAAGCTGATACATGCTGCTGCAGACTGCATATTGTGGAGAGGTATAATCACAGTCGGCAAACCACATGATGATGACTGAAGTAAAGGAACTACAAGAACAACAGTTTCAACACGAAAATAATTACATAATAGATGAATTAAAAGTAATGATAAAAAGCTAGAGAAGATAGCTGAACATTGGGAGGTGTGTTGCTGAACATTGTGTCTTGCTAAACACTGTGTGCTGTGTTGGTAAACACTGTGTGGTGTGTTGGTAAACACTGTGTGGTGTGTTGCTAAACACTGTGTGCTGTGTTGCTGAACATTGTGTGGTGTGTTTTATAAGTAATAAACTACTATAGATGATACATCCATATCAGCAGCATCTGTGTGAAAACTGCATACCTTTTCCCTGCGAGCCAGCTGTGGATGTACAAACTTTTTGAAGAGAAAGCTGGATCCCTGAGTCATGGGGGAAAGCATCCATAGTACAAATATAATCTTGAACTCATAGTAGAAGGGAAACCTGTTAGAATGAAATATACGTCATTATTACTGATGGTCCACTGCATTTCCTCACACATTTACTGATTATTCTTCTACTTCATTCATCCAATATTTTTGTGTTGGACTTATCTGCACTGTGCTCATTTTCAGCAGAGATGCAGTACTTGCACCTTTTTGCTGACTTCTTCTGGCATTTGTCTGCTGCATTAGACTTCCGGGAGTTACCCATTCAAATATATGACATTTCGGTTACAGTCAAGCAAAAGAAGCATTACAAGTAAAATGAAGGTCTTCTCCATGTCACCTGTCCTAAAAACAATGTTAGTTGTGTTACGTCTTCCCTATGTTGGTTCCGGGGCCCCATTGTGGGGGGAAAACAAGAACAGACCCACTGCCTCTCCAACAAACATGTTGAATGAATCAACTAACTGTAGACATCCTTCGAAGTCAGAGTACATCTGCCTGAGAGGCAAGGAAAACAATCTGCACACAAATAAGCCAGCTCTGTAAAATAGATGAGCAAGCAACACTCGGGTTCTGGAACACGACTAAAGTCCGACGAGAATACGAAGAAGAAGATTATGTCTAAGCTCTGATATCTATATCCTTCCATAAACACATGACTTTATCAAATTATATGAAATCAGATATGATGTCCTTTTTATCTGCAAACTTACAAGAAAATTTTGTTTTCAACAGGTTTTCACTTAAAATGCTGTTGGCAGCACAGTCACCTGGAACAGGTTGTAATTATTTTCATCTGCTAAGGGGCCTTTAATATGGGCATCCTACAAGCGGGACCTTCTGTTTCTCACCTATATTAAACAAACTGCCAGCCATTAACTTTACTATCCAACTTCCGGTCTTTTGGGTAAAAGGTTAATGTTGAGAGGATCTACGTCATTGCATTGGGTTTTATCCTTTATGGCTCGGACTCTCTCCGCAGAACAGCCGCCTGCTCGCCGAAAGTGCCCAACAGAGCAGGAACTCTTTATCTCTAGTTCCGGCGAGATCCCCAGGGACCTCCGTTAAAAACTAAACTTGTGAACTGAACAGCGCAGCCTTAAAATGAACCAGCGACCTTTGGAGCAGGAGGCAAACAGCTTGACCACTTTGCCACCAAGATCCCAACTTGACCTCAGGTTTTAATCTTGGCAAGATATTTGCTCTGGCCACGATTAGCTGTTGTATTTCCCCTCACAAATTGACCGAAAGAATATAGTTCTGTCACCCAGCTACTGATCTGAGTGCATGGTGTAACACTGTGAGTGGCTGATTTAATTTGGGATGCTTTAACGGCCGTGGCCAAACTGGCTTGTGAACTGCAGATTCATAAAAAGGTGGGTGAGTGGCCTGTTGCCAAGAAATGACAGTGCCTTGTGCAATGTTGTATGCTTATTTGTTGTAAATGCTGCTTTAATCTACGATCAACTGCAATTCTAGTGAAGGATTGTTTTCCTTGGCACTTTTGATGACTGCCTTGTGCACTTAATGTTTGTGTATGCTAGTGACCTTAAAGAGACTGCAGTTCCTTCAAATGTGTTTAGAAGAGACATTAATATGCATTCTGTGTGGGTTTTCACTGGCACACAGGAAGGGAACAGCTTGGGATGACCAGTCGGCATAAAGGTGGAACTGTGGTTAACTGATTAACCCACTCATAGTGACACTAGAGTGATAGTTATAATTAATGTGATGTTTTTTCTTTTTAAAATTACCCTTTAAACTGACATAAGTCTAGAATCTCTAAGGCAAGAGACATACACCTCATCCCTAAACAAACAAACCCATTTCACTGTACCTCATTTCTATACCTCTATTGTGAACATGAAGATATCTGAAAATCACAAGCTGGAATACAGATGCTAATAGAAATATCATTGTCAGACATACAGACAGATGTTGAAAATGGGGGTAACTAGTTGCTTATTTTGTCTTTTTTCCTTAAGAATATTTTTATCTCTTTGTATTGGTTTTGTTTTGCAACATTTTTTTTCCTATTCCTGCCTTTCAATTTCTTTTCTTCTTCTGTTTCAGTTGAATCTTCCATTAAGGGCTGGTGTTTCATATTACTACTTCTTGTTTTTAGTTGTTGATAAAGAGATAAAGACTCCACTGGAAATGTTTAAATGACTGTATCTGCGCAAATTTTTCTTTCTCCCACTGGGGGGTAGTTGAAGAAGAGGAGGGCAAAGAAGAACTTGGAAAAACAACATCAAGAATAGGACAGGACTTAGTTATTCACCAAGCGGAAGATAGAGAAAGATGGCGGCTTTTGTGTGCTAGTGCTACCATCAATACACCTCCATGATCCTAGTGGGTCAAGGGTTATGTTATGTTTTGTTATGAGCTTCCTAGTCATAGTCTGTCTTTGGGAAATTCACTTCTGAATACAACTAGGACAGAAACCAGGCACACAGTTCCTTAAAGAGCAACAGATGCAATACTTCACCCCCCTGATGAAAAATGCCTTAGTAACAACTGCCACAGAGAGCCATGCTACAGAAATATAATGAACAAGGAGCAAGAGAAAGACATGAAGAATGGAATGACAGCATCTAGAATAACCTTAAAGGAATGAAGATCACCTTATTCAACATATTAGAAACAGTACACAGAGGATCCCTACATCACCCTCTCCCAACACTTCAATGAGGTAAATGGAGAAGGTGGAGGAGGGTTAGAAGAAAAGTCTTCTTGATACAGACAGATTCAGCTTTGCTCCTGGCCTTATTACCTCAAAGCTGCTGATGTGTCTACTCTAAAACCTCCTAATGCCATTCATAGGAAAGACTCCAACTGCTGTAACCAGATCAGAGATCTATCCAGACAGCTGGAAATTCAAGGAGATAATCCCAGCATATTTTCTGGCTGCAGTTTCAATGGGTACAGCTTTTCATGAAAAGGTAACTGATTCCTCATTTCAGTGAATATATCACATGCACATGTTAAACATATGGTATCTTCCTTTCATCTGTGTTCTCCTTGAACTGTAATTTGTTTCCCTTCTAAATCCCTACTTTGTTCAAGGTGATACATCTGTCTCACTGAACAACTTGTGCTTACTCTTGTTTTATCACCTGTAGCAATAGCTAGGCGTGTTTTGTTGTCTTCGGAGAGTTGTGAGTGTGGCAGGTCTTAGATGAAAGGGCAGGTAATCGGACATGCTCGCTGGAATATGAAAGTAGAGGGGGGGAGGGGACACAGAGAGAAAAAATAGGGAGACTGAGAGAATAATACACAAAGAGAGAAAGGGAGACAAGGGGGGGGGGGGGGGGGAGAGAAAGAGCCAGAGGGGTGAGGATAAAGAGACAGAGAGAGAGAGAGAATCAGGGTGAAACAAAAAAAAAAACAACCGACAGAAAGGGAAAAATAGGAAGAAGAGATAATAAGTAAGTCAGAAAAAAATAGTAAAAACATGGGGGTGGGGGTGGAAGAATACACCCAGAGAGAGAGAGAGAGAGAGAGAGAGAGAGAGAGAGAGAGAGAGAGAGAGAGAGAGAGAGAGAGAGAGAGAGAGAGAATGAAGATTATTATACTGATCTGAACAAAGAAGACACAAACAACAGATGGCAGCATTTACTGTCTGGCATATTTAGCTGTATCTCGTCATGTGTATACTGAAGAATTAAATCAGGTGAAGCAAGTAAATCAATCATTTCAACATCCCCATATAGTTTCAAGAGCCTCATTTTGAGAACACACACAAACTGACCTAAAAGGTTAGTTGCGTATGCTTTACAGGATGTTGCAGAACCAACCCCAGCAGCCCCTGGCTCTTGTGTAAACAGACCTAACACACCTCAATAATCTTTTGCTGTAAAAGGGGCTAATTGGAAGTCTTTTGCCCTTACAGGGGTAGGACGTTTTGAGGATTTTGAAAGCAACCTGTCCACATCACTGCTAAGAATACGAGAACTGGGAGTAAAGCTCAGCACAGCCAAGCATGAGAAGCACACCAGACGCATACAAGGTCTTGTCAATCAGCATAGGACTGGCACTATTACCCGCGCGACACTGATGAACATGTTGAGGGGGGAATATAAACACCTATAGATGTGTCTGGAGTGCTGTGAAGATAATCCAACTCATAACTCAGAAGTCTTTTGAAATTTATATCACAGCCTAGGTGTAACCACAATATAAGGCACAATAAGCCCTTTTAAGCATGAGTGCAGAAGAAGAAGAAAAAGCCTTTCAAGTGAAAAAGAAAAATTCACCACATTCAACTGTGCAATCTGCTGTTTGTGTTTTCTTTGCTGTAATCTAAAAGGTGTCGGCTCTGTGGCTAAGTCGATGTGTAATGCCAGGATGCCGGGTTTGATCCCAGCTGCAGGCCATGCGCCTTGCGTTGGTTTCGACAGTGGTATCAAGAAAGTGGACTGTCTAGAAAGCAATGGCAAACTACTGGATGTAAATTTGCCTAGAGAAACCACACAACAGCCAGGGGCTGCTGGGGTTGGTTATGCAACGTTCTGTAAAGGATATGCAACTAAAAAAAATCTAAAACAATCTAAAAGGTGACAATATGTTGATTTCTGAAAATAATTTTAACTCTTTCAGTCTCAATAAGTACTAACAGCAGATTTCCAAGAAGGCAAACAGAAGTACGGGAAAACATGAGCCTATTTATTTAAATGATAGAACAGACATTAACGGGCACATTAAAATGCCATATTTCTTTTGTGTATTCAGATCAAGAGTTAAGAATATATGAACACAAAAGATGACTGATGCTTAATACACATGGACAGTATCTGCTCAAAGGTACTTTTATTATATTAACCTTGTCATCCCATTGTGGGATGCATTTATGATCTATTTTGAAGCCCCACCCTGGCTTTTGCCGGGGGCCCTAATACTAGCTGGTCCTGGAATATAACTCAACGGTGGAACAGGGTTTCTGGGACCTCTCCACAGGTGATCCACATCCGCATGGTGGCACTTTGTGTCACCTGGTGTTTATCTTGGTGGGGTACAACTTATCTACCTACCTACCCTTTATCATTACAAGTAGGCTTGAACCCAAAACCATTTCAGTACTGATAGACCTGTTTCTGACACTCATCAAACATTTGAGACCAAAAATATCACAAGATAAACCTACCATGAAAGGAAGACATCTGAAAAGGTCTCCACAGCACAGAACAAGGCAAACACAATCCAGTACATCATCCATTTGACCTTAGGATAGTGCAAATGAAAAAAATTATAAAAAAAAAATTAAATATGTATTTTTATTATAGCAAAAAGAAACCCAATTGGTTATTAATATAACATAAGCTAATATGCATTTCACATAATGCATTTTTCTTTGTTCAAGCTAATTATATAATTACTAAATTCTAAATTCATATCATGTTTTCAACTTCCCTCATCATGTGTGAAAACTGATATACTACTTAGACACCACTTGAAGTTGCAGTTGGGATTTCCCTTTTGTTAAGTACAAAACCATGGTGGTCGTTCTCACGCACTACAATACATCTAGAGCAGCATTCTTCAAACTGCTCACACCTGCGGACTGACTGGCTGACTTTGTACCCCATCAGGACATCACACAGGCGATAAACACCCAGTGACACAAAGTGCAACAATGCGGATGAGGATCACCTGTGAAGAGGTCTTTCTCACGCACTCCAATACATCTAGAGCAGCATTTTTCAAACTGCTCACACCTGCGGACTGACTGACTGACTGTTTACCCCACCAGGACATCACACAAGCGATAAACACCCGGTGACACAAAGTGCCACTATGCGGATGAGGATCACCTGTGTAGAGGTCCCAGAAACCCCTTTAAACCGTTAGACCATATCTATGGTCCGCTATATTCAGGGCCCCCGGCAGAAGCCAGGATGGGGCTTCAAATAACGAAAAATTGCACCAGCGGACTGGGGGAAATAGGATAAATATATTGCGGACATGCTGACAGCGAAGTCACAAACAAATGTAGCCTGCATTTTATTTATTAAATGCAATATTATATATATATTTTTAAAATTTGCTGATGTGCATCTACCGCTGCCGAGAATCTGACATACGTGGTTGATATTAATGTTCATTTAGCCTCTACTTAAGCGGGCGCATATTTGTTCGTACCATCAAGACATTTCAGCGGACAACAAGCGTAGAGAGCCCTGCGATAATACTGATTACCTCCCTTTGACCAAACAATGTTTCTGTTGTCTCAAAAGTTGGTTTGTACAAATACCAGTCTGTGCCTACATAAGGGAAACCAATAAATAGCAAGCACAATCTCCGCAAAGACCACTTACTTTACCGGCATGGGCAGGTCATTGTCCTACGTCTCAGGACAGGACATAACAAACTTAACCAGCATATGTACAGGCTTCGTCTTAGTAGTTCACCTTTTTGCCCTTGTGGGCTATGTGTGCAGACTACAGAACATGTCCTGCAAGACTGTCCCTTGTTCACCACTGCAGCACACAAAGTTGTATGGTACTAAAAAGGAACTCATAAAAACAGTCAAGTTTATCAGAAGAACCTGTCGGTCGGTGTAAATCAGAAAGCGAACACAACAAGAAGAAGCAGAAGAATCTCAGAAAAGGCCGGCTGCGATGGATCTCCACTACACTGTCTTGTCTAGGCTGTACATTCTCTCGTACTATTCGTCCATCTCTTGGCATTGTCCTCCCACTTGTATCTAATTTTCTCTTTCCTTCGATTCTCGCCTCCTCCCCCACCTAAGTATGTTTTTAAAGAGTGATATGCCTGTTAATGTAGCTGACATTTCAATCCAATGGCGAAAACAGGACTTTTAATAACATACCAGGTTTAGAACGAGGCTGAAAAAGTTTATACAATAGGCTGAATGTACTTTTTACATAGAGAGAGAGAGAGAGAGAGAGAGAGAGGGGGGGGGGGACAGAGAGAAAAAAAAAAGAGGGAGACAGAGAGAGTAAGAGAGAGGGAGACAGAGGGAGTAAGAGAAAGAGAAAAGAGACAGAAAGAGAGAGGGACAGAGAGAGAGAGAGAAAGAGGGAGACAGAGAGAGAAAGGAATATAGAGAGAGAAGAGAGAGAGAGAGAGAGAGAAAGGGACAGAGAGAGAAAGGGACAGAGAGAGAGAGAGAGAGAGAGAGAGAGAGAGAGAGAGAGAGAGAGAGAGATTCAAATAAGAACGGGTGACAAAAACTTGATCACATTATTGTTCACAGCAAATGCAGGCCTTGGCCTCATTCTCAAAATGACACGACGCAGGAACTCCCAAAAAATGACATCACGGCATGGGAACTCCCCAAAATGACGTCACAGCATACACGGTTTGTTTCCCTACAATGGGGTCCCTGAACCCACACTGGGGTGACACCCAGATTCAATAGCAACAACCATTCAGATGCCAATTCATCTGGAGCCGAACATAGATATTCTGTTTAATCGAAATTAACAGTCATATTAGACCACCCATGGTTACAAAAAGTTACCCGTTAGTCCCATGCGGGTATGGGATCCAAGAAGCGGCTCCTGAGCTTCATTTAGCCCTTGGAATCATCATCGTTATTGTGTAGCAGATCCTCTGCAGAACGTCGCGGTCTGGGTTTATTATTAATATCCTACCCTAGATGACGCCACAGGACAGTCCAACATTTTAGAGGGTGGTAAGACTGGGTTTCCGGGCTTTCTGATGCTTTTAACGACCCCAAAACATCGAGAACTGGCCCTACCCCAAGCCACCTATGTCGCACGAGAGAGTGCAGCCTAGGTCTCACGACTACATGCTCCTATCTACAACCCCCTGAAATATTAGACTTCCCCGTGACCTGTGGATGTCCCCTATTTGGGTTAAGATATTAATAAAGCACCGCGGTCTGTTGTCTATACAAAACACAGTTACCACGACTGCATATCTTGATTGAAATACAACCTTCTGCTGTGGGCGATAGCCTTCTGTCTGTATTGTATAAAGGGCAAGAGTTCTATGACGGCCCTACAGCATGACTGTTATCTTTGCATATCTCAAAGTTGTTGACGTTCTATGTGCATACAGATGTGTTAACCGTCCCTGTAAACAAACACACGCCAGGTCGATGCGACCAGTTCAGTCGAAACAACCTGTTGACTATATGTCTGCCCTGGGTACCGACGCTAGGCTGACGTAGCGGCGTTAACAAGAATACATCTAATGTGCACCAGTTCCTCAACCTGTGCCATTCCACTGGCAAGACATCAACGAAGCTGCTTTGGGTTACGTAAGTTAAGATGATTTTTGCGTATTCGTGTTATTCATGTATATACTGATGAAGGATACCCTGTGTGGGTTCCGGGGCCCCACTGTGGGGAAAACAAGAATAGACCCACTGCCTGCTCAGAAGCATTTTGTAAAAGTCAACTAATTGGGAGCTTTCTTCGAAGTCGAAGTACCTTTGCCTGAGAGGCAAGGAACCACCAGTCTGCATGCAAATGAGTCAGACCTGTGAAACGAATGTGCATGCAGCACTCAGTTTCTGGAACAGGACTGTCCGCCGGAGTTTACAGCCGGTGAACACGAAGAAGAAGAAGCCGATGAATGCTCAGTTTTCGCCTGCGCTTGTTATATAGTAAAACTTGCTGATCAACATTTCGTTTGGTTTTATATTTTCCCTCAACCTGTTTACACCAGTAGCCCACCAAAACAGGGGAAAATTGTTTCACGGCCCATCTGACTCCTAAATAAACACAGACACAAAAACAAACGTGAACAACATTTAATCTGTTAAATCCGATGTTGCAAAAGTATAATTTTCAGCTAATCTTCTTCTTCTTCTTCTTCGAGTTCACTAGTTGTAAATTCCGGCCGAAGGTTCTGGTCGTTGGACCACTTCTGGACTCTAGTCCACAGGTTCACAGGTCTGACTCAATTTCATGCAGACTGTTGGCTTCTTGTCTCTCAGGCAGATGCACTCCGACTTCGAAGGAAACCTCTAATCAGTCGACTCTTGCGACATGCTTATCGAGGAGGCAGTGGGTCTTTTCTTGTTTTGCCCCAAGGGGACCCCAGAACCCGCACGGGCAACAAAATTACAATTTCCAGCCAATCAGATATTTGCTGTTGCTTACATGTACTAACTAATGTATGGGAGTGGCCTGTTGTTTCTGACATTCCAAGCGCGATAAGATCGATTCAATTTCTCCGTCTGATTTGTATTACTGTCATGCCTTTGAGTCTTTTCCCACAATGTTAACCATAAAGAACTGGAAGAGAAGAACCACCTAACCTCGCTCGCGAGATAATAAAGCTGAATTTTTCGGAGGCCCATGGGCTAAAGATCACTTATGTAGACAAAAAAGTCGGGAGATGTGAACCAGCGTCATTGCACACTGTTTTAAACCATAAGTGCTCTGCCACCAGTACGGACAGCTGATAAAAAAAAATGTTCCACCTGTGTCGCCGTTCGCACGTAACTCCGTAGCTACAGCGACGTTCCTCCATTTACCCCAGAGTGTTAACTCTGGTACCCATTTCCTAGAGGCTGGGTGAACCCCGAGGAGCCCCGGTTTCGAACACCGGCCGTGGGCTGCATCGAGTCGCAGCTGGATTTGAAAGCGAGTCTCCTAGATTTTGCACGAACGCAGATTCAATTCACTGAGACATGGAGAGATTGAGAGGCGAGGGGTCGGACATTGACACTCGGCAGTCCTAGTGTCTCAAACAGGAATACTGTGTACACCAAGAACTGCATAGTGTGTCCGTGAGAGAGAGGTGTTTGACAGAGAGAGGAAAGTGTGTGTGTGTGTGTGTGTGAGAGAGAGAGAGAGAGAGAGAGAGAGAGAGAGAGAGAGAGGGAGGAAAGTGTGCGTGAGAAAGAAAGAGAAAGAGGGAAGTGTGTGTGAGAGAGAGGTGTGTGTGTGAGGGAGAGAGAGGGAAGCGTGTGTGAGAGATAGAAACGTGTGCGTGTGTGTATGTGTGTGTATAAAATATCTATTGTACAGCCCAATAAGAAGGGAATACCGGCCTACTGAGTCAACACTCTTTACTCAAAGTTGTATAGAACTAAAAAGAAACTCCTACTATGAGTAAAGCTTATAACTTGTCTGTCGGTATCAATAAGAAAGCATCACAAAAACCAAATGTGCGTGTGTGTCTTGTGTGTAGGAGTTTTTTTTTTTTTGGGGGGGGGGGGGGGGGGGGCGCACGGTTCATGTAGTGATAAATATATAAATGATTTCATATCATACATGCATCAAGTAATTTACTGTGTGTGAATGAAATTCCGCTAGATCCTAAAATTGCAAATAACACATGGAAAGCGGTGTACCAACGACGTTCTAAGCTCTGGAAAAAGTCAGACAGCTAGCCCTAAGTTCTAACAATGATTGGTTATTCTGGTTATACCTTTTTTATTATCAAGATCGCCCACGTTTTTTTTAAAAGCAATTCCTGCTTTTCTTGTTCCGTCTTTTGGCAGCTCTAGGTCTTTCCTGACGACAGTGTTATACCCTCAATGATCAAAAGCTAAATGTAGTCGACAGATTCACTTATCTTGGCAGTACTCTATCTCAGAGGGTCAACATCGACGATGAAATGAATGTTAAAATCTCAAAGACCAGCAGCAGTTTCGGCAGACTTTATACCAGTGTCTGGAACAGAAGTCATATCTCCCTGACCAAGCAAAATGTTTACAAAGCTCAATTCTTCCAGTACTGCTCTACGCTTGCGAAACGTAGACTGTATCAGCGCCATGCTAAAAAGGTGAATCAGTTTCATATAACCTCTCTCAGAAAGCTGCTCAAAATCAAACAGCAAGATAAGATCCCAAATACTGTGGTTCTTGATAGGGCAAACCTGCCTAGCAGCCATACGATACTGAAGAATTATCAGCTGCGTTGGGTTGGACATCTAACGCGCATGCCAGAATAGCGCCTCCCAAAGAGAGTATTTTATGGCGAGCTCCAACAAGGGTAAAGGTCCCAGGGAGGACAGAAAAAGCGCCATAAGGACACTCTCAAGGCTGTTCCCAATTCTTTTGGCATCAACACAGCGACGTGGGAGGCTGCTGCACAAGACCGTTCTGGATGACGTGCGCCCCTCAGGCATGGTGCATAGGAGGTTGCACAGGCAACAAAAAGAGGCAGACTAGAATGAATCGTACTGCTAATCCCAAAAGTACAGCAGCTTCCATCTGTTGTCGGCACTTCTCAAGAACTTTCCAGGTTCATACTGGACTAATCAGCCACCTTCGCACTCATAATCATTGATCATTACTACTTTGGATGAAAGCGGTCTTCATCATTCGCGATGGACGAACAACATGTTATACAGTGTGACAGAAAGGTAGGGGAATCACAAAGTTCGGCAATGGATGAAGTCACCTTCTATAACGCAAAGCCTAAGCAATATTGTAAAGACCATGTGTTTCCCGTGTAGCATAATCCCTAGCTTGGCCTGCCTTGTTTACTCCAAAGAGAAGGTACCAAACACGAACGGTATTGAGAAAAACATGCTGCAGGCTCTGCCTGATACAAAAAAAGTAGTGGTAGTGCTCTGCTGCCTAATCCTATCAGTAGCTACCCATTAGCTTTAACGGAGATCACAGACTCCCTTATCTTCGGCTGAAGGTATCTCGCTGATTAAAGTGATCAAGAAAGTTTTTGTTTGCCAGTGGCTTCATTGCCGGATGATAATTCTGTGATCTACCTGACCAGGGCTCCATTATCTGTTCGGGTGCCACGCTGGGTACCAGACGCAAGGAATGTTCGCAGCTGACGCCGCATCATTCCTGTGGTTCTATGATTACACAATCTCTACCGGCATCTGGACAAAATTCACTGCCTTTCAGTGGCAGAATAGACCATGACCTACTTAGTAAAGTAGGTCACGGATAGACAGTGAAGGTCTAGAGAGGAGAGAGGCGGACAGACAGAGAGGGATGGGGCATAGCTATACTTCAATATATAGGTTAGTTGTGTATCCTTTACAGGGCGGGCGTTGCAGAACCAACCCCAACAGCCCCTAGTTGTGTGGGTTTTCTAGGCAAATTTACGTCTAATAGTTTGCCATTGCTTCTCGACGGTCGGCTTTCTTGGTACCACTGTCGAAACCAACGCAAGGCGCATGGCTCGCAGCTGAGATTGAACCCGGCATCCCGGCATTCCGAAACGTTCGCATCGACTTAGCCACAGAGCCGCTTCAATATATACTGTTTAAAAAAAAAAACCGCAAAGTTACTGAAAAACAAACAAACACACTCACAATTTTGACATTCTGCATCTTTGTAATGCAGTAAGTGAAATTACTCAAACTTCACACAAGAATGCCTTAGGGTTCCACCCATCGATTGACACCCCCCCCCCCCCCCCATTTTTTTTGTGTGCATCTGGGTCACGACAGTTTTGAAGCGTAGGCCTTTCCCGCTATGATGGTGTGTGGCCTCTCTTGTGTGGATCACTGACTGGCATCTCCTGGGCATGGATGTGATGATCAGATGTCTGATGTGGGCTTGTGGGATGGATGCCCACTCTTCCTGGAGTGCCTGGAACAGATCTCGACCACTGGCTGGAGCAACGTTTCGGCGACAAACACGTCTTTGCAGCTCATCCCACAGGTGCTCAATCGGACTCATGTCTGCAGAGAGGGATGGTCAGGAAAGGATTTGAATGTTATTGGCAGCCAGGAACTGCGTGATCAGCTACGCAGAATGTGGTCTAGCGTTGTCCTGTTGAAAAAGATATCTGCTGGCATCCCAAAAGGGAAGGACATGTGGTCATAGAATTTAATGGACGTATCGTTGCGCATTCAATCTTTCTTCAATGTGCACCAACTGACTCCTTCCGTTGTAACTAATCATTCCCCATACCATTACATCTCCACCACCGTGCAGCAGAGCTTCATCAATACAATTTTGGGCTAAACTTTCAATTCGTCTGCGGTTGACCCTACGCCGTCTATCAAGACACTGCAACAAAAGGAAAGATTCGTCACTTAACAAGACACGTCTCCACTGATAGTCACTTGCCGAAGAACAATGTTAGTTGGCCCAAAGAAGTCGATTTTGGCGGTGGCGACGCGTAAGGACAGGTCCTAGGTGTGGTCGTCGAGCCCTAGGTCCAACATCATGCAGTCTGTTCCGAACAGTTTGATCAGACACATGGCGTCCTGAAGGCAATGCCTGTGCAGCTGGGGAAGCTGTTGTAAACCTGTCTCTGAGGTGACGAAGTCAAATAAAGTGATTCTCCGCTGCTGTTGTCACCCTGGGTCGTCCACTGTGATGTCGGTCTTCAACTAAACCAGTGGCTTGGAACGGGTGCCAAAGTCAATTGATGGTACTATGATGCACGTTTAGATGCCTGGCTACCTGACTTTGATTTTCTCCTGCACGTAATCACCCAAAAGCAATATTTCTTAAATGTCTCGATAGAGGCGCCAGTCGTGACTGCTTGAAGATGAACTGATTGTTTTGGTGTAGCGTTATCCTCTTATAGGGTTTCAATTGTGTAGGCAGTGAATAATGTTCATCGCAAATTTTGTACTTTCCCGTGCGCGCATCGTGAGCTATGCTCACAAATATGGTCTTAGACACAACTGACCATTGCGTTGAAACGATTATAAAAACCCCAATTAATTTACGCCCACATGTCCACTGACCATGGCAAACAACATTTGAGTCTGGTTTTCACATACCCGAGTATGATATTTTATTTACAAACTAACAAAAAAAAAAAAAAAAAACGCGCTATGGGATAACTATGCAATTTTTTTAAACAGTATAAAGGATGTTCTTTTACAAAAACCCAGTATAAAGCTCCAGAGTTTGCTAGGTTTACAATGTATGGCATAATGTGTTTACTCCTTCCTAACGGTGTACACAGACACAGGAAAAGGGGAGGGAAAAAAGGAGTGGGGGTGTCATGCCATGTAGAAGAAGATACACGTAGATATGATCGTGGGATGGGAGGAGGCTGTAAACTGGCTTCAACTTGTCATCTCTAGTTTTAGTTTTTTGTCCAAGCTGTAGTTAGTCTTTCCCCTTGACTCAGAGCGGCGCATATGACAGAGGTAATAGCTTTCCATGTCTGGCGGTTTTCTGCCACCTGTTTTAGGTCAGGCAGATTTCATTGGGCCAATTGTTGAGCCTTTCCTGATGATGGTTCTATGCGGGATCTCTCCTGGTAGTAGTGTGTAAACAGATTTCGTTTATCCACCGCCTTACGCAAAGGCGAGTTTTGAAATGTGTAAACATTCAGAAAATGTCGCAACTACTGATAATGTGGCTGGCGCAAGTAAGCGACAAAACTAGGGAACGGCTGGCCAAGCGGTTAAGCACTTTATCCAAGAGGCCCACGCTCGAATTTCATGTAATATTAACCGGGAATGCCCGAAGAAGTTGAACGTTTAGGCCGAAAAGCGCAAATATCGCAGCTACGCTGTTAACAGGCACAGCGCAATAACATCTTCAGATAATCGCATAATAAAAAGAAGAACCACCTGTATGGGGCAGGGGCAGAAATAAAAACCCCACCTGCACAGTTCGTAGCGACAGCACTGGCCATGCGGGCCTGTGTTAAATCGCCCTAAAAAATACAGGCAGTACAATGAAGAGGTTTTGAAGGCACATCACTATCACACTGATTTCTATAGTCGTGTTTATACAATTCACAACAAAACAATTAGCACAGCTAAAATATCGGCTTCTCTTAATTAAAGAAGTGTCATAAATTTACTGCTTAGTTTTTTTTTGTCTTCCTACCAGCAGTTCCAGTGTAAAACGATCTGATACCATTCGGACCTTCGTCGAAGCCGAGGTAGGAGACGTTATAACCAACTTTTCATGGGGACAATTAGTAGAAGTACTTTGGAGTGGCTGATGCATCGCACGGCTGAGCAGGCATGGGAACGCCCAATGTGCAGTGACGTCGACTGTGATAACATAACATAAAAACATAAGCTTAAACTTTGTTTTTCTGTAATGCATTCTCATGCGGTTATTCCTCCAATGTGAATCCGTCTCTATGAAGTTTCCTTTTATTCCGCTGCAACAAGTAACCCAGCATTCGAACAAATAGGAAAATGTGTGTGTGTGTGTGTGTGTGTGTGAGCTAGAGAGAGAGAGAGAGAGAGAGACACACAGAGAGAGAGAGAGAGAGAGAGAGAGAGAGAGAGAGAGAGAGAGAGAGAGAGAGAGAGAGAGAGAGCTTGTTGCTGCTCAGGTGGAGGGGAAAAACAACAAGCAAGCATTTTTCATATTCAACCAGGGCGGGGAAAAACCGTTAGATGTGATTGTGATTTAGGTGACCTTGGCATATCCAGGTCAGACACAGCGATAATGAATTCTACCCGGAGGGGAAAACAACACCATCACAATGAAAAATGATTAGAGACGGGCAATGGTCATTCTCTTCAACAATAATAATAATAATACAATTATGGCGATAGTATTGCTACAATAAAGTAAGCAGGAAGTTTTAGCAAATGGTTGAGCTTTCAAAGAACACTTGCCAAACAGCCCCGCCCCACTCATGTTAAAAAAATATTGTTTATAACATAACCCTTGACCTATTAGATGGAAGCAATAACACACAAAACCAGCCATCTTTCTCTGTCTTCAGCTTGTTGAACGAGTGTATAACCTAGTTCTGTCCATTTCTTGATGATGTCATTCCAGGTTCTTCATATCTTAGGTGATCTACATGCTATAGCAAAGGACAGAATGACTTGCCATGAGTTGGCTGAAGGCTTGTGCTCCATCAGGGGATAAAGAAGAGAATAAGCAGCAGCAGCAGAAACAGAAGCAGAAGAAGAAAAAGTATAACGTAACAACTAGGGCTGTACCAAATAGTGATTTTCACTATTCGGCCGAATACGAATAACGGGACCAACTATTCGGCCGAATACGAATGGTGTATAAAATATATCTTTAAAAAAAAACAAAAAACATTTGTAATGTCAAATGTACGCTGAACTTTTACTTCACGTAAAGTAACACAGAACAGTCATCTTCTTCTTTAGCATTCTGAGCCCTTGAGGTTTACTGCTGCAGATATCACTCGTCTCCATTCATCTCTCTGGATGGCCTTCTCTTCACAATGTGTGACACCAGTTGTTTGCAGGTCTGGCTGGACATTATCTCTCGAACTTCTTTTTTGTCTGCCTCGTGGTCTACGCCCATTCCTCTCTCAGGTGTATAGTTTTTTAAAGGAGTAGAAAATTATAGGGAAGAGAAAAAGTTAGTGAGAAACAACAAATAGTTTATGTTAGCTTTACAAAATCAATCACAATAAACAAACACAGGACGTTGCGGCGATTTGTCTCTCAGGTTATACATTTTTACTTCTCTGTCGTCTGACATTCTCTCAGTATGCCCCAACCATTTTAGTCTGTTAGCTCTCATGATGCCAGTGATCAATGGTGATTTAAACAGATTATGTGTTACGTTGTTGCTTCTCACTCTCCATTCCCCGCTGTTAGCATCTTTGATGGGTCCAAAGATTAGTCGTAAGACTGTTTTCGAAAACCTGTAATAAGGCCTCATCTCTTTCATTTCTGCTTCAAGTTTCAGAGCCATATAAAACGACTGTTCTTATCAACGTTTTATATATTTTGATCTTGGTGTTGCAAGACAGCACTTTGACTTTAGCAGATGTTGAAGGGCATAGTATACTTTATTTCTATACTGTATTCTAGATTGTATTTATTCTCTCAGCATGTTAGAGCAGTTAGGTTTGCACCCAAGTACTTATATGTTTCCGTTCGTTTGATTTTCATATTATCGACTTGGATGTGGCCGGAGTTTATATTCTTTCCATGTCTAGTTAGTATTTGTACAGAATAGTAAACATTTAAAAACATTTTATGTTTTGCATCCTTCAGTCAGTTTGTGGTAACTAATAACTAGGAATGAAAGAATCCTAAGTATTATAACAAGTAACTAAACTTGGAAATTGTCACTGACAGCTTAGTAAATGCATGAATGCTGCATTAGCTTTCAACAAAACAAATCGTTCCATGTTGTCAGTATTAAGGCCGTGTATGCAGAAGCGGGTGTCAGGTAACTACTATTCGTATTCGGCCTGACCGCAACTATTCGGCCGAATACCGAATAGTCAATAGGTCCACTATTCGGCCCCGAAGCGAATATTCGGTACAGACCTAGCAACAACAGCTTGCGACCGAGAGAATTAAGACGGATGGTAAAGGAGTAATAATTAAAATAAGTAGCATATTACTACTACTACTGTAACTTATTACCGCCACCATTTTCTCATACCACATACGGCACACAGTCTAAGCCTACATTTCGTGATATGCTGTGCAATCCTTTCGATATCTTGGATGGAATCTAAACCAGCAACGCCGGCCTCACTCAACAATGTCTGTCTTAGCGTCTCACCTGGAGGTCCTCTTTCTTAATCTGTTTCCCATTTCAGTGTTTGTTAGCGATTCTCAGTCCACTTCTCCTCATGATGGGCCTCATATACTGCTATATTTTTCTTATTTCTTCACCTTTACTGAATCCGAGGGGATCTAGTCGATACTCGATGCTCAGAGAAAAGGCAAGACGGACGTAATAATCAGAATGCTACTGGCACCATTATCATTGAAACTCCACGCTGGCCAGCTGAAGACGGGAACGGAGCGCTTATGGGAATGTACCGAGTTCTTTGGTCAGTTCTTGAAGCAACTTAACTCAACATCCCCTCCCCCTTCCTTTAATATTAATCAATTTCCTACTATGCGATTTTTTGTGTTCATGAGGGGATGGCAAAAAATGCCATACGTTATGAAAACGGGATACTGGAGTAGGAGATTTGCAGGAAGAGAGCAGAGAAAGAATTGTGGACAGTGTGACATAGTTTGGATCATCTGGGTAAAGATTTGACATCATAGCATTCAGGACAAGCCCGTATTAGCTTCGTCTCCCTTCTCAACACCCAGCGAAGAGTCTCCAAAACTTCTGGTACCCGTTGCCATCTGGTGAACTACTCGTCTTTATTTTTTCCCCCAAGAGTCTCGGGTTAGGTAAAGTGTAATGGGAAAGTATTTTTTATAATAAGTGATTGGCATTAGACAGAAATGATAACGCGCGATATGGCATGGACTTGAAGAAAAAAGACAGAGATGGAGGGGTGAACGTCCCTACCCACAGGACAGCGGGTTATACCTGGCTGGTATAGTTGCTCAAGGTGAACTAATTATAATTTATTTGAAGCTTGAACGGGGTATCTGGGACCAGCCTAGATGATCTGCGGTAGAGATAAGGATCTTTAAATCTCAGGATTGGATGGTAAACCTTAAAGTAGCATCCTGGAATTGACAAACTGATCGATAGATTGAGGCAGTGTACAATAATATACAGTTCTGAAAGAGCGCAAGTACATACCCTAGAACCGAGCCTTTCCAACTGTGTGATGCGAGATACTAGTGTATCGGCTACAAAATGAAGTGTTCCATTCCAGTCTATTCTATAAATGTTATACGACAAATCTGCGTCGCAGTCAGCCGTCTCCAGTGATACTCATGGTATGGTTTGTTTGTGTCAAATGTTTGGTTAAGATTGTGGTATGTGTGCCAGGTTGCTGGCTTTGTGTCCTTAACCAGAAAAACTGTCAACTCCTCCTTGTCTGGGTTTCATTGGGGTCCTATTGTTTTCAGCTTTATGGTGTTATCTTCTGTTCAGCTGAGTCTCTCTAATGTGTTTTGCTAGTGTCGCGACAAAGTAATTTACGCATCTACGTATGTGTCCATATCTTTTATAAGGTATTAATTTAACCTCTAGCCTGCTACACTTTTTTAAATACCATACTAGAGAGAAAAGTTGAGGGCAAGAGAGCATGATATACACAATAATACAAATGGAAGGAGAACATCAAGAGATGGACAAACAGCAGACTGAGAGAGTGTGCAATCAAGACAAGAAACAGAGCGTGTGTGGATATCCAATGGAAACAACCTTCACTGTGGAGACGGCAAATGACCGAAGATGCAAATGATATATGTCTACTATAGTGTGTCACCAGCAGGAAAGGTTTGGAGAGCTCTGCCCTAGAGTAAGTAAGTAAAGGACCCTTTTCCACGCCTTTGGGGGTATTGAGAATATAGGAATAGACCTATATTCTTTCTGACCAATCGGCATCACACCGGCTGCTTTTATTTCCTAGGACGGCACTTTGTACCCACTCAAGGCTGGGGCGACCTGGGAGTCAAAGTAATTTTTGAAAAAAAAATCAGGCACCTTCAGGACGTCTAGAGGCCAACGACAAAGCGACTCCCTCTGCCCTACAGTGTATTTGATTTATGATAGTCCAGCTAAAGAAAGTCTTAGATTAGAAGTTCATGTCAGCTGGGGCAGGCCACTGTACACCTGTTCGCTTTCGTTCATACATGTCTTTGAATGACTATCACTTTTTTTTCTTCATTTCATGTTTAGTATATTATTACCTGTTTACAATACACAAGCAGTACCGTCTAAACACGGGGGCCCCTGTCCGGAGCCCCACGGATATAGGGGCCACAGCTCATCTGTGTATGTCAAGTGACTTGCCATAATATAAATGTGATTCCCGTGAGTTGCTGTTGTAGGGGCTTCTGCAGACTGGTTTGCCCAAGGGCTCATACTGCTGGTAAGACGGCTCTGAGCACAACCACAAAAGTCAGCTAAAATCCATCTCAAACATTTTCTGTAATTTTATCACAGCAGAATTGATCACCGTGTGTGTCCCGGGGCCCCATTGTGGGGATAACAAGAAAAGACCTATTGTCTACCCAACAAGCATGTCGTCCTAAGTCTTAATGCAACCGCACGAAGGCAAGAAACTAACAGTCTACACACAAATGTCAGTTCTGTAAGACGGATGCGCACGCAACATTTAGGTTCTAGAATAAGTCTAAAGTCCACAGGTGTGTGAACAACCATAATTTTTCGCTGGAGTTCACAGAAGGTGTATGAGAAGAAGAAGAAGAAGAAGAAGAAGAAGAAGAAGAAGAAGAAGAAGAAGAAGAAGAAGAAGAAGAAGAAAAAGAAAGAAGAAGAAGACGAAGAAAAAAGAAAGAAGAAGAAGATTTTATTAAGTGTAAAAAACATACGATCTAATCATGAGGCCACCGAATGGACATGACTAGACAACAGTTTCACGAGGGCAGCAAGTGCACTACTACTGACCTCACTGACACTGAACCAGTCTAGACTACACAATTAAACAGTATTGTAAATGAGAGGCTTCTGGATGATGACTTGAAGTTATCTCATTTGTGATGATAATGTCTTTTGTGTGTGTGTGTGTGTGTACACACACAGCCTTTAGAACAATCATTCGGCAAACTTTGTTGGCTATTGGTGCATTTACTAGCATATTTTTACGTTCAATACTTTGCCACTACTTTCAACTCTCAGACCGTGCCATTGTCGAAATCAACGCACTGCAGTCTGCTGCCAAACGGAGTTCATCTGCCTGAGATTAAGAACCCAACAGTTTGCGCGCACACACACAAACAAAGCAAACAAAATCTGTGAAATGGATGAGCTTGCAAAACTCAAATTCTGGAACAGAATAAAGTCCAGAAGCGGACGAACAACCTTAAATTTCTGCCAAGGTATATAGCCAGCAGAAAAATGAACTAAATCTGAGAGATTATAAAGGCTTGACATCCTGTCCCGATTGCATCCAGAATAAAACACACACAATGGTTGGTATGTCCTATGAGAACGAAGTTACATCAACCACTGATCTAATCACACAACCTAAAGAGATCACGATACAGAGACAGACACTTTCGCCTGCTGAGGTGACTGTACTGAAATGGAATCGACAGTGGTGAATTTTTTTCTCTTCCCAAACTAATCTTTGCTATCTGGTTGAGCCAGCCAGAAATGGTACCAGGTAATTTCTAGGAAATACAACCAAGGCTATTACAGTACTAATAAACTACAAACATTCATTAACTGAATTGAAGGGTCACTATTGTAGAGCTTTGGGAGAGAACTAAGCAAGCTCCAGGTGACCAAGAGGTAAAGAAAAGCCGCTGGCGTTAGTTAATACACACACTGAGAAACCCGGAGAACAGTATAACTAGAATGTCTTTGCACTGGAACCCACAGGGGCATAGGAATAAGGAAGGCCAAAAAACACATGGGGAAGGGAGCTGGAGAATGAAGTTTGAAAGATAGGGAGGACATGGGAAGAGCTGCATGCGATAGCAAAAGATAGAACGACTTGGCCTGAGTTGGTTGAGGGCCTATGCTCCACTGGGAGCTAAAAGGGCAGAAGAAGAATGTCCTAGGAAATAAAGAAGCTAAACAAATCACTCACTGAATGCCGATCAGTCTGTAAAAACTTTAGTCCATCAACACATCCCCGATGCACCGATAGAATAAAAATGCTTACTTACTCGCTAAAGAGATAAAAAATGTAACATAAAACACACCAAGTGTATTATTCTAAACAGACCCATATCACACAACCAAGCTAACGCTGGAACACAAGCTCTGCCACTCTGTGGCCCATTTCTTAACACCAAATGAGCATTAGCAAAAAGGATCAGATCATCCACCCGGAGCCAGGCAATAGACTAGTACTGTACAGCCAACTAATCTGGATCTAGCTGAAGAGATCTAGACCTAGACAGTATATTCCCAGATCCTTCAAGATCTAGAAATGGCTTCACGTTTGCTGCATTTTCTCTGTCTCTCTCCCATATCTACGGAACAAATATAACTGCATGTATGTGAAAATAGCGGGTGGGGACAGCAGACAGACTGATGGTATATGCTACAATAATAAATATCTTCTGATATAACAGCACACATTATCACGAATAAACCCAGCTCTTATATCTGCACTGATGCATTATCGACCAAGATATATGGCCTTAAACACTGACCAGTCGTTTTAGTGAGCTTTCCAAGGCAAGGGTAATGATAAATAAATCAGCTAGCTAGATACTCCTATACTCTGAGTGTAAGTATTATGTACACACACCAGCGGAAAACCATTTTGTATGACACAGTTATGCCAATAGCCTGGTTGAGTTTTTCTTAGCAACAGATGGTGACAATGCCTACAGAGCTAAATATTTGGAAACAAGGAAAGACAGAGACTATGAGACAGGAGGGTACGGAAAAGGGAGAGGAAGTAAAGGAGAGGGAGGGGAAAGGGAGAGATCGAGATCGAGAGAGAGAGAGAGAGAGAGAGAGAGAGAGAGAGAGAGAGAGAGAGAGAGAGAGAGGGAGGAATATGAGTATGTGTTATGAGATTCTTTCCAACCCCTATGTATTATCTGTTTATACCCTAGCACTTCAGAAGAAAAGAACCAAAGGGCATTATGTCACATACTGCACACAGCCAATGTTATCTACAAAAACCAACATTCCCAAAGCTACTGGAATGTGGAAACAGGGCACCAGCTTGCTGATATGCATGTTACAAATAACACAACTAGCATGTAAAGTATGTTTAGGCAATCTCAGCACATGGGTTTCTTCTAGTGAAGCGGAGAAGCTGATCCCACAAAACAGTACATTCCTTCTCCAATGCCTGGTATACTCTATTGCAGTGGCTCCTGCTTAGATTAAATATGTGTGTGTGTTTTTTTTCAACCCCACCAAGACCGTACAACAAGCGACCAACACCTAGTGACATAAAGTGCCACCATTCTGATGAGGGTCACCTGGGCACACAAGTCCCAGAAACCCTGTTTAACTGTTAGCTTACATTAGGGTCCCCCGACTATAGCCGGGATGGAGCTTTAACGTAATGAAACGCTGCGTGCCACATTGGGACAGGAATCAATGATTAGATAAGTTCCAAAGACTCTCTCAATAAGATCTCTTAGATCTGCCACAATCTAACAATTTTTTAATAGTCATGCTGAAGAACTTATTGCAAACTTTAAATATTAGAATCACAAAGTCCCCATATGGGTTCTTTGGCTCCATTTTGGAGAATAAAGAGTAGACCAACTGCTACTCTAACAAGCATGACGCAGTAGGCGACCATTTAGGGGTGTTTCTTTCAAAGTCGCAGTGCATCTGCCTGAGACGGCCCGGAACCAACAGTCTGCACACACACAAGCCAGATCTGTAAAACAGATGTGCATATGCACAACTTAGGTTCTGGATCAAGACCCAGACCAAAGTCCAGGAGTGGACAAACAACCAGAATTTTCTGCCGGTGAAAGTGAATAAGAAGAATCACACAGAGTTGAGGGTTTTTGTTTCTAAATGATATATATCATGGACCCATTACATTTGTTTCAAGGCTCCTTGCGGGTCCACGGAACGTCAGAGAATGTATTACATTGTCAAGCAACAAGTTAACCAACAACAACTTAATGTTAGTACTTACATATTCTTTGACATTCTTGGTCCTCACGGCCTTGTAGGAGGCATAAGCTGGATACAGCGTGCCAAAGACCAATCTAGAAGAAGTAGAATGCATAGATTAGATGTCTAGGAAATCGCAGCAGATACAATAAAGTCGGAGCCGGGATGGCATAGTGTCTACACTCGTCTGCAGGCCTTGGGTTTAAATCCACATCCAGGCGGATTTCGTTTTAATGCTGACCTTGGATCCCCAGGCTGATCCAGCCCAACCATGGGTACCAGCTAATTTCCTGGATAGTTGAGGTTGCCAGCATGAGAACAGCCACACCATCCAATGAGTGCGAAGTAGTCTATGCAAATATAGGTCTAGCACCTCTGGTGTCACAAAGGTCCTTTACCACAAAGTGGGTGAGAAATATAACATTAACATTGCATCAGGCAAGTTAACCACTTCCTGTCTGTGTTCCCTCACCCACTCTAGTCAGGTATCAGGAAACAAAGTTCGTTCGTTCGTTCTATTTCAACAACTAGCATCTCGAAGTAAAATATGCTGAGAAGGAAGCAGTGGCTAGAACAGTGTTTTCCAAAGTGCAGGGCGGTTTGAGGGTGGGGGAGAAAAGCTTCAGGTGCAGTTAGGGGCACTCAATAAAAATAAGGCAGGGGTTAGGAAAAAGAATAAGCAGAAGAATAAAGGAAATTGAAATTTTGATAAGCTAGTCGTGTCTGTGTCAAAGGTGTGTAACAGATTAAACTCGTAGTGATGATTTGCTTGGGAAAAAAATGGGCAGTTATTACTTATCAGGCTAATCATTCTAATATTTATTTTCCCATACTTTCTACACTGTGTGGAAGGTTGGGTTGGCCTGCACAGAAAATTATACAAGCAGAAGTTAACAATATGTATTCTTGAATAAGAGACTTCCTGTACCAGGCTCGGGTTAAAATAGACACTCAGTAGGTCAGTAAAATGGTAGACAAAACTCAACAGCGACAGAGAAGAGACACCAACCCTCCTTTCGTTTGAGCAGACTCTCATATTCGAGCTGAACTAAATAATGAAACTACCACATTCACAGTCAACATTAGGGTTCCAGATGCTATTATGCTCTATACAGATCATCTTCTTCTTCTTTACTTTCTCTTTTGCCACTACGGGTGTCGAGGGAGATATAAGGTCCCGCTTTGTGCTCTTCTGACTGCTTCGACCGTAGACACATAGTGGTGCTGTACAGTTTCTCTGTATGTAATTTAAAATTGGTTCTGTACCGACTTTATCTCGTATGACCTCATTCCTGATTTTATCTTTTCTGGTCACTCCTACAACCTTTCTCAAACACCTCATTTCCATGGTTACTAATTTTCTTTTGTTTTGTTGTGAGTGACCACATCTGGCACTGGTAGCATAAGATAATAATGAATATGCTTTGTATGAGATGTCTTTTTATTCTGATTGGTATTGCCTTATGCTGTAAGAGGGGGAGCTAGCTTTCCCAATACTTGGCCAGCTTTACTGCATCAGATGTCAATATCTTCCTCCAATTTACCATCTTCAGTGAATGTTGTTCCAAGATATTTAAACTCAGATGCCTGTTTAATATATGTATGCTCTAAAGCTATGTTTAAATCCTGCTTCTTTCTTCCCATTGACATTACTTCTGTCGGTGCTTTATTAATATCTTACCCCAAACAGGGGAAATCCACAGGTCACGGGACAGTAATATTTCAGGTGGGTGGTAAATAGGCTGCACGCAGCCGTGGGACATAGGCTGCACTTGTGGGACATAGGTGGGTTGGGGTTAGGGCCAGTTCTAGGTGTTTTGGTGTCGTTAAAAGCATCAGAAAGCTGGGAAACCTGGTCTTGCCACCTTCTAAAATGTTGAACAGTCCTGTGACGTCATCTGGGGGTAGTATATTAATAAAGCACTCTTATGTCTTTTCGATGTTGATTCTCATATTATTTTATTTACATTCTTCATTCATGAATGTGAGATGCTGTTGCAAATTCATGGCTGTATTTGCAATCAAGGCCTGGTCATCAGCAAAAAATATTTCGTTGATGTTACTATTATTTTTGTTCCTGTGCCTGGAATCCTTGCTTATACTGTTAATGTAGGTAATAAACAGGAGAGGTGAGAAGACACATTCCTGTCTTACTTTAGATGTTACTCTGAATGGTTTAGATCTTCGGTGATTTTTTCTAACTACGCTTCTACAATCGCTATTCGATATTCTTTTCTATTAACTGTTTAAGTGTGAAGATTGCGTCTGTGCAGCTTATATGTATTCTGAAACCCATCTGTTCTTTTGTTAACTGTGGTCCTATCACTGGTCGCAGCCTCGTTTCTATTATCTTAACATAAATTTTCCCAACATGACTTGAAAGAGAGATGCCTCGATACTGGACTGTATTCTTGCTTGCTTACCTTGTTCTTCCACAATGGTGCAACTATTGTATGTTGCCAGTCAATGGGAGCAGTTTGCTGTACCCATGCCGCATTGAATAGTCAATGGAGTCATCTAATGTTGCTTTCACTTGCTGCTTGGATTATTTCTGTTTGTAATCTATCAGCACCTGGTGTTTTATATTTGGGTGACTGTATAATGACTTTAACTTCTTCAGTAATTAGTATATTAGATTCTAACACTGTTGCTTTGTATTCTTTTATTGTTCTTTCCTGGCAATCTCCCAAGGGGTTGAAAGGCTCACTGAAGTTATTCTCTCCATCTTTCAGCTATCTCTAGTGGGACTAGAGTTCTCCTGTTTTATTGTTAATTACTACTGTTGGGTTGTAGCTCCCATCTCTTTTTCGCAAATTTTACTACTTTGAAAAAATGTTCTGCTGGCTATTTTCTCGCTTTCTGCTCCAAAACGTTTCCATGATTCTTGTTTTTCATTTCTTGATCCTCTTGTTGGTATCTATTCGTTGCAATATAAAGCTTACATAATCACATAATCATCATCTCGATTCGATTTCATCCACTGTTTATATAAGTCTTTTTTCTTCTGAACAGCTTCTTTTACTTCTTTACACCACCAAAGCGAAAATTTATTATAATTCCATCTGCTTCCTTTCTTTCCCTTTTCACATAATTTTTCGGCAATACTAAGCAAGGTGGTTTTATATAAACCCTATTCATCCTCAGTATTCCCCACCACATACGAAAGTTCTTTGAACGCTGTTTCTACTTTCTTTTGTAACTGTTCTTTTCACTCTTTCTTGTTTCAAACATGCTATCCTGGTGAGATTTTTAGTTAATTAAGACCAGATATTGTGCTGTCATTACAACTCTTTGAGGTCGGTGTCACACTGACCTTTAGGGATTGCTCTTGCATCAAGAACTCTCCTTCTTCCATACACATGATATACGGAGAAAAAAAGAAGACATTAAGCAAAAATAATATCCACAAGAACAGAACAAGTCTCGCAGTAGAGACCAGTCCACTGTTGTATCAGTGAACCCGATAATGTAGGTAAGCTTTCAAGCTTGCATGGAACCTCAAAGATTCAAACAGCGAAAGAAACTCTTACAACAGTACAGTGGAACCTCGCTTAACGAGCATAATTCGTTCCAGAATCATATTCGTTGAGCGAAACACTCGTTATGCGAAACCATTTTTATCATATAAATTAATGTAAAATACGACAATGCGTTCCATTTTGAAAAAGATACTCACAAAATGCTATGTATAACGTTTTTTTTCCAAAGAAAATTATAACATATTGTTAAGGAGAGTGGATCATCTTCATCTTTTCATCAAACGCGTAACGAACCCACATGGAATGCGAATTCGATTTGCAGGGGAAAAGAAAGAAAGATGCCCAGAGATTTGTTTTTGCCGATGCTTCACAATTTTGCGAAAATGTGACACAACATTATCATTAAATAAATTTTGCAACGCGCATAGCCACTTCCTTATTAGGGTGATGCTTCTCAATCTAAGATGCAACAGTTTGCCATGCTTTCAGCATTTCTCTTATTTCGCCAGAAGATTGTTGCTTTTCTGTTACCTCATCCTCCTCCTCGTCTGACAAACTTTTCTCCAAAACTTCTTGCTGTGAAACACAATGCAACTCCATAAGCTCTTGGGTGGTCAGCTCTTGGCTGTGCTCTTCCACAAGCTTTTCGATATCACTGTTATCTACCTACAATCCGATGATAGTGGCCAAAGACACAATCTCGTTGACTACAGGTTTTACAGGGACTGTCTTGAACCCCTCAAAGTCACAAATAGACAACGCTCTCCGGCCAAAGCTTCTTCCAAGCAGAAGCTAGGGTTCTCTTGGTAACCCCTTCTCCTTGTCGATCATCTTGAGGCAGGCATCGATGTGGGAGTGATTTTTTTCTCCAAAAGTCTTTGAGAGCGAGGTTGGTCCCTTCAGTCACCTGAAAACAATGCTCGAAGAGTGCTTTAGTGTAGAGCTTCTTAAAGTTATAAATAACTTGCTGGTTCATGGGCTGGAGTAACGGAGTGGTGTTGGGAGGCAGAAACTGGATCTTGATTAACTTAAATTCTTCAGAGAGGTCATCTTGTAGGCCCTGGGGATTCATGTACATATATCACAATATAACACAAGTTTGAGAAAATGTGTGATCACAATCGACACTACGATGCTACTGGAACAAGTGCTAAACACAGACTGATGTAACATGCGCACAATTCGTGACTTTCCCCATCCTCGCCACTCGTTATGCGAAACGTCGCTCTTTAAGCAAGTCATTTTTTTACAATGTGTTTTGCTCGTTATGCGAATTACTCGTTATGCGAGGTGCTCGTTAAGCGAGTTTCTACTGTATTTGGAGATGAACCGCAGACACCATAAGAAATACTACAGAAAATAAAACAGGGTGTCGGTATACAAAAAGCTTGCATATTTCTTTATATCATAGGGTATCAAACACATGCACTATATTTGTTCTCTGAATTTCTGTAACCTGTAGTGTTATCTGAATAGTTTGAGACGAACTCTGTCCGTATACCATAGCTTGGGTACAAGCTGTATGACAGACATGGCTAATGAAGACACCTTTATTAGGACTGCTTAGCTGGGCATGTGATTTAGCACTCTTGCTCCTGCAGAGAGGCGCTGTCGTCACTTGGAGGTGTGCCGGTGTTGGTTCTAGGTCCCCATTGTTGGGAAAAAAGAACACTCACTGTTTCTCCAACAAGCACGTCGTAAGAGTCAACTAACTGAGAGCTTCCTTCGAAGTCGGAGCGCATCTGCCTGATATGCAAGGAAGAACAATCTAATCTGCACACAAATAAATCAGATTTGTAAAACCGATGTGTAGGCAATACTCAGATTCGGGAACAAGACTTAAGTCCAGAGGTGGACGAACAACCAGAACTTTCCGCAGTTTACAACCGGTGAAAACGAAGAGTGAGGAGAGGACTTGGAGGTGCATAGTCGATTGCCAGCCTGGTAACTACAACTTCAGAATTTTTACGCTGTCTAGTGCATCCTTCTTTTCTATCTTTTTATGAGTGCCAATCAAAAATAGTCCATTTGTTCAATAAATATAATGACTTTACGGCTTCAATGGCTCCCATCTGTTTATTTCTGTGTGGTACTCCTAAAGAGAGCAGGAGATGCACATATCAGCTGCAGCCAACCTCTACTGTGAACGGCAGCGTTTGTAAAAAGTTCCACAAGATCCAAAGGTTCTATTTTAAAAATAAAACGGCGCTGCGCTGACATAATCAGACAGCAAATCTCGCAGAAAGCCAGCCCGGATGAAGGGAGTATCGATTGAACGAAAGTGTGTCAGTGTCCCAGTTTACTGACGGTTGCTCAAGACACAGCAGGCGCCTGACAAAACTCACATGCATACAAAGATCCAATGAATCTGTTATACATTTAGCTTTTATTTTTAGAGATACAGTATAGCGATACATATTTATATAAGGGGTGGTCAAATATTATTCTGTAAGAATTTTTATTTCAAGATATACGTTCGAAGACGTCTTTGGAGGCTTACTATCAGTGCTGAATTGCTCAGACAACTGGGTTATGCAAAGCTACCTCCCCACAGGAATAAGGAGAGCATTGATTTCTGGCACGCGGCGGACATATCCCTTAACTGTTGCATGACCTCATTCTTGGAATGTGAAGAAGGCCGGCAGCTGAAGTGGTCCCGTGTTTGCGTTATTTAACTAGCTAGGGTAATGTCCGTCCCACGGCCATCTTGGGTCCATTTGGAAGCGGGGGCAATTGTGTAATACAGGATGCAATCAAGTGATTATTGTGAGTCTGCGTCATTGACCTCTGACTGACCACACGTGCGTACCATTGCTTAGTATCTGTACAATGAGTGGCTACTTTGTCGGAAAGCACGGAGATCTCCCTCTGCTTTCCATAGGCCACTTATACTGCCTCAGTAACTTTAAATTACTCATCAAATTACTGCGTTCGCAAGTGTCTGGCGTGTTGGGGGGGGGGGGGGAAAGAACCCAGGACTACTTTCACCAGAGTGTACTAAAGACAGGTGCAGAAGAGCGAAAGCACAAGCTTAATATGAAGCAAACACGAAAAACCATATATTGTAAGATAAGTAGCAAAGGCGTGGATTGAAGCCCCCAAGAGAAAAAGATACAAATAATGAAAACTAAGTGCATGAAAATACAAGGGTGCTATAGAGCACATCAGTCACTTAGCCCGGCAATATAAACGGCTATTAAAGCCTGAAGACATGATCTAAAGCTATGCATATATTGAATTCGGGGAGAGGGGGGAGGGTGTACTACATTTACGAAACTTATGGAATACTAAACATGTCACCCAACCCAAAGACATCTATCATGTAATGAAGAAATTGAGATGTTCAGAAGTTTTTCAATAGAAGCATGACCATAGCAATGAAAAGATTAAACAGCACTACAGGCTATGGGTAATCACCAATCAAAGTCAAATTTGTGGCAGCCTTCATCTTGGCTGTAGCAACATATAGATGTGAGTCATGTACTATCTCGCTATCTTTGAGGAAGAAAACTGGGCTTCTGATCTAACATGCTATATGAAGATTCCTAGAAATCCATGCCGTGGGGCGCTGGTAGTCACGTCATTCCACAGTCTTCTGTACTTTAAATCAACTCTGATATAGATGATCCTCCATGCCATGCTGTCACTATGTCCAAAATCTTTTCTCTTGGTCTTCCTTTGCTCAAGACACAGCAGGCGCCTGGCAAAACTCACTTTCCCCTCCAGCTATCTTATCGTCCCGATGTACTCCAGTTTTCTCCTCATCATATGACCAAAGAATGTAGATTGTTTTTCTGATGTGGGCAATCAGTTCTCTTCGTAAGGTAATTTCGAGATATCTTCACTACTCTTGTCAGTCCAGTGTATTCTCATAATTTGTCTATGAAACCACATTCCCACAGCTTTCAAACAATTTGTCACCTGTCGACATTGATTCACCTCCATACATTACGATAGGATTTATATAGTTTACAAGAATTATGTGTCTCGTCTTAACTGACAAAGAAAGGTAAAATATTCTTCATTCAGTAAAATGCTGCTTCTACTTAAGCTATTCTAACTTCTTTAATGCATCTTCCATCTGATGTTATCAGGGTACCCAAATACTTAGATATCAACACGCTTGACGTTTGCCCCATTCACTCTGATGTTGCATTTTGGAGGGTCAGTTTTCTTTGTAATCACTATTACTTCTGTTTGTCTGCTGTTCAAACTAAGACCCTTGTTTTCCCTTCCCGTTACAATTATATCCATCATTTCTTGCAGTTGGTTTAATTTTCAGCAATTAAAACTATATCGTCAGCATTTCGCAGGTTGTTAACAATAAGCTCACCAACCTTTATTCCTAAAATACCATGAAACCCCCCCCCCCCTCCCCACTAATAGCATTAACATTGTAAAACAGTGGTTCTCAACCTTCCTAATGCAGTGACCCTTTAATACAGTTCCTCATGGTGTGGCGATCCCCAACCATAAAACTATTTTCGTTGCTACTTCAGTGAATATGTGTTTTCCGATGGTCTTATGCGATCCCTGTGAAATGGTTGTTCGACCCCCCCCCCCCCCCCAAAGGGGTTGTGACATACAACTTGAGAAACTTGAGAACCACTGTTCTAAAACATCTAAACATCAAGTAAATGAGGCTCGTAAACTGCACACTTTTCTCTGAAACTGAAATACTTTGACCACAGCAAATGCCACAATAGCTTGGCATAAACAGTAATGGAGGGATTAATAATGGGATAGAAGTGACAAGGGCCGATCAGCACGAAGCTAGACACAAGAGCGTGAGGCCGAAAAGCTGGCAAGGGACCTAGTTTATTTATTTTTTTTACCTTCAAAAGGGATGTGATAAAAGCGATGTTTTGTAAATGACTTTCTTTCTACATCCGTGGCTCTCAACCTTCCTAATGCGGCGACCCTTTAATACAGTTCCTCATGGTGTGGCGATCCCCAACCATAAAACTATTTTCGTTGCTACTTCAGTGAATATGTGTTGTCCGATGGTTTTAGGCGACCCACGTGAAAGGGCCGTTCGACCCACAGGTTAAGAGCCGCTGTTCTACATGATATACAGAGTAACACGTCTGTGAAAAAAAAAAAAACAAAGAGCCAGGTAAATAGACGAACGGACGGAGAGCGAAAACAAGCGACCAAGTGAAACCACGTCTAGCTCCAGATTTAAGGCCGTACAGCTCAAAAGGGAATTCCCGTTTTTGTGAGGCTGGCGTGGCCGGTCGGTATTAACAATTGTCATCAAGTAGATTTTACACAAATTGAACTACAGTTTAAATAATTTGCAACATGTGTTATTGAATGAAGTATTATTTTGAAGATAAATTGTTAGAAAATATTTGTCTTAAAATTAATAATTCATTCAATAGCACATGTTGCAAATTAATTAAACTCAAAAACAATTATTACCACCGACGGCCACACGAGCCTCACAAAAACGGGAATTCCTATTTGGGCTGTACGGCCTTGTATCTGGAGCTGGTCGTTGTTAAACCTTTTCAAGCGCAGAATGACATTTATTCAAAATGTCCTGCGATCCAACCAGCGAGCCCAGATATCAAATTGAATATGGCATCCTTCTTTACCTGGCCCAGCTTTGTTGTTTGAATTTGTTAACAAATTTCCTTCCGGTTCTCAAAAGTATTGCCTCTTTGTAGATTTAAATTATTCGGTGAGCGACTGCGTTCAAAGGTGGCCGGGCGGAGTGGGGGAAGACAACATCCAAGCTCAGGACTACTTTCACCAGCCGGTACGAAACATAAATGCGGTTAATTTAGCAATTATTGCCGTCTTCTACGAACTCAACTATTATTAAATTTGAACAAAGGATAAACATCATGGCACACTATTATGTAACCCATAAGTGCTCTGTTCTACTTCTAACTCAAGTCTGAGTCCGAAGTAGCTGAGCGCACGGGATCCGTACCACCGGCGAGGATCTTGAAATATTTTGGGTAGATTTGTAACTTAAAATTTTGCCCGGGCAGCGCCGTTTTGCTATTCTTTTCGACTTCCAACTGCCAAAGGATCTTTTATATGCGTAACAATAAACACGAGCATCTGATCTCACAACCAAAAGACCAGTGAAAGTTACCAGAAGTCCAGGTGAACAGGAAAAAAAATCCCAGCCTTCACCGGGGCCTGAACCCGGGACCTCTAGCACTCGAAACGGACACCATTCGTAGAGACCATGCAGCCCCCTCCCCTTCCTCACCGGGCTCCCAACTATTTTGAAGATGTAGCTCCCTAATCCGTGATCAAACAATATCAAGAGGTAGCTCACTGAGCCGTAATCAAACAATATCAAGAGGTGGCTCATTAAGCCGCAATCAAACAATATCAAGATGTAGCTCACTAAGCCGAAATCAAACAATATCAAGAGGTAGCTCAATAATCCGTAATCAAACAATATCAAGAGGTAGCTCACTAAGCCGAAATCAAACATAATCAAGAGGTAGCTCAATAATCCGTAATCAAACAATATCAAGAGGTATCTAATAATCCGTAATCAAACAATATCAAGAGGTAGCTCACTAAGCTGAAATCAAACAATATCAAGAGGTAGCTCAATAATCCGTAATCAAACAATATCAAGAGGTAGCTCAATAATCCGTAATCAAACAATGTAAATTACTGGAAAAGCTGACCAGCAGTAACAGTAACGCTACGATACGTGGCGTATTGGGTCTATGGTGCTTCTTTTTTCAGTCCATGAAATGTGATGTTGGTAATTATATCTGCCCACACCTGTTTGTCTGGTGTTAGTTAGACTTTTCTCTTGAGCCTAAAGCGGCCAATATGGTAGAAGTCACAGCTCTCCATGTCTGGCGGTTCGTCACTACCTGTTTTAGGTCTTGGATGTTTATAGTTGAGCCTTCCCTAGTGATGGTTCTACGCAGTCTCTCCTGGTCTTCTCCGTTTACTTTTTCCTTCCGGTGTCCATATATGGGCTTGATGTGGGGGTCCTGTCTTACCCAACCTGAGTGGTTTGCCGATATAGTTCCAGCGAAGCTTTCTTATTAAACTGGATACATTATCTTGCTTGGTCTTTTGTTTTACACGCAAACCTCCATGCCAGGATACCGAACTAATATCTTTACTAGTTCCATTAAATGAACTAATCGGCACTGAGTGGGAGCTGACACGTTCAAGGCGACCGTCTTTATTTCCCATAACATTTCTTGGTATCTAGAGTTAGAAATCCAGGTGAACCCAAAACCATTTTGAAGACAAGAGGGATTTCGAAGGCAGGACCATAGGGGTGTGACAGACAACAGTGCTAGCCGTTGCGCTGGCTTCGACTTATTTGATCAAAAGTAACGACATAATTGTACGTGCCGTCCCCACAGTGAAGACTGGCTGCCGTCAAGGGTGCCAAAACCAGGAAGCTCAGGCTCTTGAACACCCCCTCTGCCCCAGTAAATGTGTAAGGGGATTGAGCTCCCCTTCTCCGTGTCTTCTTTGTGCCCCCCCCCCCCCCCCCGGCTTCAGTGCACACACCACTATCTTTTAAGAAAATTGGGCCTCGTCATATAATATGTATATTCCAGAAGGCAGCAATAGACGCACTGCAGCCAACCGTCATCATGGAATCGGCGCACAATTTAGAAAGACCAGGCTTCACGTAATATATGAGCTAATCAATCTTCTATGCCACAATTCAATAGCGGTGTGTAAGTATCATATATCAGGCTGCGTTCATGTTCTTGACATTTGAGAAGAAGAAAAATACACGCGCAACGGATCATAACAAAGACAAGAACATTATCCTAGCCCGGAAAGATCGACCCAGCTAGCCAGCGCGAAAGGAACAGCCTCAGCTGAGAAGATATCAAACCAAACGAAAAAAAAAAAAATTAAAAAAAAAAAACAGGCCAGTTCATTTGCATCTGGCTGCACACAACACAGACTTCCCAGATCAATACCTTGTGGATATTTATGGCTTTGTTCTTACAAAACTGTCATTAACCTTTCAAACAAATCGATAGCCATTACACATAAACCAAACCTTTCGCCAGCATTGCTCTTCGTTATCTAAAGCCTCGTATTTCTTCCTCGAGTTAACGTATGGCAGTGCTTCTCACCCCCGTGTTAGAAGCATAGTTTCCTTCCAATCGATGAGCTGTCTGCAAATGTTATATGCGAAGCTGCAGGTGGATCTGAAGCTGGTTTCCAATTCCGTTCTCTTTTTGCGTCCTGGAAGCTGTTAATTGTTTCCCGGAGGTCTTGCACTCAATCAGCTACTCAACATCCTCCCTCAAGCCGTGTTGTGCTTCTGGCAGCTTCTACTGTGGATGCCCGTTGTGCTGCTGGTGATCCGATTCCGTTAAAAGAAGTTTCAAACTAACCGTCCGCTTTCTCTCTTCTCGTTTAATCAACAGTACTGATCCAGTCGTTTCTAATCTCACTCCCCTAAACCAGGAACTCCGACACAAAGAAAATATTGGGGAAAAGGGGGCGCTTAATCCTGTTACAAATTCGGCTATCCTCCGAATAACGGTCCTAAATATTCGAGGCCAAAAATGTTCCCTAACAGGGCCTCAGTCACATGTAAATTTCGGACCTCTTTCCAGCGACTATACCGCCACCCCCGAGAGTATCTCGGAGTGGGGCAAAACTAGATGGCTGGGACTCACGAGCAAATAAAATGGAGGAAGCTGCAGGAGATGCAGTAGCTGCTGCTCGCGAGTCCTAGCCATATAGTTTAACCCCGCTCCGCGCCGCGGGGGAAACTCTCGTCAGCGACTTTAACTAGACGGAAGCTTTTCCGCGATGTGTTGTGTAGTCGCCGGAAAGAGGTCCGCAATTTACATGTGACTGGGGCCCTGTTAGGTTTTTTTTTTTTCGGCTTCGATAATTAGGGACCGTTATTCGGAGGATAGCCACACATTCTCTTGGGACAGGCGAGGGGCTCAAGGGGTCTAATGCACTAATGGTATTGTTTGGGAGGGTGCAGGACATTTCCCGCATGGGTACCACCTGACCTTGCTATGACACTGGGAGAAACAGGGAGGGACAATCAAGGTAACAATTCCAAGCAAACTATAAGTTAACAACCGCACCAATGAAATGGGGTTTCAGCACCTGATTCTGAGTTAACCCACAAGGACCCTTAACGCATAACCAGGTAATACTGAGTGAAAACAAACAAAAAGAAGTCAGTTTGGCACACACTACGATATAGATATCTAAACGACTGGCCCCATCAAGTCTGTAACAACCCCCCCCCCCCCCCTTTCCCCTTTTCTATTTCTAGAAAACGCACCAGATGTGATCAGCTCATGTGTACCAAATGAAGCATGATGTGATGATATTTCTCCAAGATGTAGTTTTGACATACTAAAGAAATCTGGCTGCAATTGAAACATACATAACACTACAACTGCATCTCTGAAATGAATAAACTCAAGCATTTTTCACTGAGGCTATTGCCACTTTGGGCATCTACTGAAATCTTCAAGTGATGAAAGAGTTCAGCAATAGCCATCCAAGAAAAACAGAAATTATAAGCAGAGACTTTCAGATATCAAACTGACAGGTCCCATTAATAAATAACCAACAAGGAAACAAAAAACGAAAATAAACACAAAAGATTTAAGACAGCTGACACACTAGAAGATATCTCAAACTAAGATCACTTTTTAAAAGCATGAACATTTCAATTTCAATACAGTATATTAAACTATTCTAATTGTTCAAAGCAAGGGAAAAAAGGAGCAACGTGTAAGCACACAGCAGCACTTGGTCCTACTACAACAACAGAATTAGCTTAACTGTGGAATTTAACGTAATCAAGTAGCATACTTATCTGTAACACATAGAGAACATCAATGTCATGACATTCTATTAAATCATAGGTAATGCTGATCCAATGTGGATACTGTGATCAACATTCAAAGTCCTACAAAGTCCAGACATAGGAGATCAACTAGGTTGTCCAACTGCTGAAGTTCACAGCAACAACAATAATCATAGATAATTTCCCAGACAGTCCTTGCCAATAATTAAAAAATAACAGAATTGACAGGACTAGTTTAGATAAAACTGTTTACAGTCTAGACAGGCTGTGATACTAAGTTCCCAAGGTAAAACAATTAATGTATTTTCAATAAGGACTATTTAACAGCAGCTTTGTTCTTCATTTATAATACTGCACTTCTAGTTTCTCCCCATATTTTCTGTGAATAATCACAGTACTAAGTACAATGAAACAAACATAACTCTATCACAATAGATTTTATTTAAACAAAAACAAAACGAAAAAACCAGATGTGTGAAACTTGTGATAAATTAGTTAACTGCATGTTCTCTACAGTACACGGCAGAAGCAATAGTAGCATCATTGTTTTGGTTGTTTGAGATTTTACTAGGCATTATATTCAGTACTTTGCTTGCTAAATTGTCAGCTCTCAAATAGTAAAAGTAAGTAAAGGTCCCTTTTCAACGCCTTCAGGCGTATAGGGCTAGACTTATACTTTTATAGACCAAACAGCACCAGATGGGTGATGTGGTCAGCATCCCGCCAGACACCTTTACTTCCCAGGACTGCAGCCGGTACCCACTCAAGGCTGGGTCGACCTGGGAGTCAAGGTCATTTTTGAAAAAAAAAAAAAAAAAGTCAGGCTCTGCCAGGGAGCGAACCCAAGACCAGCTCCCAAATACTATTGTTAAAAAGAATGCAAAGTGGTTTGTTACCAAATTGCCAGCAGCTGAAACCAACTTGGATATCTCAAAAATAAAAACTGCATTGCAAGGCCTAAGCCACAGATTCTGACATCTTCTAATACATTATGGGGCTGCGTGGTCTCAAAGTTTAGCATCCGTCTGGAGTGCTGTAGGTCACTGGTTCAAACCCTGGTGAAGGGTGGGATTTTTTCCCCATGGACTTCAGTAACTTTTCCTGGTCTCTGGGTAGTAGTAAGATCAGATGCCTGTTTGCATTGTTGCGCACGTAAAAAATCCCTAGGCAGTTAGAAATCAAAAAGAGTAGTTAGATAGGGCTGCCCAGGCAAAATTTTGAATTAAAAATCTACCCAAAGTATTTCAGGATACTCGCCGGTGCAATGGAGTTTGCGCACTGCGCTAAGATATTTCTAACTTAGGCTAGAGTTAAAAGTATAAGCACTTATGGGTTACACTCGTGTGCCATGATGTTGATCCGTCGACTAAACTAAACTAAAACTTCTAGTACATTATGTACTACTGACCGACTTCTACAGTTTTAGTTTACCTAACTGGTATTCTGATGATCTACCACACTAGGTCATTTGTTTTCTCTTCGCCCAGTTACTTGAGCAAAGTGTCTGTAGTGATGTAAGAATCATTGTGTGCTGTATGCATGTATTATGTCCTAAATTTGTGTGATGGCCACTGTGCAGACAATACAGTTTTACAGGGTTGCTGCATCTGTTGTATATTTATTTCCCAGATTATCTCACAAATAATTTCACATTTATACACAATGGGTTCTTCTTCTTCAGCATTTTGAAACCTTGAGGTTCACTGCTGCAGATATTATGCCTCCATTCACCTCTGTGACTTGCCTTCTCTTTGCAGTTGGTGACTACACATTGTTATTTGATGATATATAAACTCTAAAGTATTAAATAATCTATATTGTAGACAGTGTGGGGTCACCCATCTGCTTGCCGGCAGATGACTTTATCGTCGGTCAGGTCAGTATTTAGGTCTGCCTCAGTTGATTGTATGAACAATGTAGGAGTCCCTTTTCAGTGCTCATGGTGGCGTACAGTGCTAAACTATTTTATACTGTGCACATAACCTAGTCACAATTATAACCTAAAGCTACCCCTTTGGGAACGCTGGTTAAACGTGATAATTAAAAAAATATAATTTCCCCAGCAAAGCATGTATCTACCTAAGTAATTTTCTTCTTTTGCTTCATGTTTACTGGCTGTAAAATCACCAGTAGAAAGTTCTGGTTGTTCGTCCATCTCTAGACTTTAGTCTTATTTCAGAAACTGGCTGTTGCATACACATGCATTTTACAGATATAGCCTATTTGAATGCAGAATGTTGGTTCCTTGCATTTCAGGCAGATGCACTACAACTTTGAAGGAAGCTCCCAATTAGTAGACTCTTACGACATGCTTGTTTTTTTTTTTTGAGGCAGTGGGTCTATTCTCCCCAACTCAACACAATAGGGCTCTAGAAATCACACAGATAAGTCATCAAGAGGTAAATTTATATTTGTCCAAATTATCAGAATGCTATTTTAATTCACACAAACAACAAGTAAATTCCCATTATTCTATGGGAAGATGCCACTACACTGACAACTTTGGTAACTGAAGATAAAGCCAGTATTAATTAAACGATAGAGATAAATCTATGACATCTACTGTATGAAACTGGACTGACTCTAGAGCTAAGAAAAATAATTTACCTACTACTGAGAGCAAAACTATGAACTCAACAGATAAGTGAACAAATAATCATGCTGTGGCTTCAGTACACATTTACATGCCTAAACTCTGAATTCTTGTACTTCAAGACAAATTGTGGATTCTGGTAAAACACAGTGGAGATACACAATCAGCTTAGATGAGCAACATCTCCTGCAGGCGGTATTTCACAGTAAAGTTTTTTTCTTTATACAAAGTCCTCATCACTGCATTGGTACACAATGACAATTTGCTATTGTCATCATCTGTTTAGGTTCAGATGTCTATCAGATACATGTCCTATGGCATAACAGCAAAGTCTGACAGTCAAAAACCCAACTGTTTGGCAGAAAGGTTCAAATGTCTACTACCATTGCTCCACCCACCTGAGTGTCGGGACCAAATAGAGGAAACCATGCCTTATGGATGCTTTTCCATGCTGTCGTGCTAAGTGTCTAGATAAAACAACACTGCAGGTGTCTAAAATGCTGTAGAAGAATGTACCTATTTATGTGGTCATTGAAGTCCCAGACATGCGGAATGCTCCATGTTCTAGAGCATGCATGTCTGTGATGAGTGGGAAGCTCAACATAAGGATGTGAGGTTAAGTAGTCATGTGCAGAAAGTGACAATTTCCTGTGTGAGCCGAGGACTAAAGCGTCATGTCGACTCTGCGTTTATGGAAGCCTCCTTGAATTGCGAGGAATGCCCATGATGTTCCCCTGCCTTTCCCTGAAGGCGGACCAGTCTACACGCAGTTGCCCTGGATAAGTTCTATAGTGCAACACCTGTAGATAGGCAGACAAAGAGAACACCACCCAAATAAGGTTATGTTATGTCCCACCTAAACTATCCGGAAAGTTAAAACGGTCAACAAATGCTCAAAAAGTCCGATGTGTCATCTGAAATGCACAAATACTGCAACACTGCAGTAAACAGGCAGTACATAATTATGTCAGTCAGGCGAACAAAAAGAAGAAAGAACATATGAATGCTCAGAACTGAGTTTCAACTCAGATCATTTACAACAAGCTGTGGTATAACACCCTATTATGTAAGGATTTACCAGGAAACTAATTTTTTAAAAAGCAGATTCCTGTGTGCATTTTTGGGAAAAACAAGAACAGACCCACTGCCTACCAAAAAAGCATCATCAAAGTTAACTAATTGGCAGTCTAAGTCGGAGTGCGTCTGCCTGCATGGCAAGGAACAACCAACTGAACATGAAATACCCCAGTAAAATGGATGTACAAACAAAACCCAGGCCCTGGCACAAAACTTAAGTCCAAACAGATGAATAAACAAGACTCTTGCTGGACCTTACAGCCAGAGAACAAAGAAGGAAAAAAAAGACAAACAGCAGAAAGAGGCAGTCTTCACTTTTGGTCAAGTTATGAGAAGAAATAAAGGATATAACAGCCCATGAAGTAAAGGTCACACCAGATAACATAAGTGAAAGCTAGAGCTGTCATTACCTGCATGACAACTACAGCTTTTAATGTTTATGTTGTCTAACCATTCTATCTTTATATTTCCTTCTATGAGTGCAGACCAATAGGCAGTGTTTATTTATTATATATTTAACGTTTCTACAGTCGCAAGAATTCCTCCTCTGTTTAGTTATGTGTAATACAAGATAAAAGACCACGAGTAGCTAGAAGCAACACACCACATCACAGACTAAAATCAGAATAACTTGTCTTGAATCTGGAATGTGACTTTTACTTGTATCTCATAGTGTATTTTTGCAGCAGAACTTGCATAAATCAATGTGGATGTTAAATGATTAAGGAAAACCTCATACTACTTCAAATAAAACACATAATTTTGTGTTTACAGTAAAATAGAAAACATTGTTAACTTGCAGTGTGAGCCATGGTATCATGTTAAAACAATGTATGAATGTTTGGACCTCAAAGCTGAAAGACAGTACTTGAGTACCTTCAAGTTCAAGTTGGCTATTCAGGTCTGGTAAATACTGTATAAGTATAGTCGTATAACTTTACCTTTAAGTATAAAGACATTCCTTTATAATATTCTAGTCACCCTTCAACAACATTTCAACATTCTTCATTCACTGAATGAAGAAAGTCATTTGAATGATTCAGATGACTTTCTTTCTTACTTTAACTGGAATTCAAATTTAATTTCTTCAAAGCTTCCCTGATAATAATTTTCACTTAGTTCACAAGTAGACTTACTTAGGTTATATGAAAATATTACTGTATGAGTGTGTGTGTGTGTGTTAAGCGAGAGCATAATGCCTAACGGAATGATTCACTGAACCTAATGTACTAGGGGAAAAATGACACCGAGAAGTCAGGTGCTACCTTAAAACCGAATGAGACAGACACAAATCAGAAACAAATATATTTTATAGTGGTTCAATTCTCGTTCATACTTACACAACCAGTCTGGATAGAATTGCTGACACCATTTATTCTAGTCACAACCTATGATGGCCAATAAATTAGACTGTACATTAGCCGAACAAGAAGAGGAAAGTCTCCCGAAATCAAACAGTCCAATAAAGAATAGAATCACAATTCAAAAATTATTAGCTTTCCAAAAGTGATCCGCCGCCATGTTCATGTCGTCACAACTGTCACGTGACCAAAACATCGCTATTGGGTCAACAAATAAAGTTCTCTTTTTTTCCCCCTGCGGACCTGCAGACTAAAGTACATTTTCCAGAAACAGATTCTCGCAGCATTATTTTCATACAGCTTTCGTGTATTTGCCATTTCTTCGTCGATTTATCGTTGTGCAGCAAGTTGCTTCATAAGCAGTGTCTGTACTGCAGTAGTACTCACTTTATCAATATTTTTATGTCACGGAATGCGGCAACTGATTTTGTTTCATGGAAAAAAAAGGCGTTAGCTTGTAGGAAGATTAATTTTTATATTAGCATTACAAAGCTTTTTTCAATTTATTTATGTGTTCTATCATGTGCAGTTATATATTTTACATTGCCAGTTATACGGGTTTATGCGTGTAAATAATAAAAATATAATATTTTGTCAATTTTAAGGACTAGTTTTAGTTTGCGGATGTGCACAGAAAAGTGACCTTTTGACCTATTAGATGTCATGTATTCATGCACGACGTAATCGGGAGTAGTGGCATTCTCCGGATCTCATGTTAGATAACCATGAAATATTGAATTCTCGGCTTGTTCTAGGTGTTACTATGTGATATATGGCTTACAAAATACGAGAAGAACTTGTTGGAAAGCGGTTTTTATCCATAAAGAGTGAAGGAAAGCATAGAGTTAGCAAAATTTCAGAGTGGGAATGGCGACCTGGATTTGTACGCGCTGTTTCAACTCGGGATACAAGGAACGCTGATTTTACAGTAAGTGTGACCCTTCTCACGTTGAGGCCAAAGTTTGCTGTTTAAAATGTTTTGATAGTAATTTTGCTCCTGTTTTTCAAATCATATAAATTTTGTATAATGCATTAAGTCTACAGAATCTACGTTATCTAAATCATGGAGTCAGCTGAGTTTTTTGACTGGCGGGGTAAAAAAAAATAGTTAAGCAGACGACATGAGTATCGCCGTTTATTGACTATTGTTGCTGTTGATCTGTATTTATCACACGTTCACGTTTTCCGTTCTAACGTTTATCGTTTAATTAACTACTTTACCGACCTAGATGACCATGACGATAAGATACTAACAGTAAAAGTTATCTGTCTTTTGAAAAATAAGAATGTATTATAGTTTTCATAAAACATATTTTACTTTTACCACTGCGAGCAAGTCCAAGATGGGACTTCTGCCGTAAACATCAGTGGTTATGTCAGTTTATCATCATAAGTAAATGTTACTTTCTTATATTACGCAAGGAAATCTGGGTGAAAACTGTTGCTCAAATACAACATTTTCTGCAGTGATTAGTAAGGATTAACAAAACAGCTCTCCTGATAGATCCGTAAACCACCCAAAAACATCAAAAGCTTCACCCGTCTAAAACTGCTAATCACGGCCGTTAAGTGAAAATTATGAATAATCAGACTTCGTGTGCACTTAATGAAATGTTGATGTCTGGCGCTCGAAGCTGCTTTCCTGTTTTCACCATCACCGGAAGGATTATCATTAGTAGATGTGTCTGATTGTGTGACAGTTGTTGCTCACATACTCAGTTTACTTCAGTACATACTATGAGTTGAGTTGAGTCAAGAATTGACATCGCAACACTTGGCACAGCACTCGGGGCATCCCTGTGCATGCTCCGTCCTCATCTTCAGCAGCCAGCGCAGAGTTCGAGTACTGATGGTACCGGTCACTTTCTGGTTTAATGTTCTTCTTGCCTTTCCTCTGAGTGTAGTCAGCCTGCTAGACTCTAGTTACACCCAGGTGCCTCATTCTCTCCAGGCCATAATAATCTTCTTTCTCTACTGATTCCTTTGCTTGTTCCCAAAAGGCCTTGACTACATCTGCCTTGTCATGTATCAATTCAGCACCTAGTGGTGCAGATCCAGCTAATCTGTCTATCTATTCATTACCCACCACGCCGACATAGCCTGGAGAAAAGAACCAAAGTATGCTATAAGTTATAACTTATACTATAAGTTAAAGTAGAAGTGGCACAATTTTGTTAAACAAAGAAATTGGGTGATAACTATTGCTCACGTGATCAGTTTTCTACAGTACTAGTCGTACATAAATAATTTCTGTAAATCAGAGATATTCGTCTTTAAACTAGAATGTCGCATAGTGAGTTGATCAGCTCACTTCCTTTGCCACCTTACCTGTTCTTGTTCAATCTTTCTGTCAGAAAGTCTAGGAGACCAATAGCCTTGATAAAAGCTGTCATGCACTTGATATTTAACTGTATTTGATACAGCTTCCTCTTGATTAAGGTCGGAGCAGGCCATTTTGCTTCTTTATGAGTAAAACCTAAATTCCAGAATGTTTCTGTAAATATTTGAAAAAAATTCTGAAAGTGTTCCTGTAGTTTCAAAAGGCTAGGTAAACCCTAGAGCTTCAGATAAAATAAAGAATAATTGTCTATGCCTTCAGGCATGTTTAACATATGCTGGTAGCTCCATCTATTTAAACACGAGTTAGCATATAGAAAGTGATGTGATGAGATCGAGCTGGCCAGAACATTTAGTGTTACTACCCAGTTTAGGCTGGGTTGACCTGGAAGTCAAAATTGAATATCCACACTTAGGAAGGGGGGAGGGGGGTATGGTCAGTGGGCAAACATGCAAGCCACTGCACTTTGACAGCTTCTCTAGAGTACTCATAAAAAAAATTACCTGTGTAGATTCGGGACCCTATTTTATGGGGGAAAAGACCCACTGCCCAACTAACAAGCATATTGTAAACAGCACCTAAGATGTTGCTGAGATCGGATGTGTTGGATCCTACGGAGTAGATATCACAGCCTAGGTGTAAAACCACAACATATTGTGTCAACCGCCCTTTTGAGAACAGAAGAGCTCATACAAATGAATCATAAATATCAAGCATTGAAGGATCACACCTATTGGTGATCAAGTAAAACAAATCACAAAACTACTGTCTTTTAAAATTAATTCTGTGTACTAAAGCATAATCTTTGGAGGACAGAGAACATAAAAATAAAATAGTATGTCTTGCTGTAACCTTATCTACTACCTCAGTTTCTCTGCATATAACCTGTATTCATTTCACAATATGAGCAGGAGTGTTTTTGGTTTTAGTCCTGCCTTTCTATCTTCTTCCCAAATGCCTTTTTTTTGGCCTTATATTTGCACAGTATATTCTTTTTTTCCCTTAAGATTTTCTATGACTGTACTTTATAGAAAGAAAAAAAAGAGATAATGGATTACAAACAACTGATGTTTTTAATGGTTTTAGATTGAGGATGGGGTCAGGTCAGTGTTTTATCACCATCTTACTCAAAATTTTTACAATTCACACAGCAGTATAGTTTATAAGTACGTTATCTTTTAAATGTTAGTAAGGAGTCTGCACTAAAAAAAAAATATTCACAGATCAGTGGTAATAACATTTTAACGTGGCAAATGAATGAAGGAATAATAAATCTGACAGTATATATATATATATATATATATATATATATATATATATATATACACACACACACACACACGTCCATTAAAGCTTACAACGGTTTTAACGACGTTACTGTCTATATATATATAGTGTACCATGACTTAGAGTAGAAATTGTATGAGTCTTTAGAATAGTTTATAAGGAGAATCTAATAAGTTACTGTTTAGCTTTTGTGCAAAGATGTAGCACATTCTCTTATACATTAATTTTGGCATCTGGTTGGCCAGGCACTCGTTTCTCATGCCTTCTGAATCCACAAGACATCTGAAAGCTTTAATGTCATTGTGTGAATCTGTTTAAGACATGTGGCCTGGCACTGATGATGCCTTAGGCTTAACCACTGAGTGAGCAGGATAGCTAACTTTTGCAAAAAGTGCATATTTTATTTGTATTTTTGCAATGACAAACTGGTTGTAGCTGTGCACCTTCTGGTCTACTGTTTTTCTCTTCAGTACCTTGTTCATCTTGTAACCTGTGGTTGTGGGAGAGAGTTGATTGATCAACTTTAGAGCATATACTATGTACCCCTAAGAATTGTGTGCAGATTTTCGGGGCTTCACCACCACTTAGATCCTGCAATGGGCTGTATATTCATCATTTATGATGTGGGCATATGTCAGTCTTGTAAGTTAGTTGCTAGTTGGAGTTTCAACTTCACAAATGGGTCACCTTATAATTGCTCTATTCTTGTGCCTGCAAAAGCCATACATAAAATCAATAAGTCTTTATAACAAACTGACAAGATTGTAGTTCTGGCAAAGCCAACAATATAAATATACATTAAATACATAAAGCAATTGCTAGAAATACCGAACAGCCCACCACTGGTAAAAGCAGCTCTGAACACACAATATTGCATAAGGCACCTTTAGTTCTGTTTCACTGAAACACCCGCCATTTTCTAAATCTGCAGTTCTCAACACAAGCCACCTTGGGCACAGTCAAAAAACATTCCACATGAAATCCAGAGCTCGCATTGTTCAGCCATGCCCTCATCTTTGTATTTGGGTGACAGAACTATGTACTTATTGTCTAAATGTGTGGAAATATGCAACAGTGAACAATGACTAAAGCAAATGACATGCCAAGACTTTAACTGATGGCCTGCTTGTTAGCCATATTGTGCCTTGTAAGTGATCTGTAGAGCCAACATGGGTGGTCTTAATTGCTGCTATCTTTTTTTACCTTGAAGGTAGCTAACATTCACACTGAACTACCCATGAAGTGCCCTTGGTACATGACAGTGAGGTCCTAACCTCCCTTTACATTTGTGAGCTAGACTCACTGTATCATGTACTTTTTATTATTCAAAATAGCTTACGAAATGGCAGAAATTGTTATTCCTGGTTCCCTGTATGGGTTCTAGGGCTCAGTTTTGAGGAGGGAGGAAGAATAGACCTACTGCCTCCCTAACAAGCATGTCGTACGAAGTGACTAATTAGAGGTGTTTCCTCTGAAGTCAGAGTAGATCTGCTAAAGAGGCAAGGAACCAACAGTCTTTATATAAATAAGCTACATGTGTAAAATGGATGTGCTTGCAAAACGTAAGTACTGGAACAAGACCAAAGTACAGAAGTGGACGAACAACTATAACTGTTTGCTGGAGTTTACAGCCGGTGTGCGAAGAAGAAGAAGAAGTATTCCTCATTGCCTCACTTAAGTGCATAAAAAGACCTGGTTACCAAATCCTTTAGATTCTGATTTCACTTTGGTTAGGTATATTAGATGAAAACTTCACCAGTCACAAGTTACTCAACTCCAGAAATGTAGATTACACGAGGCTGGTGTAACTGCTAAAGGTGCCACAGTTACAACTTCTTTTTAGGTTGAGTGGTGTATCTGGAATTAGCCCTAATGGCTTGCCATCCAGATAGCAGCTTGGAGGGCAAACAAATGAAAGAAAACAGACATAACAGTTTTCTCTGATAATCATGCATTCTTCTTCTTCTGCTTCTTCTTTTTCTTCTAGAAGTCATTGAAGTTCATTACTGCAAATATCACCTGCCCCCATTCATGTCTGTGATTAGTTCTCTTTTTCCAGTTGGTGACCTCCTGTCTCTGCAGGTCTGCTTATACACAACTGTCCATGAGCTCCTTGGTCTGCCTCATGGTCTATGACCATTCAACTCCGTTGTGTACACTGTTTTTACTTCTCTGTCATTTGACATTCTCTCAGTATGCCCCAGCAATTTGTCCATTTTGGTTTGATTTTCATATTATCGATTTGTATGTAGCTGGAGTTATCCTTTCCCTATTTTGTTATTACTATGAATTATGTCTTATACTGATTTATGACTAGTCCTGTTTTGTGAGCTGCTTCCTTTAAGAGAGTGGGTGTTTTTACTGTCTCTAGTTCATTTTCTTCGACAAAATCTTTGTCATCTGCATAACCATGTGTTTTTGTAGTTTCTTATGTAGTACAATCTTCTTTTATTTATATAATTGTAATTTTTCTCTAGAGCCATGTGGAAATAAAATGGGGACAGAACATCTTCTTGCTTTAAACCAGATATGTGAAAATGGTCTGACTTTCTGCCTTTGTATGTTGCTATGTTAAATAGGTATATTCCATTCATAGTTTGGTCATGGTGATTAACTTCATTGGTATTCCTGAGTCCTCCATAGATTTCCGCAAAATGTTTCTATGTATACCATCTATCATATTCCTTATTCAAATTACACAAAAGCAATAGGTACATCTCTGCTGTGTTCCAAATTTAGCTCTGCCATTTGCCATAAAATGAATATCTGATCTATTAATGATGTGTTCTATCAGAAACCAGCCTGGTAATCACCTAGTATATTTTTGAGGTATGTTTTTAGCCTGTTAAACAGTAACCCTGATAGTATCTTATATCTTGTAGACAATTCTAATATTGTAAAGCTTTCAGTAATAGTATCATAAATTTTAAAAGAAACAAACTTCTTATGTGGGCATTGCTATAACAATAACAAAGAAAAAGTCATGAAGCAGAACACAGTAATCCATTAGCAGTAGTTTTATGACACATTATTGGACACTTAAGAAAAATAAGACTCCAGCTGTGTGTTGTTGTCCTGTTATCCCACTGAAATAGAAGTTATTTGACTGCAGAAATGGGCTGAAGAAGACAATGGGTTTCTTCCTGGTTGCGTGGCTGCAGATGTAGCTAGATCGATAATTATAACCCTGAAAACAAAAGGATGCTTGCTTTACACCATCTGTTTTTCTCTGTATGACATTGTGTCGTTTCTCTATTTTTCTTTGTCCTATCTGGTGTGTATTTCTTGTTCTAAAAGTATTACCGGCATTCCTTGTGTGGGTTCCAGGGCCCTCTTATGGTTTAAACAAGAATAGACCCACGGCCTACCCAAAAGCAATGTTGTAAGAGTCGACTAGCTGGAAGCTTCCTTCAAAGTCGGAGTGCATCTGCCTGAGAGGCAAGGAACTAGCAGTCTGCATACAAATGAGTCAGATCTGTAAAATGGATGCACACTCAACACTCGGGTTCTGGAGCAGGACTGCAGTCCAGAAGTGGATGAACAACCAGAACTTTACGCCAGATTTTACAGCTGGTGAACGTGAAGAAGAAGATGGTTACCGGCATTTAAGTTGTCGCGTAGGGGAATATGTATTTCTTGTACTATCAGAAACCAGCTAAATTTGGAACACAGCAGAGATGTACCTATTGCTTTTGTGGAATTTGAATAAGGAATCTCTTATACCTTAAGTATGGCATTTGCATTCTAAAGATAGGTAATTCACGACTAAAGTGACATGTTTGAAAATCACAAAATAACTTGGCAGACATAATGTATACATCTGAATTTAAGGATAAGATAAGAACCATTAAATAAAGAAACTAAATGCTGCACTGCATTGTTTCATAGTCTACCATATGTAAACTTCTTCAAGCTTCTTCTGAACTGTTTTTGTGACAAGCGATGATACACTACGCTGTGATTTATTTGTAACTTTATTTTTGCCATTTATTCATAGTTTTCAGGGACGACCTTTTAATTTTCTTCTCTCTGAGCGACTTTACTCTTGGTCTTGATATATAGTAAAACTAATTTTTGCTTTATTCTGATGCTGATATGTTAGGAATCTATTCACAGTACCATAATTTCATATCTTACCCCCCAGATGTAGGCTCTGACTGCTGTATGTGTCTTCATTTTACTCATTTATTTATTATTGTGAAAGTACGTATGTGTAAGGGAGACACTGAAAGATGAAAGTCAGTCATTCATTGGATTCAGTGACTTCTAACATGATGGTGGAAGTAACCCCTGCATTGATAGTGACAGACTTAGTGAGCATACTTCCGAAGATCCAAACTGGCAAACTAGAACTAAAATGGATTGACAGCATACAGAAACTATCTTGGCTGTATACACCTGTAGACGCTGGTATGAAGGGTAATGGAAGAGCCAACAGACTCCTAGCCACCCACACATTCTGCGTAGTCCCTGAGAATGACCGTTGCCTGGGTGCAGCTGATATTATTATTTTATTGTTATATTTAGTGCAGCTTAAGAAAAGCATTTAGTTTGTCATCTCCCGTGAAATGACTGTGTTCCACCCCCACCAAAGCCCCTGCGTCTGGACGTGATATATTTTGAACGCGTCATTATTGATAGCTTTATGTCTCCCCTCTTTATCTTTTACTAATGAAACAGCTGCCCGTTTCCAGACGCTGAAAACAGAAGGCCAATTTCTGTGTTGGCAGTTTCTTCTAGTAGAATATTTTGTGTGTGTGTGTGGGGGTGGGTGTGTGAAAAGAAAATCAGATAGTCCGAGGAAACGAGGAGGTCCAAGAGAAAGACAAAGACAGACATTGGTGAGAGAGGCCAAAGGTGCTGGCCTGAATTCAGTCCATGATGTCCAAAAAAAGCCACGCATTTGGTGACTAACCTCCAGCACGAACTGAAATCATTGGGGATATTGTGAGGAGAAATAGACCTCAAGAAAGTTGAAACATTTGATGGAGATATGAGCAAAAACACGTGGGGTGGGGGGGGGGGGCACAACGAGATAAATTCGTGAAATTCGTAGACGACTTGACAACATGACATAAGCAAAACAAGAACCCGGTCATATCGTAACAGCATGAGCTGATAATGGTAACGATAACGGTGTTGATGATAGCGATGAGAACCTAACAGCAGTATCCACAAGAAGACTGCGTGATTTCAGTGCTTGCAGAAAATATGTAGCAGACACATGTGGCATTCATGAATAAACTGATCCACACTCTTGGCTCTACACAAGGTAGCGTGTACAGTCTAACCATCAGAGTGCAGAGTGGTAATGTTATTATGTAGTGCCGTGTTTGATGTCTTCGTCGTGTGCATTTTCTTCCCCATCTAATCGTGTGCCTAATGGGCAATGAAAGATACAAACCAGGCTTCTATTCTCGAAGCAGTTCTGCCTCTGGTAAGCTGGAAGCTTTTTGCCAGCACTCATTAAAAGCATATTTTCCTAACCGGTTAGCGCAGAGCGAGCGGAGTAGAGCAGAACCCTGGGGGATTTACTGGCTTGGCTTGACATTGACAGACTAGAATCCCCCCCCCCCCCCCCCCTGCTCTTGTTATTTGTCGAATTTGCTGGATATGTTTTTATTCGGGTTCGGTGCTTATTCTGGAAAGTGAGAGGTCGCTGCGGAACTGACGTTCGTTGTATTCCTTCATGTCGCTTCTTTGTTTGCTGTATGCAATTTTGTATCTCCGCAAATTTTTTATTTAATGGCACGGAAGCTTAAAATTATTGAAACTTTTATAAGTTTCAACATTATTTACATTGTTGGATTTTGCTGTGGACTCTGGTTCTAAAAGTATTATCTCCTTTGTCCTAGTCACATTTCCGCGTTAAGTGATATTTTAATGATCGGATAGAATGACTAATGTGGAGTTTATGGAGGGAACTAAACAAACTCGAGCGAATCAGGAGCTGGAGAATAAACACCACCACAAGATAGGGCACATTTGGAGAAAATTTGGTAAAATATATAGAGGGGAACCCAGAGCAAATGGAGAAGAGAATTGCGGTCAAGCGGAACTGCGGGAGGGGGCAGAAAGATAGAACGCTTTTGCTTATGCTGGTTGAGAACCTATTCTCTAGTAATAAATGAAGGAAAGACGGCAAACACAATGTTCCTTCATTTTAATTTTATGAGCACACTTTCTTATATGTTCCTTCATTTATGTGGCCAAGTCTTTGAATACTAGCAGTAAAGTTCTATTTTTTTTTTAATTTTTTTTATTCTGTTACTTGTCCTCTCATTTCTAAACTACGTTTATGAGTAAAAAGGTGTGAGCCAATGTATAGATTCCTTTACTTAGTCTGTTCACTGTCTTTTAACGAAAATTCTTTTGTTGATTTACAGCTATTAACATTTCTTATACCACTATGCATATTGTGAATCTGGTAGCCATTATTTCAAGGCAAACTCTTAACAGTGAGATATTTTTCTTGACAAAGCTCATTATGAATATGCACATTTTCTTGTGATGCGTTTTTCTACTGACTCGTGCCCATTTGTTTTGGATCCTGTCTCTTTGGTTTTGCGCACTAATTGTGTCAGCGGGGAATATGCATTAAACACACGCGCACACACACACACACACAAGATAGTGTTTCATTTGTTGTCGTTTTTCTCTCTCCTGGTGAGGCGATCGCTGTCTTTGGTGATACACTTACCAGCAAGTTTTCTTGACCAACGCTACTGTTTCTTGTTTCTTCAGTTGCTCTTTAACTGTACACCGTTTGGATTTTATCGGTAGACTTGTAGATTGTTCTGTGCTTATTCTGTGGGGTACAGCATTGCATTACATGTTCAGGAATTTATTTACTTAGTTTACATATGTATATTGGTGGTGGGGAGGGTTGGGAGAGATATAAGCGATGACGCATGAAAGAGGGGAAGAACATTTCTAGGGGAGGGTGGATGGAGAAACCCGGAGAGGGAAGAAAAGGGTGGAAGGAGATAGATGAGGGAGGAATGCAGTGAGAAAGAGGGAGAGAGTGTGTGTGTTCATTCAGCCTATTATGTCCCCTCTGCGTGCAGTGAATGATGAGGTGTTCCTGCAGGTCAGGAGTAAAGTAGTTGTCATTGGGTTGAGAATGGCTCTTTCTGATAACATAGAAAGTTGTCATTTTCTCAAAGTATGGTAGTACTTTAACTTATTGTTAACACTTCCCTCCCCCCCCCCCTTTTTTTTTTAGGTTGATGTTGTAAAATTGTGTTTCGGCCAACATATCTGACTTCTTCAGGCGTTTGTTGACCGGGTAGGGATTAGTTAGTATTATTCTTCTCGGCCCACATTCGAAACGCTTACTGTTATTTACACTGCCTGATCCTCTGGTAGTCAACATCTTTATTTTAATTACTTTTTAGACACGACTGGTGACACGTCATTTTTTGAAGATGGCGAAATATTGGAGGCATTCAAAAGAGAAGCCGACAGTGAATCATCACCAAAAGGTACTTTAAAGGGAAAGAATTTGCTTGAAGAAACGAGGACGCCCAAGAGCAACCCTAAGATAGACGCACGTTGGTGAAAAAGGCCAAAAGGTGCTAGACCGGATTCTGTCCACGATATCGAAAAGATTGCAGAATCGAACAGAATGGAAGTGCAGAGTGCCACTCGTATGTAACGTTTAAACCAGTGTTCGTCAACTTTTTCCACCGCCGAGACCCACCAAAACAGAAAAACTGTGTTTTGGCAATCCATCTAAATCAACGGTCTCCAGCCTTTTTCAGGTCGCTCTTTTTCCTTGAGCATATGGCAAGACCCCTGCGCCCGCCCCTCCTCCCCCTACCTTGAGTATATGACAAGACGCCCGCGAACCTCTTAGGTATATATCAATATCCCCGTGCCCCTAGAGTATATGGCAAGACCCCCACCGCCACTTAAGTATATAAGACTTGCCCCCCCCCCCCCCCTTCCCCCCCCCCCCCCAGACAACCAGGGAAACAGACAGTATGATTATTAGTTTTGGTCAGAATGTGTTCGTAATCTGTAAATTCCTGTGTTGTTGTATTAATGAGATATGTAAATGTACATATATAAACTGCTTACAAAAACAGAAAATATCTTCTTTGTTTCTTTATGTGTTTTGTAAATAGTCTAAAAAATAATTGTTTTTAATAATGATGCTGAAAAAATTATAACGGATTATTACAAATACATATATACTCAATTTCAGAATTGCTTGACGCCCCCCCCCCCCCCCTTTGAAACCTTCCCCCCGCCCCGTCCACCTTGTTGGAGACTAATGAATACAAACACAAATGTAGCTAGCAGTTTATTTGTTTAATCCGATGCTAGAAAATTGCAGTTTTCAGCTAATGTGACATCTTTTAATTCTCCTGGAGGTACTGATTTTACAGACTGCAAACGTGGAACAGAAAAAAAAAACTATTTACCCTAACACGCTACTTAATACCACTGCCCACTGGTCGAAAAACACTGGTTTTGAACGACTTGGCATGACGTTAATAATGTCGGCTGTATCTGATCAGCTGTTTACTTCTACTTCTTCTTCCTCTTCTTCTTCTTCCATTTTTTGCGTCTCTCTCTCTCTCTCTCTCTCTCTCTCTATATATATATATATATATATATATATATATATATATATATATATATATATATATAACTCTGTATGTCTCTTTTACCAGTTTTCCCCACCCCCGGCCTAATTCGCATATGTATCTTTCTGAATGAAGTCTTGCATTATCATTGAAATGCATAGTGTCTGTTATTATTTGATGTCGGGTTTGTGTTGTCATTGTACTTTAAAGGCACGTGACGTTTCCTTACTTGTAACAGCTTTTGTATTTATTAAAATACACAATACTGGTGTGCGTGTCTCCTCAGATGCAAATCTTTGTGCAGTTCACCTCTTTCATATGCCGTGTTTGCTAGTAAGAACAAAAATAGCTATTTTTTTTTTTTAAACAAGTAAGTGATTGGTTAATTGGTGACTCATAAACTTGTGTAATGTTTTTTTAATTTATTTATAAATAACCATTTAAAACACGGGATATATTCCCTCGAATGTGGACTCTTCCTAAATGTTTTTCCTATATTGTGCATTACGGATGTTTCATGGTTGTTTTTCCCCCGCTAAAAATTTTTCCATTTGTTACATGTTAATATATATTTTAATTTTAAAAAAAAAGCTATAGCTGCTGAAGGGAACATAATTATGTCATAGTCTGGACGTTCAAAATCTTTGTAATTTAAGGAATGAAATTGTTCAAATTGCAGACAATCACTATCTTAGGGCGCAACGAGTCAGTTCACATTTCTTTTTCATCTGGGTCGTCGATAGTTTTCATGAGTACAGCCTTTCCTATATACTATTACAAACACGCTATCGGTAATAGACCAGATGAAGAACTGCAGACCAACAATGATGGTCCACCAATAATGACTGCAGAAGTTGAGGATGCAATACATCATATGAAGAAAGAAAAAGCACCCGGGCCAGACAACATCTCACTGGAAGAAATCGAATCACTGGGAGATTTTGGAATTGAAATAATAACTAAACTTTTAAATGATATATATATATATAATAGTGGGTAAATTCCAAATGACCTTTTAAAATACACATTTATAGCTCTGCCAAAGAAACCAGACACTTTAAAATGTGAAGACCATCACACAATAAGTATTATGAGTCACATGACCAAGATTTTACTGAGAAGAATTATAAGAAAAATAAGAAACAAAATTAAACCAGAAATCAGCAATGAACAGTGTGGATTTGAAGAAGGAAAAGGCACAGTGCCGTATACATCCTAAGGGCATTGTCAGAAAGAGCTATAGAAGTAAAGACTGATTTGTACTTATGCTTCATAGACTATACAAAAGCATTTGACTGTGTGAAGCATGAAGAAGTAATCAAACTTGCTGCAGGAGATCGTGGATTATGTAGAGGCATGATCGCCCACGCCAGTCGGCAAGGCACCTGATCACGATGATGATGATTTTTACCGCATGCAGGCGGTAAACATTATGTTGAATATTTTCATTGGTTGTCTGTTGTTATGTTGAACAATTTAAGTGTGCTGTAGTTTTATTACTGCTAGTGACGTGTTAAATTAGTACCAGCACACGCCATTGCCTTCCACCTCTGACATGTTTTTGTCATCGTATTTGTTCCATTGGCTGGTATGCATTGTTTATGAATATTTTATTCAACCGCTCTAGCGTGGACTATTTAATTAGCAGCAGTGCTGTCAGGCGCCTGCGGGGCTCAAGAATAGGCCTACTACTGTTCAGCCATAAATCTAATCCCACGATTTCCCGAAAACATAATCTGGTGTTTTCCCATACTTTCCATATCTCCACTTGGGGGTTACGCTAAGACATATCCAAGTGTGGGTCCATTTTCTAATTGTTGCTGTCTTACTAAATCACTGGCGCAATTTGTAACATTTAGGTACTGTAGGGTTCGAAAGCCGTCGTAGCGCAGTGGCTAGACCAGTGTTTCACAAACTTGTGGCACACCGTCCCCTTTTCAGTTTAAAAAAAACATTACTCAGCTCCCCCACCCCACCCCCTTAATGTATCACAGTCATCATTTGCCATGTCTGTCAGCATACGCGGTATACGATTAACAATATCACAGATCAGGTCGGTGCTCTAGTTACATCCAGTGAATGTGACCAAGCCATCATTATCTATCTCTTCGCCCCCCCCCCCTTTTTTTCGTTTTTATTTTTAATTTGTCACTTAATTATCGTGTCTGTCCCTTTTCTTAAATATACCTTCTGCAATCGAACAAACAGAAAGATGCAGTGACATATTCACCTTTTCCATGGCCCTCATGTTTTACAGCATAGTCGCGGCAGTGGAGCGAACGATGGTGTTCTGAACTCAGGCATATTCTCTTCTAGACTGGCTTTGTCAGTCAAGAATGTTTTTGTTTTTTTCTTATTGAGCGCATCAAGAATTGCAAGTCTGACCTTTATCTTTCAACATAGTTGTGCAGGTTTTCAAGACAACGAGTGTGCAGATTATCCGACTATAATGACTGCTCTAACACTGGTATGGAGCGATGCCATCAGGGCCATGCGAAAGGCATATCGCGAAGACAATTACGTCAAAACAGTTGGACTCAGTAGTTCTGTCCAGGTTGGTGGTTATGGAAATGAGGGCTGTCAGACATGCACATTTCTCTAAGAGCACAAGAAGTTTGATTTTATTCATTGATGCCTCGTTTTACTCTTTTGAAGCTATTTTGAAGGAGATTGGAGCACACATGAATCTGCCTGTAATCATAATGTTGTCAAGCATATGTTGTAAATAAGATTCTATAAAATTTGAAAAATTTCTCTGTTTTCTTTGCCGCCTTTTTCAATAGCTATGAGGCTGTTAGGGGTGTTTTCCAGGTCAGTGTAAAGAGTAAAGACATGTATATGTAGATGACTGTTGGATCATACGTGTTAGTGAAAACACTTATATAAATCAGGAAAATATGTGGCACTTGTATATTGCTCTGGGTGACTCCCTCTCTCAGTTTTACTGACTGAATGTAGACGACCAAAAACAAAGGGAATCAGATTCGATTGTCTAGTCCACATATTCTAGGGGTGTTACTTATTACATGACTTCTTTCGGATGTCATACACGCTGATAACAACGCAACGCACAGCAACCCTAGAATAGTGTACTGGCATTCGGTACTAACATTTTAGACGACTTCAGAAAAAAGGAATCTAGACTGGACTAGACAAATAAACACGACTAATGTAGTTACAGTAAAGGAATTTTTTCCAGCGACTTCAACCCTGCATATGGCTACTGTTTATACAACATCATAAAATAGTGCTTGTGTAGACGCAAAAATCCCTTACCTAACGGCACGTGAGGCTACACATTGCCGATACAGTTTTTGTAAACATTCCTCCTCGCAGTCTGAACTCAAACTAGACTTAATAACGTGCTCAGTACCCTCGAATTACCACTGCCTTTTCATTTCCTGTTTGATGGGAAACGAGGACATGATAAAAATCGAACTGTGCCTGGTCGGTTGAATACGGGTGCTCTCTAGAGCAGTTCAAAATGTGTGTTCCAGGGCATTGCTTCCCGACTAGGGATCGAAGTTCTCGCGTATTGTCGCTCAGCAGAATCTCTTTTTCATTTGTTTTGTCGTTTCATTGTTCTTGTCTCATTTCATTTATTTTCTTAGACCACAAAGGATAGCTTCATTGCCTTATCAGCATACGCGTTGTGGATCAATATTAATGAGGGCGACAACACAGAATGTGACATTTGATGAGGACTGCTTCTAGAGCAAAACATAAGATGTGATATTTAATGAGAATTATTTATCGAGCGAAGCACAAAATCTGCCCCATAATGAGGATGAACGAACTACGCGTGAAATATGTACAAATTATCTTAATAATTCTGAGCATTTTCAGCTCCACACAACGCACACACACGATTTTAACAACTTCGGGCGAAAGTAGACGAGATGATTAAACCAGTAACGTCACTGCCTTTATAAACTATATTTTTTTTTTTTAAACAACAAAAAAATCAGTTCAGTGTTCCATCACTACCAGTAATTTTTTAAATATCATTTTTTAAAACAGAGAATCAAATGGACATTGTTTCGCCACTATTCTCTTTTTAGTATTGCATTTTTCGAGACAGAATCAGTTATACGTCGTACATTGCCGGAACTTGTTGAATCTTTTTTTTTTTTAAAGATAGACTATAGATATAGGCTGATAAAGGGGGCCGGGAGTATTATAAAGTCTATCTATGCCATGTGGTGTTGGTAATCATGTCTATCCACAACCTTCTGTCTCATGTACTTTCAATCAGCTGATACAGATGGCCCTCCATGCCATGATGTCACACTCTCCAGCATCTTTTCTGTCTGTGCCTCTGCCTCTCCTCCCCTTCAGCTTTCCTACTGTCACGATGTCTGTGCCTCTGCCTCTCCTCCCCTTCAGCTTTCCTACTGTCACGATGTACTCCAGTTTAGTCCTCATCATCGCATGACCAAAGAATGTAGATTGTCTATTTCTGATGTGGGCAATCAGTCAATGTAGATTGTCTCTTTCTCCACTTGGGGGTTACGCTAAGACATATCCAAGTGTGGGTCCATTTTCTAATTGTTGCTGTCTTACTAAATCACTGGCGCAATTTGTAACATTTAGGTACTGTAGGGTTCGAAAGCCGTCGTAGCGCAGTGGCTAGACTAGTGTTTCACAAACTTGTGGCACACCGTCCCCTTTTCAGTTTAAAAAAAACATTACTCAGCTCCCCCACCCCACCCCCTTAATGTATCACAGTCATCATTTGCCATGTCTGTCAGCATACGCGGTATACGATTAACAATATCACAGATCAGGTCGGTGCTCTAGTTACATCCAGTGAATGTGACCAAGCCATCATTATCTATCTCTTCGCCCCACAAAGGATAGCTTCATTGCCTTATCAGCATACGCGTTGTGGATCAATATTAATGAGGGCGACAACAAAGAATGTGACATTTGATGAGGACTGCTTCTAGAGCAAAACATAAGATGTGATATTTAATGAGAATTATTTATCGAGCGAAGCACAAAATCTGCCCCATAATGAGGATGAACGAACTACGCGTGAAATATGTACAAATTATCTTAATAATTCTGAGCATTTTCAGCTCCACACAACGCACACACACGATTTTAACAACTTCGGGCGAAAGTAGACGAGATGATTAAACCAGTAACGTCACTGCCTTTATAAACTATATTTTTTTTTTTAAACAACAAAAAAATCAGTTCAGTGTTCCATCACTACCAGTAATTTTTTAAATATCATTTTTTAAAACAGAGAATCAAATGGACATTGTTTCGCCACTATTCTCTTTTTAGTATTGCATTTTTCGAGACAGAATCAGTTATACGTCGTACATTGCCGGAACTTGTTGAATCTTTTTTTTTTTTTAAAGATAGACTATAGATATAGGCTGATAAAGGGGGCCGGGAGTATTATAAAGTCTATCTATGCCATGTGGTGTTGGTAATCATGTCTATCCACAACCTTCTGTCTCATGTACTTTCAATCAGCTGATACAGATGGCCCTCCATGCCATGATGTCACACTCTCCAGCATCTTTTCTGTCTGTGCCTCTGCCTCTCCTCCCCTTCAGCTTTCCTACTGTCACGATGTACTCCAGTTTAGTCCTCATCATCGCATGACCAAAGAATGTAGATTGTCTATTTCTGATGTGGGCAATCAGTCAATGTAGATTGTCTCTTTCTGATGTTGGCAATCAGTCATCTTCAAAAGTCAATCTCTTTCAAGACATCTTCATCACTCTTTTTATCTGTCCAGTGTATACTCATCATTCGTCTATAAAACCAGATCTCCGCAGCTTCCAGACAATATTTTACTAGTCTTTCATGGCTTGCCAACGTCATGACAATCACACAATCTTACACTTAATTAAAGAACGGGTGAAATATATACTTTGGTCATTCGACAAGGATCCCCTAGTACCAGCTGCACACAGAGCCAGGCAGTAAAAAATATAGTGAAGACAAAAATATGATTTTGTTGTTGCTGTTCTGTGGTTTATGGGTGGAGATGGTGCCTCAAAAGGTTTACGCCTAGTTTAATAGCGCGATAATAATAGTAATCATAATATTAATGTTGTGTTTTTATGTAAATCTGCGTCTTTGGTATTTTTATTTTATCTTTGAAACAGTCAACTGTTTTACCCATTTAACAGGGTTTACTTTCCACTAGTTCTGTTTAAGAGCATGGTATTTGACACGCGTACTTATTTCAGTGAGGAAATACAAATATTCTGATCGCGAGGACAACTGCAATATTGAAATAATGATAAGGAGAGGGGAAAGATACCTGGTCAAATGCGGCCATTTTCATTTGATGTTTTTGAGATATTCCAGAATAGTCTGAAGACATTAGTGGTGGCACTGGATCTTGAGGATGAAGACACTACAGTCAGATAGGATGTTTTAATGTTCACGCTTATCGGGTAAAGGGTCTGCCACTGTCTAGTTAACTAGCTAACAGCTGACCTGTACTCTCGTATGGTTGCCCTTCGGGTGTTTTCAGTATCTTCTCAGACTACCAGGGGGATCTGCTTGCAATTTCACATGTGCTCTTTACTGTGTACGAACGAGACTGCAGAACTTCAAGAATCTGGTGTTGAAAGGATATTCACATTTTCAAATTATGTTTCTGCCTATAGGCAGGGGAGAGACGGGCAACAGACAGCCCAAGAGCTACAGGCAGCAATAGACAACGTGGCTGACTTTTGTACGGAAATGAATGCTGTCGTAAACTCAGACAAAGCGGATGTTTTATGGTGCTCTCTGGACAATGCGATTGCGGTACCCGGGTGTCACATTCGATAGAAGCCTATCAATCGGGCACCACGTGGAGGCACTTGCAACAGAATGCCAAAAGGGATTAAATGTCCTAAGCCCTAAAATGTGGCAGCAGGGGACATTAAGCAAAGAATGCTATTCACAGCCTACCAGCACTTGATCTGTTCATCTAGGTGGTATATTATGGACTGGGTTTTGTTCACCTTATGAAAAAGTCAGCTGCAGTGTGCAACTGTTAGTTCCTTACCTCTCAAACAGATGCATTCAGACTCCGACGCGCCCAATTAGTGAGCGCATTTCTTCGAAGTCGGAGTGCATCTGCTTGATAGTCAATGAACCCACAGTGTGCATATAAATACGAAAGATCTGTAATAAAACAGCTTTGCACGCAACACTCCGGTTATGGAACACGACAAAGACCTGGAGGTGGAAGAACACCCAGAACTTTTCGCTGGACTTTACAGCCGGTAAACGCGAAAAAGAAATAACTTTTACGACACGCTTTTGTTTTCCACTCAGTGGGGCACTGCACCCACACATGGATCTTAAGATTCATTGCAACACACATACACGGTTTTCATTCGGTTCTTCATTTATTCACGAAAGCAGCCTTGGCATGTAAACGTGATCCTGACCTCAAGGACCCATTAGCCCAAAAAAGCATTTATTTACATAGCCCAGTTGTTAACAGACAGACAGTATGGCTCGATAAAGACCTCGTTATAAGACGTCGCTCTGCGTGCTACAAAACTTCAGACGCGGCATTTCTCAAGTCACCTCGTAGAAATCACTCCCTTTTTTTTGCGGTAAGCACATTACAACCTTACTGGAGGGGAAAATATAAAACAAAACAGAGCAAGAGATAGATAGCGATCCAAGTGGGTATTATAACATCTAATTATGGACAAACAGCAGTCTGAAATTGAATAGCTGTGGCGAGAGACTGCTGGAAATCCACTGTAGTCGACTTTTATTGCTAGGACGACTCCTGGTTGATTTTGATTTCCGTGCCACTTCATCTGCATCACTTCACTACTTTATCATTCGTATTGTCCTTTACTGAGCACACAGTTCCACTCTTACGTCTTCTTTTCTTTCCTTATTTCCTTTATATCTTCGGTGTTTTCGCTTTGTATCACATTGCTTTTACTGTTTCACACACTTGCCGAATCGTCGTTATTTTAGGTTTCCGTGTCACATCTTCTTTAACCGCCTCGTTTTCTTCACGTTTTTCAATTAATTAATCAGGAGGTCTTTTACACAGCGTCGTTGTCTTCGAAGCACGCATGGGAGTCTCTTTCTCATGCTAATTCTTTAGCCCTGTCTGCTTTCATAGCCAGTGCATCTTCGCGGAGGTCGATCTCTGCCTTGTTTTCCGGAAACTGCACATTTCATCAGCGTTATCTCCAGACCACCGTTGCGCTTGATATGGCCAAAATACTCCAGCTCTCTGGACAGGATGATGTTTATGAGCCAGTTCTCCTTGATGTGCAGGTCATGCAGGATGTTAAAATTTTCCTTCTTCTTTCCATAATGATATATACTTCTGTATAGTCACACCGCTTATATTTATCTCCTTGTATTTTAAACATCATTTTTACAGGGACAGGTAAGCACATACACCATACACTGTTTTACATTCGCTTCCCTGCCAGCTGACAGACACATTTATCATTTCACTATCCTGCTCTCTCCCTGCCCACCTGCAGCTGGGTACATTCATGTAGTAGTACATATTTTTTTTAAAAATAATTACAATTTCATGCTCTGTTTGTATGTAATTTTATCCTTGCAAACCGACAAAGATAAATGATTACCTGCATCAGATGGAGATAGTCTACATTCTCTGGTCACGTTGGGAGTAGGGAAACGATGGATTACGTCATGACAACGGAAGAAGGAGACAGAGACCAAGAATGGACAGTTTGGCATCGTGGACTTGAGACATATCTGTGTTAAAAAGAATTATAAATTTGCGAGACAAATTGTGGTCTGACGTGACTACCAACGACTAAACAATAATAATTTATTTGTAAGAAAAGAAAACCTTATGAAAATGCCTCGAATGATATTTACACGCAAAGAGACCTAGTTACTGGCATATGCAATAATAATAAGAAGAACTCTACAGAGGAGCACGCACAACAGGAGCTTTGCTAATATTCAGTAAAAGGGTCGCTCGTCAACATGTTTCGGCCCATTAACCTCCTATACAGTATCGGAGGATATGCTGATCTGATTCATGAAGCCAGGCCTCATACACTTCTGCAGCGCTTATCGGACATCAGACTAGACACAATTTTGACAACAGGTATTGTGAGGTTTGGTGTTATATATGTTGTTGCTGCGGTAGCAAATTAGCCGCCTACCTCAGGACCAGAGTGACAATCTTACGGTTGGTTTATCGAATAGACATTAGACTTTGGTAGATGGCAGAGAGACAATGGCAGACGTTTTTATCAGACACTTTGGCTTTAAAGGGATGTAAAATTCTCTCGCACTAGGGGATGAGACCAGTCTACCAAGGCCCATCCCCCACGACATCCCGGTGCATCCAAAGCCAACTCGAAGCTTAGCCCATCTGTTTTAGTGCCCATTTCCTTTTATTTCCTCGCAAGCCCAGGTTCTTTAGTACGTTTTATGTGGAGGTGGAGATAAGACCTCTTGCGCCTACCTCGATGGCGAAGATTTTTACTGTGTACGCCTCATCTCTCTACATACCGGCCACCAGATCACCATATTTTTGAAGCTTGTACGGGTGATTTTCTTCCATCTGTGACTCGTACAGTACGCTGTGCTGTATCAGGATGAGCTGGCATTTTTCCGCAGTGCAGGACCATGTCTGGTTTTCGGCTGGACTTTCGTATTGAATTGGGGTAATTCTCGATACCAGCCAGGTCGACCGCCAGTAACCAAACCCACACACAATCAAGTACCGATGAAGCATATGCGATATTGTTGATTTTACCATTAGACATCTTCACAGCCTTGAGGAAGCGCATAGAAGAGGGGGGGGGGGGGGGAGGCACGAGGACCGGCCCTTGCGTTAACCCTCATCCTGATTTGGTCCTCAATGTCCGCTAGCTATTTCATGACCTTAATGTGGTGCTGTGTATATCGTTCATGACCAAGGGCTTTTCTGCAAGCGGACAATACATGCTCGAGTATCTGCTTAGCTCTGCATAAGGGACTTGTCGGGTCGGTAGTCGCATGCTATTTGCCCATGTTGGTGCCATTTCGGTGATCTCTCTCGGCACGTGGATCTTGCGAAGGACCTGCCACAGTAGCTTATAGGGTACCGCCCCGTGGGCGTTAGTAAGGTCCAACCATATCACGTGCAACTGGGTTCTCTCACTTGAAAACTAGAAGTTGAGCGTCCAGTGAGATTATTTAGTCTGTTGTTAAGGCCATAGTTAAAACACTTCTTTTAAATGTTATCAGTATTATACTAAATGTACGCTGTCTTATCCTAAACCACAGTAAGTATCCTCTATAAAATAACATTAGTTAACCCAACACAAAATATGATTAGGGAGCTAAACGCGGACAGTCTTTTTCAGCGAATAAAGAAGCAATCCCTTTTACTCTGAACGCTATCAGCTTTCTATTATGTTAATAAAATGTACTCTGCCTCTGTCTGTCTGTTTCCATCCGGGTCGCTACCTGAAGGATTTATTATCCCCGAGACTGAAAGAGTTTTATTCTGAGTTACAAACCAACAGGACAAATGCCGGATACCCCGATCAGCCTTTACAGAAGTTATGAATTAATCAAATAACAGCAAGTGTATTGATCGGCACTCATAGAAAGAAGTAGATAGATAAAAAAAAAAAAAAAAAACACACTAGACAACATAAAAATCGAAAGCTATAGGTGCCGGGAATTGAACCTGTCACCTCCAGACGGCGTCTGCGCCTCGCCATGAATACAAGTGCACTAAGAACATAGTCAGCAGCCCCCAAAAAAGTTGCTTATTGGCCATGTCTATCGTACAACTTGAAATTCACAACTATGGAATACGGACAGAATTAATTTCAAACCATTTAAATGGCACCATAGGTTACAGAAATTTATATTAACGAAGCATATGTCGAATTTACAATCACAGCAACAATTTACGAACACAGTAGACTTTAATGCTTTGTCTAGAACACACAAGTTATAATCTTTACTCTCATAACGTCTACGATGTAACTTGTAGTCCTTTACGGGCAAGGACGCTAATTTTACGTTTCAGGCTATTTTAATTGTGTGCAAATATGCCAATACGAGCGCGCACACGCATATACAATATGTGGTTGTTGAAAATCTGCAAGTAATGTTTAAGTTAACGTTGTTAAAAATCTATAAGAAGTGTTGACAATTCCCTTTGATTTGATCAAAGATTCGCCTGCTTGACTTTGTTTTTAGCCAGATAGCTTGTTCAGATATGTACGAGTTTCAGTTCAAGGACTGCATTACCTCACCGGTGGTGGTGGGGGAGAAGTGATGACGAATTCACACTGTAGCACTGAACATGAGCCTAGTCATTTGCATTTGTTTCTTTTCCTCTCATCTCCTCGTCTCTTGCCACGTCCAGAGTAAAATATAGGGAGTCACTGGACTACTGATTCTGTGAAGCATCCCCTTTGTTACTCCGTTTTATAAGGGGGGGGGGGGGTTTACTTTTTTAAGCTCTTGTTGTCTGTCTGGTATTGCTAACGGCATTTTTTATTTACCACTGTGTTTGTGATTGATAATGTAGTCATACTGTCACAGCCCCCACCCCCTTTTTCCCCCGAATATTTCCTGGAATGCAGATTAGTTTGGTTGGAATGTACAGCAAATACAGCTTACAAGTATAATCATATCTGTTAGAATCTGCGCTATCTCTGCTTCCCTCCCAGCTTCTCTCTCTCTCTCTCTCCCTCTCTCTCTCTCTCTCTCTCTCTCTCTTTCTCTCTCTCTCTTTCTCTCTCTCTCTCTTTCTCTCTCTAACACACACATTTGGACACCCTCCTCACAGTGGAGCAGTAGGGAGGGGTGCGCGGGCCATCGCAGGTGTTATCCGGTGGGTGGGGGGGGGGGGATAAAAAAAGGAGGGAGGGGAGAGAAGTTTCGGCACTAGGTACTGACCTTGTTATGCCACAGCTCCCCTTCCCCCAACCTTCTCCCGTTACTGATGGAATGACAGGAAACCTTAGGCTGCCGCCCGTCATCCCTTGCATTAAGCTGGTCATCCCTCTGCTCCTTTGTATAGATTTTTGCGTAGGTTGCCTAAGAATATCAATAGCAATTAACAGTGTTGACTGTGCCCCTTCTTGAAGCAGCTGGGCGAATATTTTCTATGGCGGCAGTAAAGCTTGGACTAGAGATTTTGGTTGTTTACGAGTAGCATTTTACACAGTGTTGAGGTAAACAGTGCAGACTATGGTAGGGATCCTGCTGCATGGGCAACACATTATGTCTACAATACTGCCCAGACTTTCTACTATCGAAATTAGAAGGTTCATCCCTGGGCTTAATTGGTTAGTCACACTCGCAATTGCCACGAAATGTGACTTTTACGCCTCTGATTGGCACTATATAACACTGTGGTTTGGAAAGATAGTTATATTTGCCTCGCTTTCTCAAATTCCTTTCTCGCCAGTACCCGCTCCACTTCTAGTACTAAAAGGCTGACTGTTGTGGTGAAGGCAGATTTCATCAGAATCTAGATTAAACATTTTATGTTGCGTGTATACGAGCCTTAGGGAGGTTTAAGCCTCTGTGTGGCTACACTGGGTGAGTTGAAGCCAGTAGGGCATCGCCCCAGCCCACCAAATTGCATGATGTTGTCGTTTTTGATTTGCAGAGATTCGGCAAAAGTTACGTAAACATTGGTGACCACTTGCATTAGAGTCTAGACCAAAATTCAGTCATCGTTGCGTGCGAGTAACCAGCCATCTTACTCAGGATTTTCAGCTCTTTTTATGTCCGTTGCAGTCACGCTCAGGATATATAAGTTATGTAAAGGAGCAAGGTTGGTGTAGTATATGCTCTCAATCCTTTATAAGTGCCGAAAGCCTCCTTTTCATTGATTAACTACAAACAAACAAATCGGTCTGCGCCATCTCCTCCTGCAGATATCATCATCGTGTACAGACCGATAAGTATAAGTGGTTATGATTCGCCGTCCTACACAATCAGCAGAATCACTGATCAGGTCAGTGATCTCTTGTCCAGTCCTGTGCATGTGGCCAAGTAATCAAGCTATTTATTCCCTGTGTGGGTTCCGGCGCTCCATTGAGGGGAAGAGGGAATAAATCCACCATTCCCTTACAAGCATGTCATAAAAGGTGACTAATTAAGGGTGTATCGTTTAATGTTAGAGAACAAGTAACCAACGGTCTGCATATAAATAAACCAGATCTTCTAGACATGTGCACTAGATCAAACTTCAGAAGCGGGCGAACAACCAGCACTTTCCTTCGAAGTTAATAGCCGGTGAACGCGAAAAATTAAAATACAATTGAGCAGTCTCTACGAATTTAATATTACTGTCGCATACCACTCCTGTCACGTGCCTGATTGAAGGATTTCTCCTTAAGAACCAACAGCACTCTGAAATAATAATGTTGAGTGGTTGGCTCGTATTGGTCTAAGGGATATCCTGTGGCTAATATACGCTCAACTTATTTTAGAAGTAGGGCAACTCAAGCTTTGGCACTACAAAATATATAATATTCCTAGGCACACTTGGCTGGACACCCCCACTGCTATGAAAAGGTAGCCCCCAGGTTGTGATAGTATACTATCATAGCCATGTTAACACAGATTACACTTATTACTCACACACACATAAAAGCTAAACAGTTAGAATGGTAAAACAGGGACATCCAAGTCAGCCATTAACATTTCTGCATGTAATAAGTTCAGTATATTCACATATATAAATGAATAGATAATAAAGAGTGTTCAGTAAATGGAGTTCAGGAATTAATGACACAACCCAGATGTTGAAGCATCCAGATGTAGTTCCTGGACATTACATGAATTAATCATTGGAAATCAAAGGGAGCTGTGGGAAGAAAGCATGTATGTGATTAAGAGATCACTTATCCCAGTTCGTAGGTCACTGCTCCTCTCAGTCCATGGTGATTCGACTGTGGTTGACTCAATAGATAGCTACGCCTCGGTTTGATCTGGTACACGCTGAGTGTCCTTTCATATGAGGACACAGGAACTGCATAGGAGCCCAACAAAGCTCTTGAAGACTGATTCTCTGGATTGATGACATAGGTGTCTGCAATTGTCTACTAGTCCTGAAACTCACATACAAGCTCCTGCCATGTTGAGGTAGTGGCAACAGTAGGTGGGACTTTTGGGTATGCTTGGTGCCGAGAATGGTATGGGTTGGTGGTTGTTGGCTGGACTGTGATTCGTCTGCCTGATCTCTAAGGAGGTATCGTCCTGTCAGGAAAGAACTCAGAATTAGTAATCATCCTTATTCACACACCAGCTCACCCCACACTCTGCTACCCTTCTCCATTCCTCAGAGTGTAACTCTCAAGAACAGGAGACAATGTCTGCTTTCATTTATCTGACTGTAAATTAGTACACCAGATAGAAGACAAGGTATATAGTGGAGATAGATAGACACTACCACACATAGATCATCCTCTCTCCACCCTCACATCTGCACTAGCAGACATACAATGTATCCCGTTAGTACCTATGTATATATTTCACGTCTCCACAGGCTGCTCACTACACACCTAATGTTTCCGTGCCAAACACACCTTGGACTCAGAGCTCTAACGTCACAGTATCTAGCCGGTTAAAAGATGACCCAGATTCCATATTTCTGCTGTGAGGCACAAAACTTCGTTTGTCTGGTCAGAGAATAATTACTTGTAGGGTTTAATATCTTTACAAATGGTGTGGGTTATGTAGAGCACAAACTATTTAGTCTGCACAGGGAAAGGTTTAATGTTCGGAGCCTGATCTCTGGACATCAAGAACGGCCCAACTCTGTGCGATCACACAGCTGAATCTTCCCTTTCTGCAACAGTGGCCAACTTTAAAAAGACATATACTATGGTACTCGTAAACTATAATCGTAAACTTACCCAAGCTTAGGAATTCTTCAAAGATAAAGCTGGTACTTTGAATGTGCCAATTTTATTCATAGACTGTTTACACGTCTTGACACTTTGGAGATCAGGCTAAAGAATGCCGCTCAAAACCCCCGCTAGCGTCTCTAGGAAAGAAGTCCCTGTATTCATGCCCAAAGAGTAAACAGGCTTACATGAATTTCTGAATTAGACACCAGAAATATTCATCCCACAGTTGCAAGTTTGAAAATGTACACTTCTCAAAGCAACTAGAGGGTCTAGAAATGATTATTTCACCAGATAGAGGTATATATCAATATGAGGGACTATATACCCCCCCCCCTCCCATGGACGGGTTTAAGTTTGAAATGTGACGTGCCCGCTTAGGGAAGTCAGCGCCACGACTCGTCCATCGTGTAGGGTTGGCTGTTCACTCCATGACAATTACACTACAGTAAAACAGGTAAAGACTATTTTAAAAAATGACCCCCCCCCCTCTCTCTCTCTCTCTCTCTCTCTCTCTCTCTCTCTCTCTCTGTGTGTGTGTATGCACCTGATTTCCTTAATTTTATTTAATGCATAACAGCTTGCTTTCCCCTAGAAGACACCTACCGCATCGAGGGCCGCCCCAGCGTCCCCATCCCTTCCAAGGGGTGGTAGCGCCCACTTTGGGAAACTGGTGTAGAGGCTTTTCTTCCGTGCTGATGTCAAGGAACTACTATCTGTATGACGGCTTCTTAACAGAACCCCCTTTCCACGCCTTGAAAAAAGAGGGGTATGCAAGATCAGGTCTGAAATTTGACATCACTGGGAGACTTACTGGCCTGTAAGCACAGTATGTGCCCACTTGTTGAATTTGTGTAGGTTGGTAATACTGTTCATTATAAAGACACTTTAAACTTCAGTTAGCCGCCGTGATGTAGCGGCTAAACGCTCACCTCCAGGTCTGGTGGTCGTGGTTTCGGGTCCTGGGGAAGCCAGAGTTTTTTTTTAATGACCATGGTTCCCCAAGTTGACCTAGCCTTGAGTGAAAGTAAATGCAGCCAGCTTGATATTGATCACATCACCCGCCGAGTGCCGATTTATCTTTAAAAAAATTTGCCCAATACTTCTGAAGGCGTGGAAAAGGGTCCATTTACCTTTTTTAAACTTAGAAACGTCATTGTCAACACTCAAGTTTGATACAGGGACGAGAGACCTAGAGTGGATAATACCGTAAATGTGGCTAGGAACCCTGTGTGTTTCTAAATCCAACCAGTAAAGCAGGATAAAGGCAGCCGTGTTCTAGAGGCTTCTTGTATTTCATACTGTCATCTAATATTCCGTTTCTTTATAAATTACATTTAAACGAGTGTACTTAACTCGCCATTTCGTAAACATTTAAAAACATTTCATGTTTTGCATCCTTCAATCAGTCAGTCTGTGGTAACTAATACCTAGGAATGAAAGTATTCTCAGTTTTATAACAAGTAACTAAACTTGTAAATTGTCACTGACATCTTAGTTTATCCATGAAAGCGGCATTAGCTTTCAGAAAAAAAAAAAAAAAAAAAAACAACGTTCCATGTTGTCAGCATTAAGGCAGCTTCTCGTCTCACTGAAGGTATTTCTAGCTGTACTAAACAGACGTTCACTTGGTACGCTCATAGGTGGTGCACAAACATAACGCTCGACAGTGTGAACCAAGGAGGGAAATCTTGAAATGTTTATTTCCCACCAGTCCAGAAACGGGTGTAAGGTAACGACTATTCGTATTCGGCCCGACCGCAACTATTCGGCCGAATACCGAATAGTTATTAGGTCCACTATTCGGCCCCGAAGCGAATATTCGGTACAGCCCTAGTTATTATCATTTACTACTGTGGCGGGTAACTTCGCTTTACACTAGCGAATGCACTATGTGCACTTTACAGAGGGAACTACAAACAGTGAAACATCATACGGTCTTATAGTAACCCCAGCCTTGCTGGTTAAATGAGAGGATTCTGGGTTTGCCCACATCTATTCCCTACTGTTATTAAATTTGAATATTTAAATGTATTAAAGTTATACTAGCTTTTGTTCACTGACACAATTACAGTTAAAATGAAACTTCAGAAAACTGTAAGAACATTAAAACTACATTTATTTTGAACATTCAAATGATAATTAAATAAAAGGCTGTGGATAAAATTATCCTGTTATATAAGGTAAGTGGTCAACTGTCCACTTAGCTGTAGCTTAGGTTTATGTTGTCAGCTTCTGACTAAGCTTCGGAAACACATCAGGCAGGCCGAATCTTCCAGTCCAGTCCGGACAATCGGGTATCTGCAGCTAAGCTTAGGATCTACTTCTGGACTACCATCTGGAATACAATCTGGAACCCTGGCAGGGAATTCAAACAGAAAATTGGACCACAGGCGGACTGAAACTTTAGTCTGAACCGGTCAATTTCTGAATTGCAAAGGGAACAGGAAGTCAGGAGGAAGTAACTCTTCAGTCCCCCTTGCACAACTCTTCGCCTATATTACCTTTCAACTCTTTAATTATAATTTTGCTACAATAAAGCATTACGAAAAAGTTAAGGAAATTTCTTAATTAATCCAGTGTTATTATGCTAATTAAAAGCAATAGGAAAATGTTTAGAACTTTGATAATAATATTATCTAAACAAAGCAATCTTTAAAAGGACAGAAACAGCTGTCCAGACCAGCTCGTCACATATGCCCAACGAAGATAAGTTTGAAATTTACATATCAAACTTAAACTGGCCTGGATACTGTTTCTGCTACCTACAATCCACCTGCTAAATTATCCCCTAATTAATCTGCTATGGGATCTCAATAGGAACAAAAAATTTCTCCTTAACAACTGACTGGGATTTGTAGCCCCATCCCAGCGGATATGGCCGACTGCGACTAACATACCAAAGTCTTTTCCCAGAGAAAGTCAAGGCGGACTGTCCGCTTCTCTGAATAGAAACAATCTTAACAAAGAAAAGATGGCATGAAGGAAAGATCAGTTCAATGTTCAAAATACCTGTCTGAGTGCGTCTTATCCATGAAACTATCTGGGAGGATTTACATGGAAGAAAAGGTAAGCGCTGCTTACGACAGTGTACAGACCCTACAGTCTCAACCGTAGACTGGGTCTTGTGGGTTTCATCTGAAGATGAAGTAAAGGAAGGGTTCTTCCTCCTCTTGGCTGCCCTGGCACAGACTGAAGTTTCTGGCCTGGTTGCAGAGGATTTGGCATAAGCCTCACCAGATTTAGGGTTGGGATCATTAATGGTCCTAACTAAACTGGCAAAAGACCTGAGCTTAAGGAGTTTACTCTTTAAGGGGTTCTCAGTAGACCTAGTTAGCTTTTTAGCAGTCTGTCTAGCTATCGGTCTAGTCTTGGTGAAACACACAACTCTTTTCAGAAGAAGTGTCCACAAATGCTTTGGTTGGCTCATCTTGGATTGGACCAAGATGCGAGACTTTTGGTCTCTCATGACCTGCTTATTTGCAGTCGTTGGGTTGTCAAAGTTGTGCTTGCACTTGGTTCTGAGGGGACACAACAACATACCATGAGATCTCAATGGCTTATCAGAAGCTTGAGACTCATTTCCTGGGTTGTCAAAGTTGTGCTGGCCCTTGATTCTGAGGGGACACAACAACATACCCTGAGATCTCAGTGGCTTATCAGAAGCATGAGACTCATTTTCTTGGTAGTCAAAGTTGTGCTGGCCCTTGATTCTGAGGGGACACAACAACATACCCTGAGATCTCAGTGGCTTTTCAAAAGCATGAGACTCATTTTCTCGGTAGTCAAAGTTGTGCTGGCCCTTGATTCTGAGGGGACACAACAACATACCTTGAGACCTCAAGGACTTATCTAAGGCCTGAGACTCTTTTTCCCTAACTTGTAAGCAAGACTGAGATGCATTTTTACTTCTCTCAGTAACTTCTAGGATATCACTCGACTTACTGGAAAAATCTATGTCTTTAACTAGCACATGACTTTCTACTGACTGCGTGTGAGAATAAGTAGTGGGAGCATGGACATAAACAGACTCCGCTTTACAAGATACTATCTGCAGCGTGGAGCTGAAGTCTTCTGTCTCGCCACCTACCTTCTTCAAAGTTTCCTTGCTGTGCAAGCTTCTAGATAAAATAATATTATCTAAAATGGGGTTGGTTTTGGGAATAACACTTTTTATTTCTGCCAAGGAATGACCATCTTGACAGAAATCACCACCCTGAGTTAACTCAAGTTTTGTGGTAGCTAGCCCACTAGTGGTCACTGCAGCCGCAGGCTCACTAGCTATGATCTCTTGACAGCTGCCAAGGATCTCACATTCTCTACCAGGGTTTTCATTTCCAGATTCTGGTGGGGTAAGGGTTCTTTCTTCAATTACTGATCCTAAGTGACTGATACTAGTATTTGGCAAGGCATTTTTGACTGACATGGAAGTGTCTGGCTTTGGGGTTGTGAACATCCATAATTCTCGGGAAGGCTCGCCAGCAAAGGCTTTCTGGTTCCACTGAGCATGTTCAACCGCCTCTTTAAAACCTCTAGTTTGTGCATGTTGTTCCATCTGGACACACTCCAGTTGCCACTCCCAATCTTCCTTGACCTTCTCTGCAACACACTCTAGCAGTTTAATACCTGTGAATTTGCAAGCCTGGCCCATTTCTATACTTCTAAAAAACCAATCTATAGAATCTACTTCCCTCCCTTGGACACCTACATTAGCTTCTAGTTGAGATTTGGCATTCAACAAATCAGAGACATACATATCTAGCTCAATCCCACTCAAACCTGCCTCATGAGCAGCAAAGTCTGAGATGGTCTTGCCCAATAGATAATTATTTGCTGCCATCTCGGTTAAGCTGTAGTGACCCTTACAAGAAGTTTGCAAATTATCACCTATGATTGCTGCTGAAATTATAGAGTACTAGACAAGACTCAGAAAATTAGGTCAACAGTGGGTTAGTAAGCAAATCACATATGCATCAATCCAATAATCAATCACAGAATCAAAAAAATAGCAATGCAATTGTCAATCCATTTTAACAAATCCTTAACCTTATGGGCAACCATTATTTTTGGGATTAAAATTGTCCTAGCCAATTATATATTTTGATTTCCTAAAGTCAGTGAACATTTAAACTATTTGTAAATTTCAGTTACATAATTACCTAAGTTAATTTTTGCTAACTTTAACAGGCAAACTAGTAATTAATGACTCTGAGCCCCCAGTGTTCTTTAAGTATATGCCATAAAATAAATCAAAGATGGCTAAACACTTGAACACAAAATATAAAAAAAATATGCTGTTGTCTAGGGAAAAACCAGGAACAATATCTCACTTTGTGTGTGAGGTTACAAACCATGAGACAAGATCTCCACTTTGTGAGTGATGTGATAAGTTCCGAGACGAGAATCCCACTTTGTGAGTGGGTTCTATGCCGGGACGAGATCCCCAATCTGTGGCGGGTAACTTCGCTTTACACTAGCGAATGCACTATGTGCACTTTACAGAGGGAACTACAAACAGTGAAACATTATACGGTCTTATAGTAACCCCAGCCTTGCTGGTTAAATGAGAGGATTCTGGGTTTGCCCACATCTATTCCCTACTGTTATTAAATTTGAATATTTAAATGTATTAAAGTTATACTAGCCTTTGTTCACTGACACAATTACAGTTAAAATGAAACTTCAGAAAACTGTAAGAACATTAAAACTACATTTATTTTGAAAATTCAAATGGTAATTAAATAAAAGGCTGTGGATAAAATTATCCTGTTATATAAGGTAAGTGGTCAACTGTCCACTTAGCTGTAGCTTAGGTTTATGTTGTCAGCTTCTGACTAAGCTTCGGAAACACATCAGGCAGGCCGAATCTTCCAGTCCAGTCCGGACAATCGGGTATCTGCAGCTAAGCTTAGGATCTACTTCTGGACTACCATCTGGAATACAATCTGGAACCCTGGCAGGGAATTCAAACAGAAAATTTGACCACAGGCGGACTGAAACTTTAGTCTGAACCGGTCAATTTCTGAATTGCAAAGGGAACAGGAAGTCAGGAGGAAGTAACTCTTCAGTCCCCCTTGCACTACTCTTCGCCTATATTACCTTTCAACTCTTTAATTATAATTTTGCTACAATAAAGCATTACGAAAAAGTTAAGGAAATTTCTTAATTAATCCAGTGTTATTATGCTAATTAAAAGCAATAGGAAAATGTTTAGAACTTTGATAATAATATTATCTAAACAAAGCAATCTTTAAAAGGACAGAAACAGCTGTCCAGACCAGCTCGTCACAACTACGCTATCGGACTATCGAGCATCTGTTATCTCGGCCTTGTAAGTCCCACGAGCCATTGGAATAAGTTAATCACACATAACCTTGAGGTAGCGGAGTATGACTATTTGATTATTCAGAGTTAGTTCACAGAGGTCAAGCAATAACTTTTTACAGGAAAAAAAATGTGAACTATTCAGTTTCGCAGCGGGTAAAATGAGCAGTGAATATTTCCTAAACAAAGCCAAGACATAATTGGGAGTTTTTGACAGTTATCGACAGAAAGCGATCAATATCCCTCGGAGAACAATGCATTCATTGTGGCGTGGTGGCGAGCCAGCGAGAAATAGGACGCCTTTGCGAAAAGGTAATAGATGGTCTGTCTCATGGAAAGATCTCATCAGCATTAGTTAACATTTCTTGAACAAAGGTGTGCGATTTCATTTGACATGTCCATTAACAAAATCGCGACGTAGGGAAAAGCTGTTGAATTTCGTCCTTGCGTGGTGGCTGTAGTGAAGCAATATCCGTCGTCACGAATATTTTAGGTTCGAATCCGCATTGAGGCTGATTTTTTAAAATATTATCTAGACTCCCGGGTCCGTCTCCGTCTAACGCTGGTATCAGAAAAGGAGCTGGGAGGTAAATGCGCCGAGATGATGGTGACTGTATCATGCACTGACAGGTCTGTACAAATATAGATTTAGCACTACAAATCCTGTACGACACTAGTGTGAACCGATGGGCCAGCGGACCTGAAATTACATTTTGCCTTAACGTTTCTTATAAATAGTAGTAGCAGCAGCAGTAGTAGTAGCAGTAGAAGTAGCAGTAGTAGTTGTAGCAATAGTAGTAGTTGTAGTAGAAGTAGCAGTAATAGTGGCAGTAGTAGTAGTTAGAAATAGTGGCAGTAGTAGGCTTCTTCGCCTTGACCGGCTGTAAACACACACGGAAAGTTCTGGCAGTTCGTCTGCTTCTGGAGTTTAGTCTTGTTCCAGAACTTAAGTGTTGCGTGCACATCCGTTGTACAGATCTGGTAGGCTGACCATCATCATCATCATTAGTTCTCTTTATTCCTAGTGGCACACGAGGCTTCAGAGAGGACGTTTCATGCTTTCCTGTCCTGTGCAGTCTTCAGTACAGTTTTCCATGTCAGAGATGCCGCACTCAGGTCACTTTTCATCGTTCGTCTCCATTTTGTTTTTGGCCGCCCCTTCTTTCTCTTTCCCTCTGGTGTCCATGTGAGAGCTATTTTGGCAGGTACAGTATATTGGGATTCTTTCTCATAACGTGACCAAGCCATTTCCATCTTCCCTTGGTTATCATACTGTCTATAGTTTCCTGGTTTGTAACGTGAAGTAGTTTAGTGTTTGAGATTGTATCTGGCCGGAACATTTTGATAATTCCACGTAGACATATGTTGTGAAAGGTGTATAGTTTGTGCGCATCCATGTTATAGGCTGACCGTAAGCACGCAATATTAAACACGCATTGCATTAGGTATTTCGCCATCCAAAACGCAAACCACCCAGCTACTTATTTAAAAAAAAATATCACGCGACAACCGCTGACAGCGGGCATACCACATAGAATACACAGCTGACAGTCCTACGCCAAGCACTTCACTCAGTGGCTTAGATAGTGAAAACCTGGAATTCCAGCCCATTTGGGGAAACTGTGCTAGCAAACCGCTGCCAGAAACAAAAATAACGTCAAGACTAAACAGACATCCCTGTCTATCCTCAATATTGGAGTAGAAACTTCACTGACATGTTCCAAATGGCAACGTTGAACACATTTTTCTCACTAGAGCGTTTAGGCTAATTATGACAGCTTGTGGTAATGATAATTTGCAGCCCATCTACCATAATACATAAAAAATAAAATCACTTTACGAACTATACCACAGGTGGTAATTTTTACGCACCTCTGGCCTGGGGGTGTATGTGTATGTTAGCTGTAGACACAGCCACTGTTAACCGTGGAAGATAGCGATCTTCTCACATCGTTACCCTAGCCTGCATTGTTGCTATTCTATAGATTGCTTTGTCGTTCACGGTGAGGAATAAAGCAGTTTAATGTGCCTGCCCTGATCGCATCTGGCGCTGGTACAATACGTGTATACATTATGACACTCAGGGTGCTTTTCAGCAGTACATATATGAAAACAGAATATTGTTTTGATACAAAGGATGTGCAGATTATGCGAGCATAATGTCGGTGTTCCGCATGTTGTAATTTGTGTGTGTGCGTGTGTGTGTGTGTTTATTGTGTACGTTCTGCTGAAACTATCGCTGGTCTGTCATGTTGTTATATCCTTTTATCTCAGGTCCTGGTGGAGTTTGACGACACGGGCTGGAAGTCCCGGGAATATATCAAGGTTCATGATGCTTTCCTGGTATTTCTTGTAGAACACACCTTGTCCTGGGTGCAAAGAACAGACAAGGACGGCTCTTCAGAAGGCCAGTGGCCTGCTTTGGTAAGTACCCGATCATATATTCGGCATGATATTTGTGTTTTATGTCGATCGTTAGTATGAGTCATGCGTCTCTCTGGCGGGAGGTTAATGTCTGCGTTTCATCACCCTCGCTTCCGCAGCGGATTGTTTAGCACCAGGACCGTTCTCGTGGCTATCGCACAGTGGTACAAGAGCGGCAGCGTAGAAAAGGTTGACACCAGTGTTGCCACTTTGGATCTTTTATATCCAAATTTAGATCTTTTTCATTGCATTTAGATACTGTTTTTGACGTTTAGATCGTAAATACTTTTCTAGATTCTTTGCATTTGGAGTTAGATATTTTATAGATTTTCTTTCATTGTCAATTTAATAATTACTGTGTAAAATATTTGCTACAATATTTTTGTTTTGGTCTGGCACGTACATTGTGACAACTGCCATTACCTGAACTTTGAATTCTCACTGGGGTCAACGCACAAATATCTGGCAGCTCCAGTACTGATTAATAAAAACGCGCCTAAATCATACTAACTTTGTTTCAACCGTTTCCTCACTGTGCTGACTTTGCGTTTCTTTTCATGTGATTTAAAAAAAAAAAATTACTCACCTTCTTATGTGGCTTTAACTTTGAAAAAAACCTTTCAACATGCCAAAAGTAAAGTATGAGCAAAAAATTTGGAAAGAGTGGTTGCATGATGACAAAATTAAAAACTGCGGATATGACCAAAGCTTGTTGTAAGAACTGCAAGTGTGAAATTAAAGCGAAAATACAAAACTCAAAGAGTCATGCAGAGACTAAAAAAGCATAAAACTGCAGTTTCATTTAAAAATATTACACCGCTGACATCTGTTTTAAGAACTATACTGATAAATGAATCATCAAAAGTTGAAGTATCAGTCGCAATGTTATTAATTTGTCACTACGCAATTTCAAACTGTGACCATTTGATCGATTTGTAAAAAATCTTGGACTAGTTCAATTTGAAAAGTGTGATGAAGAAAGTATAGTTAAGGAACTGAAGGACCTTTTAATCAGCAAACAGTTAGGCTTGAAGAATTTAGCTGTAATTGGTACTGATAATGCCTCAGTGATGGTTGGTATAAACAATGGCGTTAATGTCAAGTTGAAGGAAGCTAACCCATCGTTAATACTTATAAAATGTATGCGTCATTCATTGCAGCTAGCATTATCACATGCTTCATCTAAATATTTACCAAGGAATTTAGAATGCCTTATTGCTAAAACACTTTACTGGTTTTCCAAATCATTTGTCAGACAACAGCAATACAATACATTATATACAACCTTGAATGATGGTTCCACACCACCGAAAATTCTGTCAGATTGCAAAACTAGATGGTTATCAATTAAACCAGCTGTTGAAAGAATTATGAAGCAATGGCTGAAGTTGAAGAAACACTTTGAAATAACAAGACAAAGTGAAAAGTGCTACACAGCTGAAATGTGTGGAATGTACAGTGATGAAAAAAAAATGTGTTATTCATTCTCTTTTTATAACCTATTCTAATGGAAGTGCAAAAATTTAATAAACTGTTCAAATCTAAACTTGTTGATAAAGTTAAATTACTTGATGATCTCATCTTGCTATTTCACTCGGTAAAAGACTGGTGTTGCCAACTTCTAAAGCTGATTTGCTCACTTGCACTATAGAGAGCTATTTGGCTCCTAAGCCACACCTTGGATATTAAATCGAATCAAAAATTGATGATTTAAAAACAAAAGGACTGTTAACAGAGAATGAAAAGAACAACTTAAGAAAACGCTCTCAAGATTTCATTATCTCATTATTGAAGCAATTGAAGCAGAGACTTCCTGAAAATCTAGGTGTATTGAAAAATATTTTACTTTTTTCTGTGAGCAACATACTTCAGCCAATAAAGGACCTACCTAAATATTGTAAAGTTATGAAATTTTTAGTGGCTACTGATAATAGTGTCGCGGAAGCAGAATATCAGTTAAGCAAAATAAAGTTAGCTGAATGGACAAACAAAACAGAAACTAAAGCGTTTTGGAGTGAAGTGAGACAATTTAAAGATGCCTCATCAAACAGTCCATTCTGTAAGCTCTTTAAAGTGCCATGTCTGCCAAGGATACTACCCCACTCAAATGCTGACGTAAAAAGAGTTTTCAGTGCTAGGAATTATATCAAATCTAACCTAAAAAACAGGATGTAATTTGACCTCTTGAATGCTATCGTGCCATTAAAATTCGGCCTGATGAGACTAGAGAAATAAGCCTATTGTACCACTTATAAAGACATTTGAACAGCTAAAGCTACCAGGGTCATTTTGGATCTGAAGCTTCAACTTCATTATCCAAGCTAAGTTTATCCTGTGGATCTTGTGAGGCAGACATCAGTGAAGGTGAGGACATAATTATGTAGGGTAAGTCATAACAAAAGCTATGTAATTTTTGACTTTTTCAATTTGGATGTTTTTTCTAAATCTTTTCCACGCAGATTTAAATCTTTTTAGATATTTTTTGACACCGTTTTGGATATTTTTTGTCAAAGAAAAGTGGCAACACTGGTTGACACCTCTCTACGGGATATTCCCAAAGGCGACAGTGGATGCACGTTAGTTAGATTTTTCTGTGGAGATGTCACCATTAAAAAAAACAAAAAGAATTAGTCAACTCATTAGTGAAACTGGGTACTTTTATCGTTAAAGAGGCCGTGGGTATATAATCTGGTCACAATCATGTACCGTAAAGATGAAGTGTCGCCGGCCATGGCTCACCATCTTTATCTAACGTTCACCAAAACCAAGGACCTGATGTGGGTACAGATGCCACATGCGAGCTAATACAGGCTCACGCAGAACTGCCACTGTTGGTATATAGAGTATGTACTCTTGTTGAGGTGTATTTGATTTACAGTGTTAAAAATAAAAACCCGGTCAGTATTGCTTGTATTTACCACCTTTGTGGTGTTTAAAGAAGTTGGAGAGGGGGGGGGGGGGTATTTGCGCTTGTGGATTCTGGGCCGCATGGCTAGTTCAACTTCAATAGACTGTGCAGGTTAGTATTTCATTTTGGTGCTAGCCCGATAGCTTCACTCTTCAGTGTGGCGATCAACGGGTCGTGTGGTAAACACAGCGAGGTCTGCAGTATAAAAGATATTTCCTGGTACCAGTTTCATAACTGAAAGTCTGGGTCATTTGAAGAAGAGAAGAAAAAAAAAGCCTAGTAGTAATTTCAAAGTTAACACTGCCTTTATGGTATGTGTGGATGGTTTTCCTTCGAAAATTCAATGCCACGACATTAAGTGTAGTTACCACTCCTCGCCCTTTCGCCTTTTATTCACAGGCAGCTACCAGAAAACGCCGGGAAATTGTCTGATACAGCCCCCCCTACCCCCCCCCCCCTCAAACCGTTTTGATTATTCTGGGCACATTGGCGATCGGGTCACCCATTTGCTCGCCGGTAAACGACATCGTCGCCGGTCGGGACGGTATTTGGGTCGGTCTCTGTTGATCACATCACAATGCAAGAGTCCTTTTCATGGCGACTTGGTGGCGAACAATGCTAAGCAATTTTTTTTATGGCGTACCTAGTCACAATTATAACCTAAAGCTCTCCCCCTTCTGAGATGCAGGTAGAAAGTGGCGATTTTGTTTTCTCGCAAAGAGGCCAAGCGATTACTCTGGACCTATGCTACCCAGTTAGAAAGGACCACTCACTGCTCTTATTTCCATTGGCTTGCCATGGCGCCCCTAATGTTTAACAGTCATGTTAAGATCATATCTGAATTGCGCATTGCATTAAAGTAACATTTTTATGTGAAGAAGCGTTTTACCAGCTATATCTGTTCCTGTTTGTTTCACACACTTACACCATACAGTTTGGCCCCAAGACTGCCACGGGGATCTGCTATCTCGCCTGTGCTCTTTAACGTGTATACGAGCAAGATTGCAAGCCTAGAAGCACCAGGAGTTGGAAGGATACTGACTTTTGCGGATGATATACTTGCGTATAGGCAGGGGAAGAGAGGGAACAAACAGCCCGAGAGCTACAAGCGACAGTGGACAAAGTGGTGTACAGAAATGAGCGCTGTCGTCCACCCGGAAATGGGGTATGTTTTGTGGTGTTCTCTGGACAACAGGATCGTTAAAGCTAATGTCCCAAGTCTCACGATAGATGGTAGAAACATCAACACAGAGAGAGAGAGAGAGAGATAGAGACACAGACAAACTGAAGTATCTGGCAATTACATTTGACAGGAGCCTGTCCTTTAAGGACCATGTGGCGAGTGTTGTGACAAGATTCCAAAAAGGACTTGGTAAGACTACGGTTGCAATTGACATAGAGCAGAGAATGCTTTTCACACTATATCAGCACCTGATCCTGTCAGTAGTTGATTATGGTCTGGGAATGCTTACCGCCTCAAAGAGACAGATAGACAAACTAGAGCGCATACAGAACACAGCAATGCGGGTAATTCTGGGTTGCACTAGAGACACCCAAGTGGTGTGTATGCGATGCATCCTTGATTTGCCGACTGTTGCAGATAGGCCCAAGGTGCTGCAGGTGAAGTCATATCTTAGGGTAGCTACCGACACAGATCACCCTTTGCACGAAGCTTTGGGTGCAATTAAGGGTCAGCGGCTGACAAGAGGGAAGTCATGGATGGCTCGGGCAGAAGACACAATTAGACAGGTTTGCATCATTGAGAACATTAGGCGAGGAGAGGAGTGGGTCAGAGTGCCACCTGAACAGTCAGACTTGTGTAGGGTCATAATCACACTGAGCCGGGAATGCAGAGACTGGCCAGCAGGTGCTACAGAGGTGGAAATTCAGCAATTAATTCAAGATAATGCTCGCTCAGAAGATTTGATCATTTACACAGACGGTTCAGTGTCAAGAGGCAAAAGAAGTGCTTGGGGTTTCTTAGCAAAAGTTAATGGTCGACGTTTGGTGCAGGAGAGCCTAGCATATGATACCACAACATTCAGCTTAAGAATGGAGGTGGAGGCGGTCAATGCGGCTTTCCGCTGGCTAGAAAACACGACACACACACACATTGTGATTGTAACTGACTCAGAAAGCATGCTGAGGAAGATCAGGACAGGCATGCTTCGTGCAGAGTGGCATGCCTCGCTGCGGTAGACACATGTGAGGAGTATTGTCTGGATTTTTTTCACAAGGGTATGCCGGTGTGTTGGGAAATGAACAGGTGGACAGACTGGCTGGCTCTGCACAGCTTAGTGGAATACTGATGCATGATAAAGCAGACGTGGTTAGTGCCTTGTGGGAGAGCTTGTACAGTTCGGAGGAGAAGATTGATCACCACAGTGTGGTGAGATTGATGCAGTTGGGGGTGACGAAAGGTTTCTGGCAGATGCTCGAGGCTCAGAGAAAAAGCAAGGCGGAAGTTTAATCAGAATGCTACTGACACCATTAGTATCAGAACTCTTTGCTGGCTGCCGAAGATGGGGACGGAGCGCTTATGGGAATGACCCAGCGCTGTGATGTCGGCTCTTGAATCAGTTCAAATCAAATCACACACTGACAACAGACTACTTTTATATTATGTTATTTTTCCTGCCAGTTAATTTTTTTTTTCAAGCGTGATTCTAGCATTCCAGGTAACAATTGTGGAGATGGACAATGTAAAAGAAAGCAAATTATCCACTCATTGTGATTTTCTCCTCATCGTGACAACTTTGATGGGTTTGGGCGAATGATTGATAAGGTAGATGGAATGAAAATGTGAACAGTAATAAAAGGCTAGAGTTAGATAACAGAGTTCTTTACTAAAATTGTGAATGTGCTGGTAGAAAACCAATGACGGACCCATTAAACTCTCTGAGCTACAATATCGCCCCGCCTTTCTTCCACCCCCCCCCCGCCCCGCCCCACCCCACCCCCCCTCCCCCGATAGGATGTTTCAAATTCAGTTTATCGTTTTTATTAAAAGAAAGGCGTTAGAAGCGGGCACAGTTGCTGAAACATACTGTGATGAAAATGTATTTGCCTAAATGGGCAAGTTTTTTTAAAGGAAATAACTTTCTGGGATGTAATTTGAATATATGTATATATATATATATATATATATATATATATATATATATATATATATATATATATATATATATATATATATATATATATATATATATATATGCGTTGTGTGTTTTCAGATAATTGATTCACACCTTTCGAGCAATTAGTAATCCTTTTTGTGGCCCTAAGCTTCTTCTTAGAAGTGAACAATAAAATAGAATCATAATGACAGTTGTTTTATACTTGCTTGTCAAGGTAATGGTCTGGGTTTCGTTCCTAGTAGGTGCATTATATTTCCCGCCGGTATAACGCTGGGGTAGATCATCTTGACATTAATGGGTACCACGTAATTGTTGGGATTGTCTGAGACGTTGAGGTGAAAGGAAGAGGTCTGTCCATCCTCACCCCATAAGAGGTGAATGATGAGGGTTAACGTCAGATTGTCTGTCTTATCTTTTAGAAGCTTTTGCCTCAAAATCCAGCCGTTAACATTTCTGCTCAGTACATCATTGATCACTGGAATCATGAAGGCTAATAGACTGAAATGGCTGGGGCATATTGAAAGAATGTCAGATGACAGAGAGATAAAAAACGTGTACACAAAGGAGCATAATGGTCGTAGACCACCAGACAGGCCAAGAAGACGATGGGGAGATAATATCCAGACAGACCTACAGACACTTGGTGTCACCAACTGGAAAGAGAAGGCCAACCAGAGAGATGAATGGATGCGGGTGATATTTGCAGCAATGAACCTTAGGGGCTCGGAATGCTGAGGAAGAAGACATGGGCTGGAGTCGTTGGGAGCTTGTGATCTATTGAGGGATATAAGTAACAACAACAAAAAATAGTAGTCGTAGTTGTTATTATAGTAGTAGTAGATGTTGTTGTTGTTGTAGTAGTAGTGGTGGTAGAAGTAGTAGTGGTGCTAGTAGTAGTGGTGGTGGTGTTAGTAGTAGTGATGGTGGTAGACGTAGAAGAAGAGGAAGAAGATAGAAAACGACAGAAGGGAATCGAGCGAATTAATTTAGTTTAGTAGGGTGGTTAAATAGTTAGACATTTGAACCGGTTGTGGAGAGAGAGAGACGAAAGAGTGGGGGAGGGGAGAGAAAGAGAGAGAAAGTCAGACATCGAGGAGGTATTTATAAATACCTATTTGTAAGGCTTGACTTTCCTGGTGGTGAGGTGGTGGGGGACCAAATCACTCGGCACCAGAACAGACAACTTGAGCAGGAGCAAATCAATATCCTCTATTCCTATTGATTTTATCGCCTTGCTGAATAAACCAATTGTGTCAGGCTTCATGGCCGACAAATCAAAAAATGTTACGTTTGTCCCCCTTGTTTCCCTGGCTAGTGTCAGCCAGTACTTGTTCATTTACTATAGGTGTAGCGTCTAGTGCATCGCATGTGCTTCTGTCTTTAATATCAATACATTTATGGTTAATATGGGTCTCCGTAGCGAAGTGGTTAAACCGTTTATCTCGCACAATTACGGTAGTGTGGTCGCTTACATACAAAGTCCTTCCGTTTGTGAATGCAGATGTTTCGGAGGTCCCTTGGGATTGTTGCTGGTGTTAACGGAGTTTTTGGCTTTGTGCAACGTTGTCGCTATGAAAAGAGAGACCGAGCCATAGGAGATCGAAGCTTTCTTTATACGACTGGGTAGAGGAAGAAGAATAAAGAGAATGTACAAGGACAGTTTAACAGAATGTAAAGCACAATACAAGTGACACAATCGCAAACTGTATATCAATGACTGCTTGTGAACTGGTTTCCTTTGACAATGTCAAGCTGCGGCTGCTAAGTATGAATGAAAAAACCCTAACGCAAAGTCGGTTTAATCGCTTCTAAACGTCCCATTTTTCTTTCCTCAATATACTAGCATACCGAAGTCGGTTTTAGGCCGTTTTCCAAACACTAGACAAATATCAGCAACAGACAGAAGCTGGGGAGTAGTTAGCTCCAGTGGCGTCACAGCTTCGCTTGAATTAGAAATTTCCTAGACTCATTCCATTGACCTGTCTTGTGTTTTATTAATAGGTCAGTGGTGGTTGGTGGTGCCAGATCCTACATATCTGGTGTAGGATTATGGATGTAGCTGAATTCTAATGTCATTGTTGCTATCTCAGGTGGGTGATAACTATGGCACTGATGACAGATTTTCTCCCACTGTCTGATTGGTCGTTGACGTATACTTGTTCCTTCTAACTGTGGTCAGGGGAAACTAAGTCTAAGTCAGGACGCTTTTGTAAACACTCATTTAAAAAAAAAGGGGGGGGGGTGGGTGCAGGATTCTTCTTAGACATCTGTTTTGAAGTCTCTAGTTTATATCTATTTCTTGCTGTTGTATGTTAGTATTCATGTAATATTACTCTTGCATAATATTAGTTTGGTCTTCTCACTAAGTCCTTTTGTTGAGCATAGCAAATATTTGGTTTTCTATGCAGCCTTGATGTTACATACTGTTCAGCATCCCTTATCTGAAGTAACTTTACTTTCCGGGTATATAAATTGTTCAACTCCTATTGCTTCATCGTTTAAGATAGTTGGATATTATGCTTTCTGATTATTTGTCATTGTGTTAGTTTTACCGATATTTGTCTTGAGTTTTAAGGGCCGTTATCATAGGTGTGTTAGTCTTTTCCCGAGCAACCACATAGCTGTTAACTATTCGACTGCAGTCATCTGCATAATAACAAATCCTCTAAAACCGAGAAAGCGGCTGACACCTTTTTCTTTCTCTTGTAACTTCCTTCATCAGCCTGTCAGTGGCTAGAAAATGCATCCCTGTCTAATCCCTGTGTCTGACAAAAGAAATGTTCTGCTGTATGATTAGCGAAATAATTGGAGACAGCAAATCAGGTAAACATAAAATAAAATTTTTTTTTTTTTTTTAAACTTATGTATTGTATTTTCCTCCATCTGGAACATTTCTTGGCCGAAAGTAGGCTGCGCATCTCGTAAAACATCCACTTGGGTGTCAGCTTGATGTCACTTTGGTGGAAAACCAACACAACAATCTCGGCAACCCTGCATTGCTCACGCCTGCTTCGCCTCAAGCCAGGCTTGTGTTGATTGATTTTTATTGACCGGGCTGTTTTCTTTTTTTACTTAATTCTTTCCTTGTTAACCAGCATATCTCTTGATGCCTGGTTAGAGACAGACCGCTATCTGTTGACTTCATTTTGTCCGCATTTTTTAAAAAATCGTGAACTGGTTTCGAAAGCAAGGCAGCATCAATAGGGAATAGCAAAATACAAATGCATGTTGTAATTCTCTCTCATACACGCGGAGAGAGAGAGAGAGAGAGAGAGATGAAGAGAAAGAAAGAAAGAGAGAGAGAGAGCGAGAGCGCTCAAGGCCGTTAGCTCAAAACCTGTTTATGAAAAGCAAAGGCAGCAAGACATTTTGCATCAGAAGAGCGGGTAGGTTCTCTCAGTGAAGACAAAGGAAACCTGACGAAAAAATGCTTCTTTCATTTCCACGACTTCCGTACGCCCGGCCCGCCTCTTTCCCCCAACTACGTGATGTTCACAGGTTGGGAGAAATTCTGCATTTTGTTTTACTCACCAGAGTGCCGTATAAGATGGAGATTGCACCACACATTCTGTTATTCTTAGCCTTGAAGCTTTGGAGAAAAATAGAAAGGAGGAGAGAAGTCAACTCACAGACATGATAAACGCGTTCATGTTGGCGGTAAAATACAGAATGCTTTCATTTCTGTAGCTGGTGAGAATTCCCAATGCTCCTGGGAAGACTGAGTATGGGAGGGTAACATGTACTGCTTTTCTGCACTATTGTATGGATTTAGAAAAACCACAGGACAGCTTTCACTATGAGTCAGGACGAGGGTGGGCGAAATTGGGAGCTTTATTTTGGAGAGTGGAAGAATTGAGAGTTGGAGGCTTTGTGTGTGAGGAAGGACGTTATTTATCTTTTATTATTTCCAGATTGTTAGGCCAATATCGGAGCAGGTAGCTCACAGCGATAGCAAAAAGCCACCAGGGCAGAATGGCGCTCCAGTTGCAACATTAAAATAGTCCAAGAGGATGGAAGGACATTGGGAAAAAAAAAGGGGGGGGGGGGGGGGGTTGTAATAATAGATAACGTTGTGCAAAAATCGGATACCTTCAGAGGCACCACATCACGGCTATTCAGCTCAATTTATTCACAGGTCAGAATGTTGAAAATGTGGATCGTTAGGGGCCCGAACCCCAGCATCGCAGGGTCATTGATACAACACAGTTGTCATTGATCCGCGGGCCAGATTTGGCTCGCAGGCCACTAGTTGAATACCCTGTCTACATCCTTGCTTCTTTTCCCTTTGTCGCAGTGTACTACAGTTGTTCCCCCCTCATTTTACGTGTCGGCTTCGAGATTTTGTAGGGGATTCCTAGCGTTTCTCTGGACAGTACCATATAATGGAAAGGGGAAGGGGTTTATGGTTAGGGCTAGTGTTGAGTGAATAGCGACTACCCCCGGGATGTTCTATGGTTTTCCTTACCAAATCTCAAAGCCGGCGAGATGTGGTCGAATAAAACTAAAGTACCGAATCAAGAATTCGCATGTCTGAACTCGGGTCATTCCCACACGTTCTGCGTCTCCTTCCTCGGTAGCCAACGAAGATTCGATCTGTTAATTGTACTAATTGCAAGCTGATTAAAAGTTCGCCTATATTTTCCGCTTAATGTTGAATGCCTTCCAGACCACCTTTTCACATTTCGCTGAATTAGTCAATGTTATATACTCTTGTCTGCTGTGTTGCCCTTCTTGAAATAAGTAAACTTCAGCAATTATATGGCACTCAAAATGTTAAGATAATTGCTTTAAGAAATATAAGAGACGAAGTATTTCGGCCACATTAAAAGACATAACACATAAAAACTGTACTGGTGGGAAAAGTTGAAGGCCAGTGAGGATGGGGTAGGCGGTGATATAAGTGGGAGAATGACGTCAAGTGACTGATGAACAGCTTTCTCAGTGTACAACCAGAACGAGAGACTTAGCCTGTTGGAGATCAATTGTAGCCAACATTCATTGTGGAGACGGTACCTGATTGAATATATTCTCATCTCACTAATTGACGAAAGAATGTTGACATTTTTCTGACTCACATTCAAGTTTCCTTTGTTCCCTGACTCTTTCCTGAATACCAGCACCACGCTTTGGTCATTGACTGTCCGTGTTTTTTTTTTTTTTTATATAGAACTCTTTGAAAATATTGCACTGTTTTCTGTATACAGCTGTTAGGTAAAATTACATTTCTGCCGGCATATCCCTTTCTGTCAGGAAGGAATCAAACAAAACGTTGATCATTATACGGCTCACATGTTGAGAATGTGAAGCTGCTGCGAGTGTGTGATCAATATGCAGCTTGCTGCAGAATGAGAAACACACAGACAGTGGAAAGGAAGTCATACAACATACGATTGGAGAGAATTCCAAATGCTGCACTGGGTTTCTGGGTCAGCAGTGACACTTGGCAGTGGCTGATACGTTGTAGACCGAATTGGAATCATTGCATGCATTATTCATATAACCACTTGCTTTTAAGTTGATGAAACCTCACTCCCTCCCCCTTCTAACGCGTCAGTTCTATCTACAGGCTGGATAAAACAAAATCCCTTAGAATCTAATCTTTGGTCTCAATGATTTAAGCCCCCCGACTTTTTTTCCTATTCGTAATCCCTGATATCCCCTGTATTTGCATTCAGTTTTATTATGCGTTTGGATTTAGGTCAAGGGCCATGGGCGAACAGAGAAACAAACATGCGTACAATTGTTTTAGCGACGTGGGGAATATGAAAGCTTGGAAGATGTATGGAAAGATATCCTTTCCATAGGTTTTAGGCAGTTTTAGAACAGTTCTTTTATTTAGCTCTCAGAATGCTGCTATGGATGTTTTATTGGCTGTAATTAATTAAAACTAGTTTAAGGTTTGTGACTGCATGAAATCAACATGATTGCACAAGATAGAACAGTGGAGGACACTGCGAGCTTATGTGAGTTATAAACGGCACAGCATGATGATGATGATCCTGAAACAGTTTACGCTTTGGTAACAAGCTGATAACTTTATTTACATGCACGTGAGATCAAATAAAGTGCACCATCGACTTGAAAGGCAAACCCTGGCAAAGGTGCCTGCAAAAGTCTATGGTATCGGCCGAAAGGGGGAACTATTGCAGGCGTTTTAAACGGGCACTCCGCATTTACTTGCTATAACATCCTGTCATCTCCTTGTCAGATGCAATTTTTCTCTATTTTGAAGCCCCACCCTGGCTCTTGCCAGGGGCCGCCATATAGCCCGACCATAAATATGGTCTAATGGCTGAACGCGGTTTCTGGTACCTCTCCATAGGTAATCCTCATCCACATGGTGGCACTCTGTGTCATCGGGTGTTTATCGCTTGTGTGATGTCCTGGTGGGGTAAAAATCTACTACTACTACTACTACACTTGCTCAGATGAATCCTTTCCTTGGCCGAGACAGATCAGAGCTGGACCTGCAGACTGTTGTTCACGCCAGAAGCTGTATCTTCGGTCTGTGTCACATTGTGATTTGACATACTGGGAGATTGAATTTAGGCGACTATCCAAGTAATCGAAACCCACTGCCGGCTGGTGGATTTTTATCGTGGTATTTTGCATCACAGATCAACCCAGCCTAAAATGGGTACCAGGATGGCTGTCCTGGGGAAGTAGAGACGACCGGCGTAATGCTGATCACATTACCCATCTAGTGCCGATGGTCTGAAAAAATATGGGAGCTCTTCCCATATACCCGATGCGCCTAAAGGCGTCGGAAGGGATCTTTACTTTTTTTTTTTTTTTTACTTTCTAAGTATGTGCACTCACCGATTTCTAGCCACTGTTTGAGTACGTGCATGCACTCACTAATGTTAGCCCTTATCTAAGTACATTCACGCACTATTGTACCACAGTGTCTTCGCTTGTGTTTTTATTTTCCCCCGCCATTTGCCCCCTTTCATGAATTTCAGCCTGAAAGATCGAAACTCAGTGGCCCAAGAAGCCAAAATCCGAATGAGAATCATATCGGAGCAGACCTGAGAAAACCCATCCAATGATCTTCTTCTTTCTTTTGTCCTGCTGCTTATGCCGTACAGCGTCGTAGAGAGGAGTTAGGCGTGGTTTCCTCTCTTTTGCTCGTGGCGTAGCTTGTGTTAATATCATATTACTTTCCTGCAGTAACTCTTTTACTTCCTCTACCTTAATCTTTCATGGTCGACTTCTTGACTTATATATAACCTACTGTTCTCATTTGTGTAGTGCGCTCTTCTGCTAGTTGATTTTGTTCCATTTTGAGCAAACCCTTTGTGTCTTTGGTGTTGCGTGAAATCATTTACTGGTATTTTTCCTACCATTGTTCTTAGTTCTTTGTTGCTGCTCTTCTGGGGGGGGGGGGGGGTCCCTTCTTTTCTGCCGCGTGTCTTATACATCTCAGCTCACATGTTGTAATTTTGCATTTATGTTTCTCTAGAAGCCCCTATCTCTGGCACTGTTAGCACGACGTTGGTACGATTAGCGCATATGTCAGCTGCTTTTGGTGCATTCAAAGTGACGTTTTTTGATAATTTATGGTTTTGGCTCTTGTATTCTATGTCCAACTGTACAGAACGTATGGGGATGCCTTACTGTGGATCTGTAAAGCAATGTTTACCCATAATTTCACTGGTGCCTAAATTGTAATTAAATATGACGAAGTTGTGAATTCGATCTTCCAAGTACAAATGTCTGTTTTACCACTAGGGAAGGCAGAAGCACTAACATTTCTGCAGAAGTATATTGTTCAAAAGCCATTATTTTTTGTTTAAAATGTACATAAAACGGGTTATAAACATGGTCATGACCACATGGTTGTAAATAAAACACTGGAAACACCATGAAAATGCATGACAGCATCCTACACATGCCTGTGCTACAGACACAGACGGGCTGCCGGTAAACTTCCCCTTGCAGTGCGCTCGCTGTTTGTTTATAAATACACACCAACTATTTACATCTGTAGGCTTCTGAAGTTCTGGATCCCGGTTGCCAAGACAACGCCTGATATATGATAAGAGTTCACGTGGCCCTGGGCAACTGATTCACATGGAGGATGGGAGGCGGAGGGAATTCCGAGAAAGAAAAAAAAAAAAACCACACACACAGAAGAAATGCCTGTACGTCTGTGTTACTCGTGAGAATACCAGCGCCGCGGCTGACTACAAACGCAACGCACACACGGCATCTTTCTGTCTTGCCAGTCTAAAATTGCCTCTAATCGTTCTGTCTGCGAGGCGTACTTTTAACGTATTATTCGGAAAGCCTGTGATTGCTAGAGTGATAAGCAGAAGCACTTACGTATTGATTCCTATAGATGCCACCAGACAGTAATCGATGACGACGACGGACTGCATGCTTAGAAAAGTATTAAATAAAAACACAAAAGGATGAATTTAAGAGTCACTTTACTGCCGTTTCCGCTCTGAGATTCTATTGCTGTTTTCTTTGTAAACATAGACAAGTGGTTTGAGGACTTGAATGTGTTCGTTCCCACAGTAAAGCCATTTGATTGATCATGTCTTCAACTGTTTCTTTCATTGTACACAGTGTTTCAAGCCTATTGTGGACAAAGTAGGCCTTTTTCGTCACAACAAGCGGCCCGTGGAATTCTTGAACGATCGGACACTCAGTATTGTTGAAGAAGGCGATATCAGGCTTTATAAGGTAAGTACATGTGTGTCTCTATGGCTCCTCGCCTCCCGGTTGCTGCTGATTGTTACTTTTTTTAAAACATGTTTCATAGAGTCTGTTATCTATCGCAATTAACTGAGAGTATATTAAATTGTTGAGAGACTTTCTTCTTTATCTTAGAACCCCTTTCCACGCATTCAGCCGTATTTTGCATATAGGGTTCAACCTATTTTTATAAACCAATCCGCACTTTGCGGATGATGTGGTCAGCATCACACTAAAAGGGTACTTAACTTATAGCCCCCTCTCCCCGCATATGTATCTTAAGAGATGTAGCCTATGGAACATCTTATTTACTGAAATGGCTCTAGATTTCGTTTTTTTTTAAATTATATTTTTTATGTTGATGTTTTTGTGGTAAGTGCCGTAAAATCCGAAGAAGTTGAGTTGGACTAGATTACAGGCATTGTGGTTTGGGCTCATCCTCAATGGGCAAAACTATTTAGTCTGTATTAATCCAGCTATGTGATCCACATCTACGCAGACAGTGAATTCTAGCGAATTGTCCTCTGTCTTGCTGCCGCCATCGTATTGGGTGACCATTTCGCTGGTGTTCCATGCTGCTTGGTCAGTGGGGGGAAGGGGGGGGGGGTGTTCAGTAAGAACTAGATAAAGGCAACCAAATTTGAACATATATGATAGGAATCATATGTGCCGGACAGGTTAGCACCCCCCCCCCAACCTCCCAATTAATTCTTGGAAAAAAAGTGGGGGGGGGGGGGGGGTACTATTTCGAAGAGGGCTAATTAATTATCTCTTCCCCTACCACCACCAGGACCAATAAACGTTCTTTTGTTTAACTGTTAAGTTATACATTTTCTATGATTTCAAATATATTTATTTGCCCTTCAGCGCGTAATAATATAACTACAATTCCTGCTGTTATTATGCACTTTAACACTGCTTAAGACACGCCCCCCCCCCCCCCTTTTCCACGAGCTTTCAGTATTGTGACGCGCCTTAAATTAGGTCATTAGGGTGCTACTTCTACAAACTTCCCTTCCCTAAATCCCTAATATGCTTTATAGACAGTACAGTACATGGAGGGAACGGGTACTACAGCACAAAGTCGTTAGGTAAAACTACCCCAAGAAAAAGTATGTTGGTCTGAATACCGCACCAGTGGCATGAAAATTACTAATGATCTCTTCACCTGCTGGTGCCAAAGGAAGCAGTTAAAGCGTGCTGTTGATTGACTCATATGTTGCTGGGTCCCGTTATGGGCGCTCTGTGTGTCAGCAGTGTATATTACTGGGGCATAGGTACCAGCGTTTGGCAGCGGTTGTAGTCGGTTGTTGGAATTGGCGCCACCTCAAGTAGGTTGTTCCTGTCTGTACTTCACCTCGACAGGTGACAAGTGGCTTATGTTTGTGCACATTCGCTTGTGAACCGCACGGGTTTGTAAGCTTCTTTTAATGTCACAGAATATTTGCTGTCTTATTATTTTTTCGGTTTTATGTGTAAAAAATTATGAAATCATAACTGTAATAGCAGGGGCGCTAACACAAAGAAATTGCCCCCCCCCCCTTTTTTTTGTTTTTGTTTCCAAGTTTCAGTCAGCTTCCTTTAAGTTTCGTGAGGGAAAAGGTGGGGGGGGGGGGGGGGGAGAACCCTCAAGGGACTGCACTATTCCTCCTCATATCATTCTTCTTCTTCTCTGTTCATCAGAAGATGTTATTGTCTTTTGTCCGTTTACAGCTTGCCTGCGATATTTGCGCCTTTCGACCAACACATCACATCCGACTTCTGCGGTCATTTGTTGCTGTATACTGCGGCGGAACGTTCTTGTTGTTCGTCCACTTCTAGACTTTGGTCCTGTTTCAGAATTTGAACTTTGCGGGCACATCTATTTCACAAGTCTGGCTTCTTTATATACAGACTGTTGGTTTCTTGTCTTGTCTCAGGCAGACGAACTCCGACTTCGAAGGATGACATAGTTTATTGCATAGAATGTTCTTTAGTTTATAAAACACAGTTTTTGCAAGCTCTATTCTATTCTTTATCTCTGTGATAAATCCACCGTCGGATGTTACCCATGTTGGTATATATTTAAAATAATACCTTTGACTTTTTAAAATTTAGGCACTATTATTTTCGTCGATGTCAGTATTACTTTTCTCTTCCCATTAATGCGGATTCCAATTTTAGCACTTTTTGCCTCCAACATAACACATATGGTCTATTTAAGTCCAGTTCCATGTGCCCGAATGTGCATTGTCGTGAAAAGACTCCCTAGTTAAGTTGTTCCGTGTGGGCGGTTGCGGCCAGTGCGTTATCTATGGCACATTATCTCAACTAGGTCCGTCTGTATATAGGTCCTTCTGACTAAATCACGGTACATTTTGGCGGAGTCCCCTCGAAAATTGGTTACTGCAAGCGTTTCCATGTTGCATTGTGTGACATTTTTATATGCTCACAAAGTCCTGTGTTCTAAACGTATGTCACATATCACTCCTGTCGCGTGCCTAATGTAAGGATTCCTCCCTCAGAACCAACAGCACTCAGAGATAATTATGTTGAGTCGTTTGGCTCGTATTGGTCCAAGGGATTCCCCGTGGCCAATATACGATCAACTTATCTCTGGAGTAGGGCAACTCAAGTATTGGCACTACAAAATATGTCAGTATATATATATATATAATATTTCTAGGCACACATGGCTGGACACCCCCACTACTTACTAAAGAAAGCCCCCAGGTTATGATAGTTCATTATCATAACCATGTTAACACATATAATGAAGATACACATACATACACAACTGCTAAACACTTAAAAAGGTGAAATAGAGACACCTAAGTCAGCCATGAAAATGAATGTATGTAATCAATATAAATTAGATATATAAAAGTGAGACAAATGCCAGATCTCAGGATATCATGTCCAAATCACAAAGATACTAAACAGACAGAAGGTCTTGGAGATGACATCTTGTCATCACTGGACAATCTAGGAGCTGTGAGGAACACAACATCATGCGAAGCTTCAGACT